>CM056379.1:39235350-39597170 GCA_029718625.1 Synaphobranchus kaupii
GAACAGCTGAAACGGTATCCTTTTCATGAATTATAGTTCCTGATCGGATTCTGCTCTCTTCGTGCCGGCAAAACATCCCTCAGGACTCCGTAAACCCCCAAGATATCCTTTCTGTCCCACTGCCTGAGTAGTCCTCCTGACAAAAGGTTAAATCGACCATTCGTAAGTGTCAATCAACATCGCTCAAGTTAAACCAGGAATAATCATTCAACAGCACACCACAAGTGGCAAATTAAATCAATCTTAAAGTAATGACAACCTACATAATTTTTCTGAAAATATTCTAATTAGGGAAGTCCGTATGGAACATACACAGTATGAAACATACAGCCTGCAGCAGAGCAGTAATGTTCAGAAGTCAAACTACTCATGGACTGGCCCTCTACTCTCATTATAACAATGACAAAAATCGACAATTCATATTTACTTGGATCAACCTCGGATCAAAGCTTGCATCTGGAGAATTAACAACTTGAGTTTGCAAACAGTAAATGTTTCACATGCTGGCCTATCCTCGTTGGATAGGTGGTAATCTTTTCAACGTAAACTAGCTGGAGCCTAGACCACATGGTATGTATTCCTGGCTGAACTCCTCACAAATCAATTGTTCTTCCTGAATCAGGGAGGTAGCCTGACTTACTTAGCTAGTAAGATTAGAGTGCATTGAACGGGTCAGCATACTCATTTTCTTTATTTTTGGCAGCAAGTAACAATGGCAAAAAAAAGTCTGATGTAATTCACATAGCACAGTACGCTCAGATCGCTTAGTATCATCGACAGTGGTCAAGTGACATTAGTGGCAATTCAGAACATGTAGAAGGATACAATTCCATACTCTAAATGGGGACTTTGGCGTTTATTGAGGGTGTAACCGAAAACTTACACCACCGGCCATAATAGAACAGTTTCACTTTGAAACTAAAATATGGCAGGTACTTGTAAGTTCAGTTTAAATCAGAGAGCAACAAACTCATAAGCAAGGATAACAATACAGAAATATAAATATAGTGTACAGTACAAATTGTATAGTACAGTATGCAGGTATTAAGATACATTTCCATTTAAATATTTAAAAATATTTTAAGCAGTAGGCCTACCTGTCATTTCTGTTTTAATGGTACAAATGCAGTTTTGGTTTACATAGCTCCTTTCTCTTGTGACTTTTGCTTGTAGGAATGGCATAGGTGCTTTTTGGCCTTGATGCCCTCATGTTGAATTTCATTTAGGCCTTTCTGCCTTCCAATTTGGCCACGGTGCCTCATGGAAATATGCAGCTTTGCCCTAAAATGATTCAATTTAAGATCTGCAAATGTTAATGTTTCGGAGTACTAGCTAGCAACTGTTAGCTGGCTAATGCAAGTGACAACGTAAGTAAATTTGGTCTCTTGTGATGTTACTACACTTCTGTTTCTCCATACAAATTGATTTTAGATGGCAAAGGACACGTGTGTAGACACTAAGGGTGCACGGCTGCATAGCTGTCCCATTACAAATGGCAAAAAGGCCAATGCAGTGCCACAGTTGCTGCCTCTTACAAACTGCTTTCAGTTACTGTCATGCATTTCCTGCAGAGCCTCGGTGTAGTGACGCCACAAAACAACTAATGATGGATCATTTTTTTAGTGGAGCCTTTTAATTCCACTACATCAGACAGGAGTGAATGCATTTAGAATGTCCAGTTACATGAAATTCTTCTAAACCCTCTGTGGTGGAGGGCAAGAGACCAAAACACCCAGGCAAGCCAGAGCTACGTCAAATGGCTGCTGAAAATGACAGTAACCCTCTCTCTCATGCTGATGGATACAGTATCCCTAAGCGCTGCTACTCCACTTTCCTTGCCAATTCATTCAATGTTCAAAACCTCAGTCCATAATAACCACGCAAATTTACAAAGCCTGCCTATGGACACCCCACAAAAACCCGACTTGAAAAGAAGGAAATAATAACGGTAATCCACTATGGCGTGTGAAATAATCCCAATGCGCATAGATGTAGGCAAGTGAGATAACTTCCACGGCACACGCGGATCAGCCGTTTATTCTCCCTTATACAATACATAAAACATAAAAGGAGGCCGTATTCAGAGGCAATATGCCAATGTCCAAGGAATTTATGGTGAAACCTTAAAATAACCCCCCCCCAGTACAGTCATAAGGGACAAATTGTTTTGTGTGGCTTCAAAAAGGTCAAGGGTAGCTGCTAGGTAGTTCTCACAGCTGTTGCTCATTCAGCCAAGCTTTTGATAATAAAAAACACATTCATAACCTCCACATTCACTGACTTGACTCTAGCTGCTAATCAGCTGACTAGTGAGTGACCTTAGCTTGGTGGATAACTTGTTAACACATCCTACTACTTACAGTAGTTCACAGACTAGTATTGCTAATAGGTTTCAGCTACCTTTCATTTACTGTGAAAAAGAGTGCAATATTTGAAGGAAGCAAGAGTACAACCGTAGAATCCGCTTAATTGCAGAATTTTATCTGATTATGATTATCACGTCTGATAATGGACATCATATACTTGTGCGTGAACACAATGAGAATGAGACCGTCGACAGAGTGCCGACGACTGTGCGAGCCACTCAGGTGTCCCGCTATCAACGTGAATTTCAATGGAAACCGCCCCGCCTTTCGTAAATTTTGTTTCACAAGTCTTGTGCTTTTATGGAAGCAATCTTTAGTTTATTTATGCCACATCTACAGACTTTTGCCATATATTTCTAGATCATTCTGCAATGTAATTGGACAAATTTAATTTATACCGTGATATGAATTTAAGGCTGTATCGTCCACCCCTAGTTGACTCAAGTTTTGCAGAACACTGCCCAAATGCATATCGCAAGGGCGTCAAACAAACTATTGCAGCATGCACACAGCAACATTAAATCCAATGACAGCGCAGTGCAGCTGTCCATACTCGTCTTCCAGGGTTGGCGACCCCATGGATGGTTTTTACGGACACTTCAACATGTTAAATCCTTGCAAGTAGCTCATTATTTTAATAAGTCTTTGTGGTCTATGTCTGCCAAATATCACTGTAAATAATCATTGCATTACCAACGGCTTGAATTCAAACATTGTATTCACAAATACAGAATGGTAGCAAGCAGCTCTTTAATGAGGGATGCAGACAGTGGAAGTTTAATCTGAATGTTAGCAAACCAGATTGCTATACACATATAATGAAAGACATTGCAAGAAATTCATTTACCTCCCTTATTCCCCAAGGAATACACAAAAATGGCACCCTCAGCAAAATGTAATTATCCTAATTGTTCCTACATGAAAAACTGCAAATGTGGTAAAAGTGACAGACTAAAAATATACAATATATGTATATTCTATATGTATATTATAAAATATAAATGATGAAGAATTAAAAATAGTTACAGAAGAAATATAATTCTGTCACTGTGTGAGCAGACAGTAAGACAGGAGTGTGTTTGCTCCCCATTTTAGGCTTAACACTCAAGCTGATTTTTTTTTTTGTTCTTGTTTTTTTTGGGTGGGGGGGGGGGGGGGGTGTGTACTGACCCATTTATAATCGTTCACTAAATTCACATGATTCGCTAGACAACAGAATCATCAATAAAAATAAGATTTTTTACCAGAAACAATGCGGCACTTGAAGGGCGACTCTGGAATTCTCACTCATCAGATCAAAGGCATGGCCATATGCACTGGCTTTGTACATTGCAGACCACACACAATGCTGCCCCAGACTCACAGTAGGGTGGACATCCATAAACTGCAAATGAACTGAGGACATTCACAGAGGGACCACATAAACTAGAGGGACAATCCACATTGAGGTTATGTTAATACCCCATTAGTGGCAAGCCTCACCCTACAGGGGACAATTGAATTATCAAATGAGCCTGTTATTTAATGCTTCAAATTTTAAAAGCTGCTTGAAACATAGAAAATTTCTATTACTACAAGCACCTAAAGGTATAAGGGGCTTCACACTCATTTGCAGTAGTAGAGCATTATCACTGGAAAGAACACGAGAATGCTAAAGGTAAATGTTTTACCCCTAAAAATCTATCCACGATAAGGAAACCAGAATGAAGCAGTCTTCGGCAGTGTCCGACTCAGCAAATCACATTTCCAATAGTAATAAATAAACTGTACATACTAACCCTCCCAAACAGCACTTAATTTAAATCTAGTTACCTGGGATGGTATGACCATCTTGAAATGGGACAAAAGATTTAATAAAATACTTCAAAATCCATTGCCATTGCCGTTTGTCATTTCTACAGGATTAACACATCAGTTCTAATCTGGGACAAAAAAACTGACTAAAGCACATTGAGATGTTCAATTCAAAATAGCCATGAGTACACAAGTACAAATGGGATTATAGGCCATACAAGTACCAATAGGCCATGTGTGCAGGTTCTTGCACTACACAATATGTCAGGTTTGTTATACAAGTACTGCAAAACTCCCAGACAGCTGCAAACTAATTATTCCAAGCAACAAATTTAACAAAAGCTAACAAAGAATCAACAAAAGAAAAATATGTTGAAGTACAAATTCTGTAAAGGACAAATGAACACAATATAATCTCTACTTTAGACAATTCAGTCGTTTCATAACTTGTTCTGCTGACATAAGTACAAGCAGACATAAGCACAATCATACACAGAATTATAACGTACTATATATAAAAATAATAATGCTTTCATTTGTTAAGCTGACTTGTATTTTCATGTTTCAAATAAAATTGCAGTGACCCTGGCTGTATCTGAACCTCTGAACTCCTGGGTGCCTTGAGCAATTTGAAATCTACATTAATCAGTTGTGTGGTTAAATCGAACATGACAGAAGAGACAAATCTGGGCTCCAAATGTCTTTAACAAAGCTAACTGGTGAAATGTTATCTTGCACTGAATAGAGATACTGTGCTGTTCTGCAGGAACACTCGGTTGGACAGACTGCTGGAGACAATAGTCCAGCAAAAACATATTTGATAAAGCTGTGTTAACACAAATCATCTACAGCAGAAAATAGCTGATTGTGCAGTGAAATAAATGTCATTTTTGTATGATTTATTTTGTCCTTGGACTGTGATGTTGTAATTTCTGAGAATGCTCGAATGATTATGTCAGATACAGTTGCAATTTGACTTCTCGGAGTACAGCACAACTAAATTGTGGCATTTTACTTGAAATTCAAGATGATAAACAGTGATATACCTTCAGTTGGTCAATGGAATCATATGCCCTTCTGAACAGGAGAGTTAAGCAGCAGTCTACTGCTTTTGGTCGACTTTAGCTAGCTCTATAAGGCCTAAATTTGTAGCCAACAGTAGGTGGTAGCTCAGTTTATGTACTAGTTTAACCATGTTCACAGCTGATTAGTTGTGCAAAATGCATAAATGATAAAAAGTGACTTAAACATTGCATTTTCCCCCACACAAGTGTCTTGCACTCATGCAATTTTGCATGCTTAAATGGACTGGCATGTTTTTTTGTAGCCTGCATCTTACACCACAAAGTCCTTAATCAACTACTGGTATTCTACAAAGTAGCTTCATAAATGTTTTATGCCAAAATAAAACCAGGGTTCAAATTTTACAAAATAATTTTGAAACAACTGACTCACTTGTTGTACAGTATCCCTTGCATAGTTGGCTGTGAATGTAGGTGAATTTTTTATGGCCCATACTTGACACTGGGTTTTCATCCTTCAACCCTTCATCCTTTATCCAATTATAATGAAAATACACTCCACATTCTACCACATTCTGTATCATGAAATGTCACACTACACAATTTTCAATACCGAATATCAATTAGCAATCAACAATTTCCCCATGAGTGTTATAAGCATTATATCCTCTGATTCACCTTTGCTAAATTTATTTCCGAAAAGCCAGCCTTATTGGCAAACACTTTTGACTTAAGTGAAGAAACATTCAAATTGGCAGGCAAAGAACAACAAGACTTGCCAATCCTGTAAGGTAAAATTGAGGTAATACCGGAGATGAAACAAAACTGCAGTGCACCAATTTCTGCCTTCCAAAAGAAATGAAAGGGTCTCCAAGCAAATGGGTTTTTCCTACGCTGTAAATGAGTAGAATTTCAGAACGGTGGAGTACAGGACAGGAAATTCAAATGAAATATGCAGCTTTTTGGTGGGGGGGGGGGGGGGGGGGGGGGGGGCTTGATCATAGACCTTCCTTCTCGGGAGCACGCGCAGCATAGCATTCAGTGCAGGGATGTGCACACCTTTGTATTCCTTCTCACCTGGAAGCTGATAGGGGATTCGCTGTCTCCACTGCTAAATTACTTCCAAATGCCCATCTCATGGGCACTGAGAGGAAAAGGTGCATTCTACCTAAGGACATTCAGGACAATGATCGCCTATGATCAGTGTCCTTGCAAGAAAGAAGAAATCTGCCTCAGGATTACTGCAGCCTTTCCCTGAATATACCTATGAAACTATACAGAATGTTCTTATGGCTTACACAGGCAAGCAGACAGGCAAGGAAGGGCAGGCACATTAATCTGTAAGGATTCCCAGCAAGATGTATCACAAATGAAGTATCACATTAATTCATATTTAATACATTTTTAAAAAAAACCTTGTCCAGAGCCTCAGTCATGGTCATCATATTCCTTTTCCACAGCTCCATATCCCACATATGAATAGCATTCTAGGAGATACACACTCAGCGTTGTTTAAATAAGACAGAACATGCTCGTGAGTCAATTTGACTGCGCAGAATATGTATCATTATATATATATATATTATATATATATATATATATATATATATATATATATATATATAGTGGATTTGAACTGGTAATGGTTTATGTATTACCACTTGTCAAATCGAAGAACAAAAAAAAAAAAAAAAGTGCTCAATGTTCGAAATAAAGCATATTCCCTTTTGTTATGCATGTAAGCTCCCTCAATTTCCCCCCCCTCAAACAATGGGGCCTCAGTTACGCTGTGCATATAAAATATTAAAACATGCCCCGCTACCGAATTATGTCCCAAGCCTTCAACTCCGTGCATGACTGGAGAATTTTCACATCTCACAAAGACTCACATTTTAGATATTTAACCAAAGAAGACTTTCAAAAGAACACACTTTTAATCCAAAATTACCTTCACAACTGGAAAATTAGAGAAATTCCATGTGAATGCGTTATGGGGGAGTGGAGAAATTCCTCACTAACAGACAAAGATGAGAGCAGTGCGATTCAGTGAGTGTAATGACGCTGCTGTGGCCTCACTACCTAGTAGGCTAATTGGAGAAACGCCACGAGAGGGAAACTGTCGGTAAACCTGAGGGAAGGGGTTGCCCTGCTTTGAGCTGGTCAGTGTTTTCTACCATCTGCAATGGACTAATCATAAATTCATGTGCTAATCCTGTAGGCTACTAAGAAGCTAAATCCAGTAGCCCAGCTCGTACAAGCCTACATACTGCTCTACTTGTACATAGGCTACATATGCATACATGTTTATATCCATTGTTAGGATACAAACATTGCCTACGTCACACTTCAGTTTATTATTTTATGAGAATTGTACGCATTACATTTAGATTTTTCAACAACAAAAAAATGTGATAATGGAATGGAGTGGAATAATATCTTTGTCAAGTAAATGACATCATAAACCCCCCCCCCCCCCCAGCTTTAGAGCATAATGGTTTTCTCAGGCATGCAGAAAACTGATTTGCCAAAACCAACTCCCCATTTTTTATCACTAAATTGGGATCAATTGTACCTCCTGAGTAAATTGTGCGTACTCCTTCGTAAGTGGGCCAACGGCATACGCTAGGATTGTACCTAGGATATTAGAGTCCAGCCTGTGCTTCTGGCAAGTGTCTTTACCAACCGAGGCACTGATGACTAGCGGTGTCTTTTTTCAATGGTTTCGGCGTGGTTTCTCCTTGTGCCCAAGAGAACGATTAGCACCTTTCAGCCATCCTCTTTCACCTCCGACAGCCCCTGCCTTTGGAATGGGACCAACCGGATTTGCCAAAGCAACCATCATAAGCAAGGACAAACGAAGGACTGAGCTGCGTCCACAGTTCACTCGTTACATTGTTTTCCACAGACAACTTAACGCTTTTTTGCAGTGACAGCAATGTCAGAAAAAGATGATGCATGTTTCCCTGCAATGAATACTGGCAGTTTCCAAATTTGACAATAAAGAGTACCAAACAAATACACTTGCCAGCTTTAAAAGAGTTCACACCTGTTATGGTGAGGGCAGTTTAAAACGTTTCCATTTGAATCCTTACCACTTAGCAGTGAATAAAAAAAAGTATGATTATTTATAAAAGTATAATAATTAAAAGAACATACCTGCTTTTGACTTTGTGTGCTTTTCAGCCATATTTGCAAAATGCATTTGACTCACTGTAGCAATTAAACTGCCAGAGACACCTCTATTGACGGCAGTAGCTGAACGCATCTATAGGCTATTAAGAAGATTAGTTTGCTACATTTTATTTAACAAATAGAGAGCATTGCACATATTTGGCAAGTGATCGCTTTAATGTTTTGCCTTAGGACCCAAAGAATAGTTTGATTGTACTCAGCAGGGTATGGCATTAACACCCTTATTTAACACATAGACAATTTACTATCAAACATGAAACACCAGTTGAACACAGCGGTTACTTGATGAAACCTAAAAGAATCTATGACTTGGAAAACCCATTGTACATGCAAAATTTCAAATGAAACACTTTAATATTTCTTTTCACTGGGATCAAACAAGACTTCAAATGATAAAGCTGCTAGCATTAACTTGCTTTCACCATCTTCACCAAAATGTTGGAAAACTGTTTATAAGCGATATTCATAAATGGAAAATATAAAATGTGATGTTGTAAACATACAATTATCTAAAGTTTCATTAGATATTGCCTCAGCATCCCACTGCTGACATTTTTGTACTGCAAAAACTGAGAATGCTTAACCACAATGCACCTGCTTATCACATTCGTAGCAAGTCATTTCAGGCCTGTATGTAGCCCAAAGGGAGATTCACAATATAGCATATTAAGGTGAAATCACAAATGTAGTTCAGTTTCAGATGGACCTAAAAACAGCTATATTCACACACAAACTGCCAAATAAGCACATTCTTTCCCTTGATTGAGTCATGCAAACATAACCCAAATAAGCCAATAATAAGTAACCATCAAAGACATTATGTTATGAGGATATTCCTCTTTTAAATGGAACAGTCATGTCAACACCTTATTTTAAAATAACCCTCCTAGAGTGATAAACTTTAAACATGTTTCTAAATAAATTCAGTTGTTCAAGGAATTTGGTGTCATTATTCACTTGCAAGCTACATAATGGCAAACTAAAAAAGCTTACACTCTTGGAGAAATGGTGAGACATTTCAGTCTCTCAATAATGAAAGAATATAATGCGGATCCTCTAGACAGGAGCAAGTGCAGCAACAGTAAGGTCTTTGAAAAGGTTTCTGAGAAGACAGAAGAACTGCATTAAACTATTTAACGAAAAGTAAGGACATTGCAATGCAAAGGTTAGCATCTCAAATTTAAATTAGTTACACCTGCAGTGTTCGTTGAGTCAAAAAGCTGTTCCATTGGAGTGGAAAAACATCACTAAGAAATACAAAATACAAGTGCATCCAATCAAAAGACAAGAAAACACAGCATCAGCCAGCAACCACTCATTGGCTAACGTTAAAGCAAGGGCATAGAAAACATTTTATTACATTTTGTTTGTTTTTTTGTAAATAGACATGTTCTGCACTTTGTTGTAAAGACAATTGATTGCCCCAAATTTTATTTTCAACGCTAGCTGAGCAAGGACAGTGAATGAAAACTTTTGTTTATTGAATAATAAACACGTTCTACACTATTGCACACACGTAATTATGGTGGCTGTAAGGGAGCCGCTAGTAGGCGAACTCATGCCATAATTCAACCTAATAATATTCATTATGAATAGACTTATACTTGTTGTAATTAAAATGTTATAATACCGACATGCATCCAAAAATGCAACGCAAACAATATAAAATCGGTAAACATTAAAACAAATTTAATGACCGGTAAAAAATAGACGGTGACAGATTTTTTTTCAACCCTGTCCTTCACATTGACGGATTATGATTTATTCTAGCACAACCACTGGTTACAACCCCAAACTGCAATTCAAACTGAGTTTGGAGAGAGACAGTTTGACATGCCCAACTAGATGGCTAAATTATTTATTAACTTTTATTTAATCAGGTTAGTCCCATTGAGATTAAAATTTATTTTCCACGAGAGACCTGGCCAAGACGGGCAGCAGTACATAGGCTATATATTAAGACACAACAATAAAACTCACATCAAGAAAACAGTCAAGCTAAAAATGCTATGTAACAAAAGTGCAAAGGAGAAGCAATCAAATTTTTGATTTAAAACAGTTACAGTTATCAATAGACTCTGATACCATAAATTTTACAATGGCTTTCAGTGCAATAATGGAAACTAGGTCTTTAATACCGCTTTCATATTGTACCCCCTGATTTTGAACCGCTTCTGAAGCGGATCAAAAAAGTCCGTCACAAACCTTTTTATATTGCCCCAGAAAATGCGGATCAAGGCCGCCGGACCATTTTATATACACGCATTTTAGTACGTACTTGTTGTTACGGTAACCGATTGCCTCGTGTTAAACGCAGGAGAAACGGGTTTAGTCCGCTTCAAATGTCGGGACTTTTCATATTGAGCTGTATCCGCTTCTGAACCACCTACTAGTCCGTACTAACTTGAAACCGTTCTATTTTGTATCTGTATTATCTACCCGTCTTAAATCTTTTTATATTGAGAGTTAGACCGCTTCAGAAGCGCTTCTGAAGCGCTTCAGAAGCGGATACGGCTCTAATATGAAAGGGGTATAAGTTTAAGTTCCTTTTGCAAACTATTCCAGGTAGAGTGTAGGGACGGGCTTTTAGATGATTTTCAGTGCTCAAGTACCCGAGGGAATATCGAAAAGTAACTTTTATTGGATATACCAAACTCCATATCCTTTGAGACTAAAAAACCTTACATAAAATACATCACTTGTCAGAATACACGTTTTAAGGCATCACATAAAAACCAAACATATACAAGGGGAGCCTTTTTTTTCTTTATTAAGAAATACATTTATTAAATGTATAATATAAGAAGGGATTTCAGTTGTAACCAAGGAAAAGGTTACAAAGATGGGTCAGTGATAAAATCTGCTGTGAATTTTAAGAAACCAGGTTCCAAATGATCTGGACCAGTGGGTTTTCTAGGGTTCAAAGACTTCCAGTTCTCCATTTCTAGGGCAAGGGGTTGCAATAAAGCTAGCTTTGAACTCTCCTCACTGTACAGGTATGCAGGGTATGCCTAACACACAATCACCATCAAGTCATATAATTTCTAACTAGGCATTAAAATCCAAATGCTAATACCATACTGCCACATGATATAATAGTAAACTCACATCATTCAAAAATAAACCACTCAATATAAATCAAATTATATCACTCCATAGCAAGGAACCAGTCACCAAAGCAGAGCACCACAGAACTTTTCTGCAGGTAGGAGGAGTTTAGAGAACTTCGACAGGAACTGAGGAGCCTAGCCAAGTGAACAGAACACCCCCTTTAAATGAAAACAGCTGAAAGAAAGCCTGTGAAGAGTGAAAACATTTATCCATTCTAAAATCAATACTAAATTTTTAGGTTAAATTTTTCAACAGGTAAACATTTAACATCCATATGCATGTATCAAATAGGGAATTTAATAAATTACATCCTTTTTTCTTTTTTTTTCAAATTGGAATAAGTCAGGCCTACAATGCTGTGCCCAACACAAGGGTTCATAAATAGGTGCCCAACACAAGGGTTCATAAATAGGTGCTCATTACGATTTCTTTACTTGATTTATTAACAGAAACTTGAAAGCTTTACAAAGGAAATGTTTGATTGAAAATATCCCTTTTTAACTGACAGCATTATCTGGCTAAGTTATTCTCATATTGATCTGAACTGGTTGAAAAATATGAAAATATTAGTCTATGTTGAACCATGCCACAAATCAGATTTAGTCATTGATAATGTCACGGTGGGACTTTTAAAAGTCAGTTTGTTTAAAATTCAGAAGAAATTGGTTAAAATGCAAACTTGATGTGCGTTTTTAAACATAGATTTGTGAAACACACTGCCTCTAGCTAGACGAATTCCAACATTAGACTTTTTTATTTTGAGATGGGGTCCTCTGACAGGGTGGTCATTTTGGGGGCACTGCGACGACAAGGTTTTGAGAACCCCAACCAAACACAACAAAAACAGACAACACAGTGCTTTCATGTTCACAAAATAATCAAGTGGATGGTATGTATCCAGAAAAAAATTATAATCATTTGTTTTGAGAGGAATATTACCATGTCTTCAACCAATGTAGCCGAAATGTTTTTAAGAGAATAAGGTAATTTGAGGACATACAATTCTGAAAACCTCAATCACTGCACTACAGAATGCCAGGAGCAAATACCAAGAATATTTCTTTGAAATACTGGGGAGCAAATTCCACCAGCTCCTCTCTACATCTCCTTGCTAATAGTAGTAAAATAATATATTTCAGTAAGAATTTAAAACATGTAAAACATGGAACATCAAAAAAACAGCCTTTCCGATGCTATCACTAGACCAAAGCCTCAGTCTTTTGCAACATCCTGGGCTTCAACGCCAACATCAAATGCCCACAGATGTATCCGTTAACATTTTTTCAGTTAGTGCTTGGATTAGAGCCTTTTTGCTGTCAAACAAGAAAATCATATTTTCGTCACTGGAGAGGTGAAATTCGTTCCAGCGTATTCAAGCTGTTCATTTTACATCACGTCTTCAAATAATTCCTTGTTTTTCCAAAGGAAAACCATACTTCATTACTCTTTTTTTCTACTGTATACCTGCAAGCAGGCTGGCTTGCTCAGTTTAGGTTTGGGTGGTTTGCATTATAATTTTTGTTGAGCAGAATGAGCAATAATTCTACCAATGAAGATCACAGACTTGAAGTGAGCTGTGGACGGAGTCGACAAGCTGCATCTCTAAGTTGTTTCCGCTGGTGATAAAAACTGAGGAGATGAAACAAAGCAGCATACTTGTCTTGCTGATAAATCTATTTTCTTTCAAACTCGAGAATAAAATGGTTTGAACTCTGCATAACCTAAGCTACTGCTTGCTCAGAGAAATGAGCGGTTCACAATATCACCAGCCATGACCCAAAACCATCCAAATACAACATAATGGTCAACAGATCAGATTTTTGGATAATTCAACAGAAAGGCAATCTGTACTAATGCTGTACTACTTGTGTGAGCTTGGACTCTAGGTCATGGTTCCAGCTCCACATTGGAAACGCCCAACTGCAGCAGTCTCTCTGCATTCACTTATTATATGGCAATATAATATAGAGTGAATAGTTCCTTAGGACAGGTCATGTTAAGAGGATGATTTCACCATCACATCACCTGTTCTGTATCTTTATCAAATTTGCATGGTACAATCAACATTTCAATTCAACTGAGATCACTACTGGCCTTCTGAGACAAGCATTTCACTCAGTTCTCACCAAAAATGTAGGAGGACAATAATTCCATTACCTTCACACCACAGTTAAATCCAGGTTCTCTGTTAAACTGCTCAAAAGACAAATCCTGTTGAGAAACCTTTATTCTATTTTAAAAGCTTGCCTTTCACAGAACACCTGCATGGATAACACAAAGACCTTGTGGTTCCACCTAATGAAAGAAAAAGCAGTTTCTCTGAACCTGTAACAGTGTGCTTCAGAGTCACAGATGCTTAAGAGTCATGGTGACCAACACTGCATCCTCTCCTTTTCAGCCACGTGTTCTTCTGAACACAACACAATGTAAATCTTCAATAAACAATGAAATCATCAGGGAGGGTGAAAATACTACTTCCACTCCGATTCACCCTGTGTAGCTTTAGATTAGGACAGAGCACTTAAGCATTTTGAGTAGAGAATCATTTGCGAGTTAGGACTTACCTGTACTCCCGGTTGTCCGGGAATCTCTTGTTAGTTGCCGCCCTCTGTGGGGCAGTCTCCATCAGCAGCTTCTGGGTAAGCCGGTTGGTGGGTGTTGGGTCACACTCCAGCTGTTCATCTGGCTCCTGGTCACACTTCCATTCTTCGTCCTCATTCAACGTCGGTAAATATCCAGGCAAAACCTTCCCATTCCCTGATGCGGAACTCTGGTCACTGTACAACTTGGGGCTCTCCCCACCTGTCCTGGTGTATTCCAAATAAATGTCGGACTTGAGAAACACAGGGTACGTGTTCTCCTCCATCATAGTCTGAATTTCTGTCTGAGCCTGGTCAAACATAGCAGGGTCGATGTGCAGCTTCATCACGCAGTCCTTGATGAAGCTTTTAGTGGCTGGCTTGATCTGTCTCGACACAATCCCATTGTTGTCCAGGATGTACTTTTTGTAAATAGCTTTCGCCAATTTCAGTTTCTTCTCCTCGTTACACTCGTTCGCCTCCAGCTTCCGGAAGCCACTGCATGCAAACCAGAAGTCCAAAAGGTCCGCGCATTCCTCCTGCTTGAGGAACGTCCTGAACAAGTGGATCCCATCTTGGTCATCCAGGAGGGAGTGCAGTGACTCTGCCCACTTCAAATAGGGCGGTGTAGGAGAGGCACTTCCCTCAGGCTCGTAGCCCAGATCCAGATCCGGTCGCCGGGGCGTGGCTGTGGAGGCCTCACTCTTAAGGCTCTCACTCTTGACAGAGTAGAAGCTGTGGTTATACTGCCGCACATCACTGGACACCAGCTCTCCCTCCTCCCCAGGGACTGGGGGTCTAGGAGCATCTTCAGTGAAGTTGCCCCCGAGATCCACTGGGTACTTCTCTCTCCCACTCATAATCACAATGTCCACTTTCCCAGTCCCAGTACGGCAAAATCTTCAAAACAATTAAATGCAGACTTCCACTAGTGCCGCTGCCAAAGAATTCCTCCTGAAAGAAGGGGGGGGGGGGGGGACACCCGTTAAGATCAAATCCATTTTAAACTTGCATAAGAAATTACATTATGCTTATGACACAAAATTAAATTAACATTAAAACCATGCAGTCAGACTTTAAATAGGAGACATTTCAGAATGCAAGCATTCTATAGGGTACATCTGGCAGCACATTTCATCAGTCAAACAGAAAGTCTCTAATACTCTAATAAACTGGTTTGACATTGACATAAGTGAATTCAGTGAAAAGAACTACCACTGCACTGCTATTTGATATGGAAGATTATCATTATTATTAAGCAAAATTACAAAACCTGAGTCAAGATATGAGCCATGTTGTCTGTGTACATTATATGAAAAGACTGTTTTAAAAAAAACTGTTGAAACATAATAGAATACTTCAAGAACCAAAGTACTGTATCACACAATAGGTTTACATATTCTGACAAAGGTAAATACTGTCCATTTCCAATTTCAAGAGCAATACCAATTTCAGTTTCCTAAACTAACGTAAACTAAGCCTTGCTCAGCAGCACAGTCAAACAGCGTCCATGTTATCAACGAAAATACATCACATGGTCACATGGAAGCTGCAGGGGCTTGTTGTTGATTCGTTGTCAGATCAACACTCAATAGATAAGTGATGATGTTTTTTCGAGGAAGCATTTCACACGGCCTCTTAAGTTTGGAGGTTCACTAATGCATTTGTTAAGATTATAAAAATAATTTAAAAAATTAAAAAGAAGAACGGATACCTAGCATGGCACAAAAAAATTCACTAATTATTGTTATGGTTTATTGCCCAGCCCTACTTGCAGTAAAGAAGTCTTCATATTCCTGACTTAATCCGTAAATCATATTATTGCCCCAATATCTGCACCGTTTCCTCTGTCTTTTAAACTTTTTTTTTTTTTTTTCTTTTCACGTCAACAATAGCACAGTTTAGCAGAGATGGCGAAACCATTTCAATCAGTTATGGATCCACTTACAGTGAGTAACAGAACTGTAGAAAAAAAGGCTGACCCCTGCGGATGGGTTCCAGAGGGATTACTTCAGTATATCAGGTGTCTGCTTCCAGTGTCACATCAACATGTAGCCATTGTGCTTGGGTGATGTTGTCTGCACATTACAACTGTGAACCAGATTTCCTGGTTCCAGTACCCCTCACTCAGAGACAAGGAAGCCGTGGAGTTCACAATTTTATTTACTTTTTTTTCTTTTTAGAGGACCCCTGCATGAAAATTTACACCTAACATACGTACGGCAGGGATTTCCAGCTTTGCATTCACCCCTGTGGAGAATACCATTTAAAATTTTAAGACGTATTAAGCAGTCATCTAGCTAGAGCTTGCAAATAAGAATTGACCATTTCCAAGGTTAAAAAAGATCACCACAATCTACTATGACTGTGACAGTGCAACAGTGAATGCTGGCACACTGACTGATAGCATCAACATGACCTTGGTTAAAATACTTTAGTCCCTTTAGGGCAGTGAGAGGGCATGTAGTAGAGGGACTGTGGACAGGAGATCCTGTTAAAGAAAAATGACTGTACACATCTAAACAGTACTTTAAAAGATCAGTCAAGTTTATGCAGTTTCTTGATGCCTGGTGGTGTGAAGTCAAGCATTCCATTCTGGAAAGCTTTCATGTGAGCATCATAAAATGGGAGGGTGAGGGGCAGATAAAAAGGATCAAACTAAACAAGTGTCCTGTTACTTGCGTCCAACGCTAAAACTCTCACAGAGTCATTTTTATGTCCACTAAGATGCACAACAGTGTAGCAATGAGTGGAAAATAAATCAGGACTTTGCACCATACTTTGAAATTTGTATTTAAGAAATTTTGTCAAATGATCTCTGGAGCATAACATTTTCTTGATTTTAACACTACACAAATAAACTTTGTCACTTGCCATTTAATGCCATTGTTGAGCATAACTTGATTGTACTGTTCCAATCTTTAAAAAACCATGTACCATGTATACGTGTAAAATAAGGGAAACAATAATGCCTAGCTCTAATTACGTTACTTTATTACTGAGCACAGTCTGGAAAGTATTAACTTGCTTAATAATAATAATAATAATAATAAATAATTTAGTGCCTCACATGAATCATGAGGTACAAGTATTACAGTTTAAATAACAGTTCCAAAGCATAGTAAAATGAAGTGACGATATGTATCACTCAAGTTAAAACGGAACAGATAATAAATACTGCTATTCTTTTAATCCGTGTTTCATCCACTTTTACCAACTGGAGACATGTTCTCAAATAAAAGAAAAGCAACAGTTGATCAAACAATAATACTTCCTGGAACATGTAGCAGTTAAGTTAGCCAAGCGAAATAACATTGTACAATGATTCAAAGTATCGACAACGTTGGGGAGCAATAATAAAAAATAAAAAACTGATGTCCGCCAGAGCAACATGGTTCTAGTATTAACGTTGGAAAGACTTGAAAACACATTGTGCATTATCACAACAATGAGGTAAGGTTAGTCAACTAGTTATCCAGGTTAGCTTACCAAAAAAAAGACCTCGGCTAGCTATATTTTGTTACAGTATATAGCTTGCCATTGTCATAAACATTACTTTTTCAAAATCCTGAGCAAGCTTGTTGTGTTGTCAATAAAGCATTTAACCAGCCAGCTGGCTAGCCAACAAAATGGATATTTTGTAA
The DNA here is from genome assembly GCA_029718625.1 of Synaphobranchus kaupii. Lineage (NCBI taxonomy): Eukaryota > Metazoa > Chordata > Actinopteri > Anguilliformes > Synaphobranchidae > Synaphobranchus > Synaphobranchus kaupii. The sequence goes on from CM056379.1 coordinate 39,253,059, forward strand.
AGTTTAAATTTGAACTATTCTAGCCAAGTAACGCAATTAGCTCGCATTACGAAAATAATTAAGACATTGTTTTGTTAGATGTACTAGTTATCTATAGTTACGAATAAAATAAGTTGAGTTAGCTAACGTTAACTATCTGTTTAACAAATCAAGTGTCGATGGGTTCTCCTTGTCTGTAATTGTACCTCAACTAAGCACGCAGAACGGACGGAAACTCCGCTAGCAAGCAACGTTTGAATATGGTCGAGTAACACGCACCTCTGCTGTTTTTCTTCACCCAAAAGAAACGATATACGAAAATAGTATACTACAGCGAGCTAATACATTTATGCTTTGGACATACAAGCTTGTCAAATAACATGCAGAATTTTCTATTTTATCATAGGGCTGGTGAGCCAACTATCTTGTTTGTTAGAGGTTTTAAAACAACCGCGAAATTATTTCTTCAACTTGGCGAGCCAACCAGCTAGCTAGCTAACTTTAGCAAGCTGGCTACCTGCAGACACAGAGCCTTTCGGCTTCCCCACAGATCGTGCTACATAAGCTAACAAGCAAGCTAACTACACAGGGCCGGTTGTTAGCGCACGATAACAGCACTAGCAAGTTATATTAATTTAGCTAACGGTATAAAGACTAGCAAGCTAGTTGTGTGTTTATCCAGTACGCGAACAGTCTTACCACATTTTCATCGCATACATTTTTAGCGATCTATTCATATAGCTATAAAGATCGATTTACTTTAGCCAACCAAGCGTTTTGGTTGCTTGCTACTAGCTAGCTAGCTAACGTTAGCTACTAGTATAACACCCCCCTTCGCTACCCTCCCGATTGCTTTGAAGTGAGCCCCACATTGCATTCATGTCTTGGCCTCTTGGAGTCTCAGCAGCAGAAACGGATGGGGGAGGGGAAGCAGAAACAAACTCCACACAGCCAGGCCCTTCCTTCAGCAGACCGACAAGTACACAACTTTATAGTTCACATTATTTAGGGCCAGAGTACCACAATATGCGAAATACCCATCGAGAATATGCACTGGCCTTAGATCATATGCTTCTTCGATCGATCAAATCTCACGGCCCAAATCCATTCGATCTAGAATTTGAATCAAACACAGCAAAGCGAGGGCACATTTCATCCTTGACTACCGCAATCCTAAACCCCGTGTTGGAAAAGTTTCATACTGTACCTCTGAAAGCCTGCTCCCCGTTTTCGAGTGCATCGGGGATCCTGGCGTTTACAGTTCACCGCGAATCGTGTCATAAGGACGAGTTACAAGAGTTTAAAAATAACAAAGAAAACAATCCGTTTTCCTCCACCTCCCCATGGCTGTCTCTCACTCTCTTATTCCGAGTCGGTGTCTGTGAGTGTGTGTATGTATGTGTGTGGAATAGGAGGTGCTCAGCAGCGCCGCATGCGTTAGAAAAAAACACTGCAACCTGGGAAAACATAGGAACGCCTAGACGCGGAGCAGTAAGGCACCGCTTGTTTCTCCAAAATAAACTGAGAGCCATTCTGTTCAGAGAGGTCACTGTAGTAGCCTACTCCATAAATACAATGCTGAATTCTGGAGGTACCAATCGATTCTGACAGAAGATATGAGTAATATCCGTTCAATTAATTCGACTGTTTCGAAGGAATAGCAGTCCCAAAAGTACAATCAACGTCAGTCTTCAACAATAATGCAGTCCAAATACTGCAGACCAAAAATTCAGCTTGAGTGGTAGTTATAGGTCCCAATGCACAGGCATTTCATAGTATGTTATTCCCTTAAGTGTTCATTTGTACATTGCACATGTTTATTTTCAAAAAATTCTTTGTTTTAAAACAAACATTAGTTATACATTAAACAAATGCATAAAATCACAAATTGCTATATCAACTGGAAATTTAGTCAGTCAGGAAATTGGTATTACGACCATATTTATATTAAGAACATATTTTTTAAAGTAATTAAATTTGAGATCTTTGATAGTTCCTCAATTTTTTAACTGCATTCCCTTTCAGTGACAACCCTTTGCTTGACAACACTGTTGATTAATAAACCCTTATAAAAATAGTTTTTTTGCTTGGAAAAATGTAGTAGATCTAAACTTTGGACAAAAGTTTAAAATAACTATCAGAAATACCACAGACATTTAATATATTAAGTAAATATGTGAAAATGTCTACCAATTACAAATGACCAGGGGATCTATGAGTGATTGTACTAACACAAATGTACAACCTTGTAATAGATTTAATTAGCCTCAGCAATAGAATACTAAAAGTGCTTTCATTGTTTTTCAGGATGTACTGTTAAATTGGTATTCTATGTACACACGGACAATATAATATGTACATACTGTAGCTGTATAATATGAATACATTTCACACACACAAAGACAACATAATATGAAATAAAATAAACAATAGTAAAATAAATCTATTAATAATACTAGGCAAAAAAAATGGCATGGCGCTTTTTTTCATGATGCAAATTATTACACTGAAAAGATCAGAGTATAGGAGTCAAACCTCTTAATAAATCCCACCTCTTAAAACAGTTACATACTGACACTGTTCATTTCTGTTCATTTCTCTGGTTTTTCTTATTGTTTAAATATACTGCACTAAATCTACTAAAATACATTTATAATAAGTCTAAACCCAAATCAACATTTACATAATTTCAATTTATATCTAATAATACACACTGATTAGTCTTTTTTTTTAAAATATGCAGCAACAACCAATAATATTATAACTGTCAGTTGCTATTGTAGATTTTTTAAGCAATAAGGATACAAACAATACACATAGTACCCTTAGTACAAGACGTGAAATTTAATTCAGGATCCACGTTGTATAAACGTCTTATTTATAGGAATATTAGCTCTTGTAAGATACACAATACCCAGGTTTTACAGTGAAATATACCACAGTGTCCAATTACTTGCCCCCTCCCTAGACATCTAAACATTTACATGTGGAACTAACCTCTCACCTGATTCTCTCCACCCAGTTCTATCATCTGGATTCTAGATCTCCATTCTAAATTTTAAGATATGAAAATATGACAGATAGTGTGCAGTATCCATCACATCTAACTAACATAAAGTATTTTTCAACTTTTCTAAAGGGAAGGGACACTTTGCAAACCATTTCCCCAAGATGTATCACATGTCGATATAGACCGCAGTATGAATCTCATTAATGAGAACTGAATTCACCATTATAAAACTGCTTCTCAAAGGATGCTTAGACCTTTTCTTCATAAAAAATTATTCTTAGCTCGAGTGTGTGCAGCATATGGCTTCCAGCTTCCACAGAGACATACAAATGAGAGTAATACCAAGTATGTCATCCTCTACCTTGAACATGGGAAGACAAATTTACTTTTTCGTTTGTCGCAATCATTCTAGCAGCACAGAACTGTACTTCACACCATTTCAAAATTCAATCTCAACATGACAACCTATGACAAATCTGATGTGTATCAATAGACACAAACTCAAAATGCATCCAATTAAATAAGCTAATATTTTGGCTAATATCAGTATAACCATGTGGACATCATTAAGAATTCCAATGGTCTGAAACCTGGGTGTCTGGTCTGTGTATAACAAGTGACAAATAGCAGTCACTGTACTGGAGCAGGCCGATGTAGCTTGGTTTTCTGAAAACAATACTACACATCAGTTGCTTGGGTCTAAACATTGGTGACATATTTGAAATAAATTGGAATCAGGAGCCAGCACAAATAGTTAAAACTATGATAGCCTAAGTCTGTCATCACCCAGCCACAAACCCTTTTTTCTGGACACAATGATTAGCCTACACATAACCATGCACTTTTACACAATGTGCACATTCAAACTTAATATTGCATTTAAATCAATAACAACTTGTCAGGCACGACAGGCCATTTCAAAACACAAGGTATGTCTGTTGAAAATGACCTGACACTGCACCATAAGCAACATAACCTATGTCTGTAAGAAATGTAGCTATACAGTGATATTCATTTACAAAAATATTGTCTACTGATCTTTTCCCCAATCTACAAAAAAACATTTCTGCCATAAATTTTACAATCCATCGTAATTTAGATTTTTTTCTATTATGGAAAGCCTAAATCTATTATATTCCATACCAACATGTAGGCTACTATATATTTTACTATTATATATTTAATTATATATTTATAGACAGGATTATATAAAACCACACTATGTATAGCACGAAACAATTTATCAGTATCACTTACGATAATAGCCTACTATGGAAAAACAGGAAACGCAATAAAAATGTTATTTCAGTAGGTTTAGAAGTATAGGAAACAGTAATAAAGTAAAGGTTTAAAACTTACTTCCATAATCATAAGTAGCCTAGCCTACGACCAAAAGTATTTTTATATGCATCATTTGAAATATCATACATCAAAGGTCAAACTGACGTATCTTGCAAGTGTTCTTACCAAAAGATGCTGTTAACTGAGTATACACAATAATATGGCATTATTATAAGATACATTCGAATACGTTATTCAGTAAATTGATCGAAAGTTTTCCTTTTGCACAGCACAGTGGTTAACACATAAGGAGACACAACATCCATGCTGTCTAATTTTGGAATGTGAAAAGCAAATTATTTACCTGTTGCGATCAAATAAATGACTTGGACAGCTACTTCAAAGAAGCTAGCTTTTCACGATGTGGAAGTGCCCATGTAGAAATCCCAGATATGCTGCATTTGGATATTGCATATCATAATGTAAAACGTGCGTCGCTGAAATCTATGACTTCCAGAATCTCAGGTACACAAAGAGCAAAACATTTCTTTATCAATACCTTCACATTGCCGCTGCAACAGAGGTGCTACCTTTCCATCTCCAGAGGGACCCTGACAGATACACGCGGAAAGGCGAGCTGTTTGCTCTCTCGTGCTTTTGCACAGACTGAACACTGCGGGTGCGAGTGCAACATAAGTGATTAAATGAAAACGAAAGTTAGCTCACCACTGTTCTCAATTTCCATTTAACAACAGGGGAGACTAAAAATGCATGTAAATATAAAGGTTTAGTCAGAACAAATATGGGAAAATCGGTCAGAAACTGGTATCGCCAGGTCAGCGAATTCACAGACAATATTCAGCTGCTGATCACAACGAAACACAAATCTTAAATTCTTAATTAATCTACAAACCAACGTTAATGCTAAAGAAAGACAAGAATACTGACAATGATGGTCTAAAACACAAATACACTTTGCAACATTCAAATCCATTACAGAATAATCTGAAGTTGATCCAAATGCACATTCAATGAAATGCTCGCCGAGAAGCCCAATGTCTTGGGACATTTGGGTCAAGTGAAGGGGACATTGTGTTTTAATAAATCGATCTAAACCCTGACATAGACCGTGAGACGACCGAGGAAACAAACATAATTTATTCCGGTTATTTCAGAAATTCACACCATACACTTTTTCCATTTCTGGAATTTTTCCATAAACGGGCAGGCGGGGCAGCATCTATTGGTCACTGTACTTTTTGTGTTGTATAGCCTGTCGTTCGTGCCGTCCTGTTGTGTACCATTGCAGTCTGATCTAAGTGATATCCGTGAAAGCTTAAAATTCACCAGGATGCAAAATGCTTAATACTCCTGACATTTTACAGCTGATATATCGGGCCGACGGTGGTGATTAACCAATGCATAGAAGTCTGTGTTTTCTGTAATTCTGTTAAGTAAAAATACTGCTACCTGCAACTGCTGCTTAAATTCATATTAGTGGTTAATAGTGTGGTTTGTTTTATTATCGCCACCATTTTTATGACAAAATGCAGTATTAATCTTGTACTTGTGTTCTTAGCATGGTCATTGAAATAATCAAAGGGACGTTATGGTGAATAACATATTTGAACAAATGTGTGTTCATGAAAAGTATATTAATACTTCTGGATAGCAATTGAGCGTTAGGGGGCATAGGGATTGCCCACTCGTATTTCGATGTACAGCAGTGATATGAAGAGCCCTGATTGAAGTGGGTGAATACCCTCTCTGAAATAGAATTGATAATTAAATTATCCATAGCTCGAGAAGGGAGTGCTGGAGTGATTGCTGTCATTTTTTTCCTAATGGATATAATGGAATGGAACCCCCTGACAGGACCGCCATAACAGTGGTTGAAATTGTGTGTTGACTTTGCACTGTGGTGTCTGTGCTATTCATACAGTGCACTGCACATGTAAAGACCCTCCACAGACCAGCTGTCAATGTATAGGCTACAGGTGTTATTTAATCTGCAATGATGCATTTCAAATGACATAGACCTGTTAATTGTAAAGTTCATCACTAATGTCTGTCAGATATTCTGTCTTTTGTAGAATTGCAGAACCACTTCAAATGAAAACGTTTTCTCAACCTTGTTGCTGACAAGGGAGAAGCGCTCAAGAAAAAAAGATAAAAATTAAATAAGGATAGGATTTTAAATATCACACAGACATAGTCACAGTTCATTGCATGGTGCAAATTGGTCTATAAAAGGAAACTTCCAGATGGTTTGTTTAAGGACATGTATTTGTAGACAAATATTTTCAAAAGTGTTCATCTCTTGCAGGGTTCTTTGGAATGTGTAGATGACATAATTTATTTACATTAGAATGTCAATTGAAAAAAAATGCTTGTGATGGATTACTAAATGCACTGTTTTACAGGCTTTAGTGTACACTGTTTAAAAGTGTAGTCTTACAGGCTTTAGTGTATACTGTTTTAAATTGTAGTCTTACAGGCTTTAGTGTACACTGTTTTAAAGTGTTGTCATACAGGCTTTAGTGTACACTGTTTTAAAGCGTAGTCTTACAGGCTTTAGTGTACACTATTTTAAAGTGTAGTCTTACAGGCTTTAGTGTATTCCTGGATAGAGAAAATTGTAAAAACCGAGGGGTCTGGAAAAGAACAAAATATGTACAGTATGTACAAATCTAAATGTATAATGGAAGTGTGTGCTTTGTGGTCTGTCCTATGATTGAATGCAACGTATAGCATACTCCTACAATTAAATGTCACTTAAAAATGTTTAAATATAACACATTTACAGTTTGTTGGCCTGTAAAGAGTATAGCAAAGTTATATATTGTGATACCACTGAGGAAACCATTATAGAATTTAGTGGGAAATTGAATTGAATTTCTCATAATATTAAGAAAACAAATATCATACATCTAGGTTCACCTTCAGAAGATAGCTACATGGCTTTGTCTTTCTGTGCTTTCAATGAAAATTATGAATTATTTATTATTTCTTGACTTGACTAAAATCTCAAACAATATCAGCTTCTCAATTAGCTTCTCATGTCTAGTATAGCCTAGTTCAAATATCACCTATACTTGATGAAATTGTGATGAATATAAGTAAATGTTGCTATAATTACTGTAGAAAATATGTTTCCTCAATAGAAAGAAGGTGTGGTGTGTGGTAGATGTAGGCTACACATAAACAGGAGGAATTAGAAGACTAATGTAAATTTTAAACATGAAATGCCAGTCTTTTGTGCAATAGAAGGAGAAATAAGGCATGATTAGATGACTAAATGAAAGAGAGATTTTAATCACTGCCCAGGAGTAACGTTACTGCTGAGACCTTATGCAGAGCACATTTCAACCTCTGTCTCTCTTTCACCTGCCATTTAACCAGTTCACTTTGATTGAACATGCCAGAGAAACAAAACAATCCGTAGATGCAAGAAAGCCTTCGTCATGATTGTTCTGCTCTGCAGGCTGCCGCATAGCTACCTTGGAAAACTGGATGCGAGGCAGAAAGATCTGCTATCATCAAATGCACATACATCATAGCAGCAATGGAATTTAAATCCTATCGTTGCGTTCAATCAGCTCACAGTGGAGCTGACCAGAGAGACTGGTGTATCTCCTGAACACAAAATGGCCCCGTTTGCATGTTCCCCCTCTTCCAGCATGGCTTTGTAGAAGATATGAATCAAGGTTTGCATTAGACTGGATCCCTCCATCTCAATGAGAATGAAAAAAAAGATAAAACTCTAGAGGGTGGTTTCCTTGAATCACGGTACAACTGATTTTTAAACCTGTTCCAGTGAGAAAAAAGCGACTTCATCAACTATTTATTTTCTGTATAGACAGATTACTACTACTCTACTCGTGGTGTCTTTACTCATACTATGCATATGATAACCCAAAATGCGCCCTTTATATTATGAATTTACATCAATTCACAGATTATTTATGTTAAAAATAGATTAAAATGTGGTGTTTTGACAGAAACTGAAAAAGTCATGGAATGAGCGTAAGGAACTGTCTTACATTGAATACAATAAATCGATGGATAACATGTGTGTGTGTGTGTGTGTGTGTGCGCATGTGTGTGAGTGTGTTGGTTCTTCAGAGCCCAACAGGACTATAAATGAGGACACCACATACATCCCAGCAGGATAGATTTAACATTGATGTGATCGCTGCCTAGGTCATCATCATAAGCACATAGATCTTTCATTTGTCACTATTTTTAAATGAATGTCCAAAAAAAAATACATCATGAAGAGGGCCTAAATGAACGAATGGTACATCACAGGGACAGCCTTGCACAAGGCGGACTGTGAGACAGCTGAGCCTCATTAAAAACACCATGCATACTGTATTAGGTCTCAGGCAGGAGGCACAGTGGGTTGGCCAACCTGACTGCAGGCAGGCTCAGAAAAATTGCTAGATTGTTGAAAATGAAATTATGAAAAGTTTATCATGTCCCCTGTGCTTTTTAATGAATGCAGCCTTTTAATGGACAGCATTCAATGTGTCAATGCATATATTGTATAGGCTTTTGTTCTCTAAATGCAAAAATAATCTCTGCTGCTATGGGGCTGTGGCAGTTTTCTGAAAAGCAACTCTACCCACAACCTGAAGAAACTGCTTTTAAGAGTCAGGTCACATGCATTTAAAGGTGATAAAGCGTGGTGTTCTCTAGGCAGTAGCATGTCTGTCCCAGTACTTAATTTAACGCGCTGCCTCTTGCAAGGTTTTGACTGTTCAATTTTCTTAAAAGTTGCTCTGAACCAGTGTTGTAATTAAAGCCTTTCTCTGGTCATGCCTCCCAGTGAGTTCTAATTAAAGAGAATCTGCAGGCTTGACACATTGCCGGCTCTTCCAGGTATAGCTTCCTCAAAATAATTGAGCACGAGCATTCACTGTGGAATCACGGGCCGTGCTGTAATGCCCATATGGACACAGGCTAGGGCTTCCTTCCTCACACGTATGTAATGAGTATGACTATTCCACTGTTTTACTTGAGAAAGGCAGCAGAGCAGGGCCAAGAATATACACAAATTAGCAGTCCTGCATTTACGAATGCCTAGAATGGCTTCAGTGATTTGTCTGTAAATCCCATTTGAAAAGGCCTTGTTTCTAGCATGTAAAGACAAAAGTGTGCATTAATACTCAATGTAACACTCTCGTAGTGTACTGAAAAACAGTATACATATGTACATGTACATATGTATATACAGCGCCCTCGACTATTATTGGCACCCCTGGTAATGATGAGTTAAAAGGGTTATAAAAAATTCACCATTTGGTGAATTAGCTTAATCTCACACTGAACAAATGAAAAAAATCCAACCTTTAATTGAAGTAAATTTATTATGAGAAAAAAAAATCCCTCATCAAGAAATAATTATTTTTAACAAAACCACGTGTGCCACAATTATTGGCACCCCTGCATTTATATAAAGAATAAAGTAATCATTTTTAATATTTGGTCGCATATCCTTTGCATGCCATGACTTCCTGATGTCTGTGACCCAACAGCATCAAAAGACTCTTGATATCTTATTTTTTGGTGCTCTTACAAGCGATACTATAACGTCTCTGCATTTGAATGGATCTCTATGGGAATTTGGGGGTGGGACTAGATTTAGCTGTAAATTATGCTGGAACAGTAAGGAATACATGGTTGGTAAAATGGCTGTAGGTCATCAAGGGTCTGAGGTATCAAACCAGCCTCAAACCATCACTCTGCTGCCAGATATGCAGTAGATATGTAGTAGATATGGATGGATCACTTTAAGGGTTGTTTCTCCTGACAAATTTTTCTATTGAACTCTATGGAGAAATAAGTCAGGAGAAGAAACCCTTAAAGTTATCCATCAATATCTACTGTATTTCTGGTAGCAGAGTGATGGTTTGAGGCTTGTTTGATACGTCAGACCCTAGTCCCACCCCCCAATTCCCATAGAGATCCATTCAAATGCAGAGACGTTATAGTATCGCTTGTAAGAGTACACTTTTTACTCATCTTTACCAGGGGTGGCAATAATAGTGGAGGGCACTGTATATATATATATATATATATATATATATATATATATATATACTGTATGTATTTATGTGTGCGTGTGTGTGTGTGTGTGTGTGTGTTTTCATGTGCATGTTTATGTATGTGTTTGTTGGAGGGAGTTGGGGGGGGGGGGGGGGGGGGGGGGGGTAAGTATATGTAAAAAGTAAAAATAAATGCCTTACCTCAAAATAGCTGCATCTTTGCTGCATGGATTCTGACTTTCCAAGCATATATCCACGACAACAGGCTTCCATTTCTGAATCATTCCACAACACCAGTTCCAAAAGGGAGAACATCTTCCTTATCAGCAGCAGGGCAAGTATTCTCACTGTCAGTGGCCCACTCTGCCATCCCAGGCTGGCTCTCCTATCCATTACTTTCTGAAACAAAAGAAAAATAACACATGTGCAGTCATTTTTACACCTGTCACTCCTAGACAGAGAAAGAGAAAAATACTTATTTACTTCACAAAACAGTTGACATCCACAGGGTCCCAGCTCACACTGCAGCTGATCATTGCACTGGCAATCACTAACGTCACAATGACATTGACCCTGATTTATTTTACTGAACATCCATTAATTTCGGTAAAGGGACCCTCGGAAACATATTTGAGGCCTGCCAGAATATGTCCGTTATTAAAGTAAAGTAAAATACATGTTTAAATTCCAAACAATACTAAAAAAGCGGAGACTTAACAAGAAAAAAAGACACTACAGTGACATGTATTTAACCATTAATTATATTTTACCATCAGTTACTTGTTCAACATGATAATAAATCATGCATATAAATGTGTGCTAAAAAGCAGAAAATAATTTTTTTTATTTATATCATTTTCTACATAGGCAGCCACATCTCTAGGAATTAAATATTTTTTGTATGCCAACCATTCTTTCCTGTTGGAGCATCCAGTTGGTCAGAGCTCAGAGGGTCTTCGTTGATTAGCTTTGGCACTTTTAAGAACAATAAAACCAGGGAATTAACTTGGCCATATAACACCTATAACATTATTGCGTTGTTTCAGTGAGAATATGCCACATATAGAGCAAAATGTCTGACCTTTACAATCACGGGAGGTGTTTCCAGCAAGTTTGTTCTCATGAATAATAATGGCTTCAGTATGTAAGTGGGATCTGTCAGCAAGAAGCGAGCGAGGAAGGGATTGACTCAAAGCAGCTCCCCAGCAGAGTTGCTCTGAGGAACGGGGTCCAGACCCCTCGCTGAGGAAAGGTCACCGCACTGGGGAGCCTGGGACACGCCCTCACCTTCTGCTCCACAGCCACCATCTCCCTGGTCCTCTGAACCCCCTGCTTCATTCTCCCTCCTCCAGTTGGGGGAGGGGGGTCTGTTTTATTTTCCATATGGTTCCTCAGCAGAGATGGCCCAGGTTGTCAAGTGCTGGGAGTACTGTGCATGCCAGCCCAAGGTGATGGTGACTGTCTGGGGGGTAATCTCTTATGCAAGTTTGAGGGCTCTCATTAAAACGTGCAAAAGAGCTAACTTCATTTTCCAAACTGGAGTTAATTTTGAAAAATGTATTTCTGTCAATCAAGAATGTCAATTATAAATACACATTTGCATACTTTAGTTTACAGAGGATGTTGTAATTTGTTTGCAAAAGCTATAATGATTCAGAAACCACATACATTTAATATCAATGCCACCAATGGAATTTTTCCCATGAAAGGGTAATTATCTAAATGCCAACCCATATTACAAATACCATAGCTATCTGCATTATAATTACCCTAACTGAAAATGCATGAATTCAAATGTCAATGAAGCAATCAGAACGAGCTGATAATTATTTCTCCCACCACGACAAGTTTTAAAAATATACCCTTCAAAAATGAATAGCCAAAGTAGAGTGAATACTGCAACAGTGATATTGCGCTTCTATACTGTAGAGACTCAGCCAGGAAAAGGCTCACATCAGATGCCATCAGCATATGTTCCAAGAGAAGCCCTTTACTTGCCCTTCCTCGGGCCTTCCTTTGATGGCTGGGCCCCCCACAGTGCTCAAACACAAGGCCTCTGGACATATCAGACTAGCTCTCTCAGAAATAGAGCTAGGCTTTTAAAAGGAAAAGAAAAGAATAATAACAACAAAATAATAATGATACTAGTAATAATAATAATAATAATAATAATGCATGTATACACACACACGTTTCTAAAATCACAAAGTCTGCAGCGTTTGAGAAAGAAGACATGCCATATTCACCACTTTCCGGCTCTTATCTATACATAAGATCAGGCCAGACCATCAGGGGCCCACCATTTTATGCCGAGCACTTTATGCTCTATCTTCTAATCTAGCACAGCAGCACAGAGGCTTTCCAGTTTAAGGGCTAACAGAAAGCATATTCTTTTGTGTGGTGCCTAATACTTGCTCTCATTTTAAAGTAAAACCAATACCCTTGGATTGTGTGTTCCTTTTCATGTTTGTAAAAATAGAGCCCAAGACCAGCCCCAGTCACAACGCAAGCAAGAATCATTAACAAGCCCTGAAATAGTACAAATTTGACTCAATAGCAATTAATCTTCTCAGTGAGTTGCCTTAGCTCCATGATTCATTTTTTGCATATGTGCCGGTGAATACCATGCACGGAGGCCTTGATGGGTATGCACACTGCTAGAGGAAAGTATTGGAATAATCTGACAGCTGAGTTTGGCTGTGAAGCACCCCCTGTGACTGATGGCTGCAGCTGCCAATCAGTTGCCTGAACTCAGGGTCTGATTGACAAATGAAGTGACAGGTGCAGTTGCAGCTTAAGTACCTGCTGCGTTGCAGGGTTGCAGGGGGCTGGAGGGGGGAGGTGGTGGACAGAGGAAGTAATTGACAGCTGGAGCTGTCTGCTAAGTAGTTTATCCTGGTGAGCGCATAACAAGTGCCAAGGCATCTGTTCCTCTCACATCTCTCTCCCCATCTTTGCTGGCACCAGTGCTGCCATTCTAATAAACCAGCAGGTTATAGATGACATTCCACAGAGAGACACAGATGCATTTATACAAACACACAAATACATAAGCGAACACGGGGAATATGCACACATACGTGCGAGCACACACACACACACACACACACACACACACACACATGCAGGAACATACCAATGTACATACACACACAGAAAAGTCTACTGGTAAAACATTTCCACTGTTTACTAGACCTTGGGTACTATATTGATTTGGTTTTCATTACATTATGACAGTTGGTTTTATTGGACTTTTGTTCCATATCAAGCACAATACCACACTTCTAAGCATAATACCCATTAGCCAATAAGAACATCATCAGTATGCTAGCTGTATCCCCATTTCAATTTACAAAAGAGAATAACTCAAAAAAAAAAAAAACATTAAATGAAACATGCTTTATGCCTCTATATTAAAACTTGAAACACTACAAATACACAGATAAAAGAACATGAGTTCAGATGATGAGTAGCTAGATCATTTTTGACCAAGAGCACTTACTTCCTAGCATGCCCTGAAGCATGACAAAAACAAAAAACAATGGCAACAAGTTCCCTTTCAGGAGGAGGTACTCTTTGGCATTGAAAGGAATCTGCCTTCTGAACAATTCAGTTTTCAACAGGACTCATCTGAAAGCAGAGGCCTGGTGTCAGGCAAGCTCTGCCCTTAGCTGATACAGTTATATAACCATAGTGGCACTCAGTGGAGTGCATATACCTCCACCACCCACAGCAGTTTTAGCAGCCTTAAACTCCCCTAATTTCACCCTGCCCCTAAAATCAGAGTTTACTAAAATTTGTCCAAATCCATGCCAGCGTTTTCAATTAGCTTGTTAATGGATAGGAAAGAGAGACAGACACACCCCACAGGGCTAATCATGTAATGCTTGTGTAATGCTCGCTTAAATCGCGATGCTCCATTTGGCTGGAAATGCAAGAATGATGTATGAGGGCAGCTGTCATATGACTGCTTTGCTTCAAAAGGAAGACTTATCAGTTTTACTCAGCATACCAATATATGTCCTGTATGTCCAATATAACTGCCTCTACTACATAGTTATGTAAGCAGGCAATAAAAGTAGCCCAAGAACACTTGGTGGGTTCACATAAAGTGCAAACAGTTGTAGCCAACTTTACCTCTGCGTTTGAAGTTGTTATCGTGCAACCAGTCTAATGATCAACCCCAATCACAAGGTGATTACGATCCGCACTTCAGGACAGCCAGGCACTGGATCTGTGTATGTCCCTATCGGTGGGGGAGGAGTTTCATTTCCAAGGGCACCTCATACCATAAAACCTGTTGCCAACCAGCAGTGATACGTGACACACTGCGAAAAGTCAGCCATAAAATCCAGTGTTTGATGATGTCATTCTCTGTCACTTATTATTAGCCCCTCTGCCATAAAGTACACTCCTCAGTGAACTTTAAACCAATTGAAGAGAGTTTTTCCAAAACTCACTCAGTCCACTTTAACCAATTTTGAGAAAATCCAAATTTTTGTTTATTTTAAATTGGTGGAGATTTTGCATGAAAAATCACATTTTTATACTTAAATAAAGAATAATAGTGTAAAAAAAACTGCAAATATCTGACCATTTATCAGAAAAATTATACCTACCTTGAAAATTATGGTTTATCAAAATTGGACTTGAATTGTGCATAATTTCCTAGTTATAAACACAAAATCCGCATTCTATCTTCAAAGTCAAGATTAGTTAAGACTTGAATAATAAAAATTCCAAAAATATTTAAATATAAAAGTTTGTGAAAACCGCACAATTTCCAACTGAGTGAAAAGAACAAATACAAGTGCTTACTCAGCATCATGATGAAAACAATGTTTTGAGTTATAAACAGCAGTGTAATATTATTTATGCATTCCAGAACATTCTCCTACCATAAAGCTAAAAGTGAAGTCATGGGTCAATGTCCACAACAGTACAGCTTTTTTTAAAGAACTATAACACATTATTTCAGAACAAATAATATGATCTGCATGATCTCAAATAGATTGGAAACAGTGTAGAAGCAGGGGAATTCCCATTATGGTGGAAGATTTTGGTGATTTCAGGGGAATGAGACAATAAGATATTGGCATGCATATACACGTAAATCCCGAAAGGTCAGCCATAAAATCCACTGTTTGATGATGTCATTCTCTGTGACTTATTATTAACCCCTCTGCCATAAAGTACATTCCTTGGAGTACTTTAAAGGAATAGTGCATCTTTTCCTAGTTATATACACAAAATCCACATTCTATCTTCAAAAGTTAACAGCTATTTTAAACAAACTTTAATACATTATTTCAGAACAAATAATATCATCTGTATGACCTCAAATGGACTGGAAACAGCTTAGGGAATTCCCATTAGGGTGGAAGATTTTTGGAAACAATAAGAGATTGGCGTGCATATGATTCCCCACGTAACTCCCCTGCCGACGTCTTTGCAGAAGACATATCTGAAGGAATAAAATAACTATATCCTGACTAAATTTCATGAAACCTAGATAATAAGGTCAATGTTTTTCCATGTTATTTTGGGTCTGTGCATCTGACACTAAGTTATTCCTTCATTAAATGCAAGGGAAACCTCAACAGGGCTTAACACATCTCATGGGGACCCTGAGTTTTCCTCTTCCCTGGACTTTTCAGCTCATTTGTATTGGTAGCCAGGATTAGCACAGTCCACTAATTCCCATTAATTTGATCCCAAAAGACTTGCTTACCTATAGCTGAGATTTAAAAAAAAAAAACATTTGTATGCCTTTCACAAAGTACCAGTACACATTCAAAGTATCTATTTATTAATATTGTACACTCCTTAATTGCACACCATCTATTCAGTAAATCCAAGAAAACATGAAAATACTTTGCTTTTGGGTGTACCTGTCACGGTGCTTCCCTTCATTTATCATGTTGACCACGGTACTGGCTAGCATATGGGGTTTAGATGTGTGAACCAAAATAAACTGCGATCATTTTGGCCTTAATATCACATTGTTAATCTAATGATGTCATGACGTGGTCGCCAAGCACTTATTTCACTAGATTCAGCAGGTCTTCAGAAAATGCATTATTGTTTTATTTTATTTCTCTTTTATTTTACCAGGTGAGTCCCAATGAGATAACCATCTCTTTTTCAAGGGAGCCCTGGCCACATTTGGAATCATGTTACCTGTAATTCACAGAGAAAGCATCAGCTTGTTTAAATTCCCAATACTATAAAGTCCTAATTTGCTCATTTAATGAAATTGCTGGTAATGAGCCATTTCCGTTCTTCCATTTCCACAGGACTTTGCTATACATACTCTCCATTTAATAGCGTTTTCTCCCATTGTTGTATTGTTAAATATATACTTCTTATAATTGAGATGTTTTTGACTAGATCAGATTTTAGATGGCTGGCATTTGATATTGTGATGACATGGAGGGCAAGATTAAAGTAAATGTCTCAAGGCTGCTTGTTGTTCAATGTACAGACAAAGCCAGCCTGATTTACTGAATTTGACTGCATTGATATGCATAACCCATTATACTACATTACATTACATTACATGGAATTTTATTCTCTGATTTGACACCATTTCAAAATGTTCAGTACATTCAACATATATTATCAAATATATTAACTACACAGCATAACTAAGATTAAGGACAGAGCTATTAAGCAAATGGCCCAGGGGCATCTTGATGCATCTATAATGCATCAAAAATGTAACACTGTCCAGATCAGCACTTAATCAGTCACAAAATGCTTTGGTGCTATGAATAAATGCATAATAGTTTTTTTCCTTTTCCTGATCCATATCACTTAAATAATTTTTTTATTGAATGCAGTCTTGAAATATTTTTATTATTTGGATTGTTTATTTTTTTATATTATTAGCATGTATAAAGGGTAATGATGATTCTTCGTTGTGATAATGGCTATGCATATTTCAACAACACATCTACATTGTCCATCTACTTCATCACATCCATATACTGTATATTTTTGGAAATAGGGATTGGGAAGTGTTTGGCTCACCTGCACCATTTTAGAAACAAACCTTGCTCCCATGGAAAACTGGTTGAATAGCCATAATTTAGGATACGAAACTGATCAGGATTGGATTACATGCTAACTGTTTTAGCTATATACATCGCCCACTAGAATGAGTGGCAACCTCAATTAATATGAGCAAAAAGTGCAGGATTAAACTCAATGTATTATTTATCTTCTATGCTCAGAATGACAATAGTATATAATCGGGGAGAGAGCCCTCTCTACTGTGTCCTGTGTACTGTGTACTAGCATACTGTATACTGCTTACTGCATACTGTTTAGTGAGATGCAGTATGCAATATATCGATTTCCTGCATATTATTATCAGCGCAAACCCAGAAATATGCATATCACCTAGGAATTTTAAGTACACAATATTTAGAGAACATTACAACTTCTTAACAACTGTTACTCAACTAGCATACTCAAAAGTATAGAATGCCGTTGATTCGGACACAGCCCTTTTTTCAATATCAATTAAACATAAATACATAAATTGTTTAATGGCTTTCACTAAATCCATTAGGACAAGGTACAGTATCAATTAATTGAGAAAAATATTTTCTATATTCTCATTAGTTCTGCATCCGTATTTTCAACTGAAGGCTAGTAGAGTATGAAACATCCCTTATGGAAATGTAATATACTGCAGTATATTTTAAATATATTGTGAAGATAATTTTGATATATTTACAATATACTGCAGTATATTCATGTTCCATAAGGGATGAAATGAGGTTTACACCTTATTCTCTTAGGTCTTATATAAAAAAAGAACACACTGTAGCAAACCGTATCTGTCTTCCTTCTAGCCCTGGGATAGAAATATGGACTGTACAGTATACATCCCAGACACATCTTGAGATGTTTAAAAGGACACCCAACACTGCACACAGTAACATGTCCAGTGTTAATTCAACTCTAACAGAGTTTATATGAGTTCACTCTGGCCATAGTGGACTCATATAAAATCTGTCAGAGTTGATTCAACACTGAACATTTTACTGTGTATCGTTGAAAATATGAACAATTGAAAGACACATCACACTCTTCTTGAAATTTTGGTGCTCTTAAATTTCTTTGTAAAGTCTGATAACCCCTTCAGTATTGATCTGAGGAGAGATATGAGGGCACTACAATGGTTGCACGGCTAATAAGGGTTAGTATTGGCTTTGCCTCATGCTGTCATTGAAAAACAAATTCAAATGGACTCAAGGAGAACAACATGATCACTAACAAGCAGTGTTCTAATATAAAGCCCCTCCATAAAATGTAAACAATTGTCTGTGCAAAGGGAAGGCGGGGGGGGGGGGTGAATTGCAATAACTAGCTTGAAAGACACGGAGCTTGTAAACAGTTTACAAGTATTGGATGGATTTAAAGGAGAATAGCAGTGAAGCCCAGTGTGATTTAGACATGGAAAGAAGAAAAGGTCAGATGAACATATAAATTAGCACTCCACTCATCTGTAGAAGGAGTAGGTGGTGGAGTTGCAGGATGATTCAACTCTCACCTCTGGGAGGAGGAGTCAATTCTGACCTGGAGCATTGCCGGAAAGCCCACTCAATCTCCTCTGGAAAATGGCAAGCCACCAGCAAGAGAGTCAAAATAAAGACAAATGAAAGCAGTGGGCTGTCAGGACAAGAGCGTTGTGTTACACGGCTGGAGGCGCTTCCCAAAAATTCAATTTTTATAGTGCCTTTCGAACAGCCTCCTCTAAAGCACTGAGACTAATGACTAAACCTACTGGTCTATCACTGTGGGATTTGGAAGCGAGGTCAAATGGGCAAGACGAGAAAAAGGCTGAAAACAAAAGCAGTGATTTGTCAATACCAATCAATGTGAGAGCAAGCAGAGATTGTGCTGGTCAGTTCAGAAGCAGACACAGAGCATCAGGGGTCAGCAGGGGAGAGAGTAAAATGCGTATTGTATGTGTGCGTGTGTGTTTTGTATGTGTGTGCAAGTGGGTGTGGGTTTGTGTGTGTGTATGTATGTGTGTGCGTGTGTATGTGTATGTGCATGTGCGTGTGAATGTGTGTGTATGTGTGTGCGTCTGCGCATGTGGATGTGTGCATCTATGTGTGTGTGTGTGTGTGTGTGTGTGCATGCGTGTGTGTGCGTGCGTGTGTGTATATGCTAGAGATCTCTCCAGACAGAGTCTGTCTGACCACCAGGCTGTGGCTTAGCCTCCACAATCAATATTCTGCAGGCTCTACAAATACACCTGAAAGACACAGGAGGGGTCTGGAATAACTGTCCTAATCTAAGGCTATTGTGAATCACTTTCCATAGCATCAGTGAATACATTTTTAACAGTGCAGTAAACGTCACCTTACCTGCTTGCCAGTCAACCTAAAATCAGTTATGATTTAGTGATTCAGCATATTCTCATCATATACAATCAACTTGCGTGATTTATGAATCATAAGGGAGGGCAGTAAATCCACAGAGAAGCCTGCTGGATTGTTTATGGCAGGAGGTTATATTTATAGACAAACTATCATTAAATGAGTTCTTGGAAATTCAATGCAATCTCATACACTCACATTTTCATATTTAAATGCCTCATATGAACATTTTGCCACTACAGACTGCCAAAAATATAACAATGAACAGTATTACTTGTGTACTGAAAACGAAAAAAATGTTTTCCATCCTTAATTCTGATTCTGTTTCAGCTATTTTACCAACTTATAGATGAATTGTTCATTGCGATGTAAAAAAGTCACAAATGTGTAGAATTTTATTTTGGAAACAAAATAACTTAACATCTGAACCCCTCAGAAAATATGCTTTATTTTATTGCAGTTCACAGCTGGTCAGCATGATAAGGTAGGTTGCTAACAACAGCTTTTCATGTTTTTCTATTGTTTGCAACCTAACCATCTGCTCTGCATTCTTCACAGCAAGAGCAGCAGCAGACAAGAAAACATGCCATGAAATCACTTAAAAATGCAATCTGCAGTCGGACTGACAGTATTAATGCCTTCTCTCTTGTCCCTGCTACAGTAATATTTTTGCATGGGAAGGGAGACTGTATTTACAAATGCGATAACATCGGTTCAGTCTTTTCTTGAAAATGTTCCTTGTTATTTGTGAATTAATCGCAAGGCTTTTTATTTCAGTCTTTCTCATCTCTCCTTGTCTCTCACTGTGCTCTCATCAATGCAGCCCTTTGAGGACCTCATTCATTTAGAGCCAACCTCACCACGACAGCTCATCCGTAATGGCAAATTTTATTAATCACAGTTATGAAGGATTCATTCAATATGAGACTGTCAGTGTGAGGTAGGGCAATAACAGTAAGAAATGAACACAACAATATATCACCCATAAACAATGGGATATTTAAAAAATGTATATAAGAGCTCCAAAATTACAAAAAGCACTTTGAGTTTCTGTAGATTTAATGTAATATTTGGGCCTTAATTATTTAAGGTTGTGCACTACAGTGTGATAGGCCAATGCGAATTAAATTATTCCATATTAAGCGTTTTAAAATAATAAATTAATTGAAATAACATACTAAGTTATGTTGTGATATAGAAAAAAAATGCATGAATATACAGGGGATAATACATAAAATCTAGCAACTGGGGGGGAAAAAAATCCAAAATTCATGCAAAATTCAGGATCTGACCTTTAGTTGCCTGGAATTGTGTAGATTGGTAACTGTAAGCAGCACAGAGAGTGATGTATATCCAGAGATGTGGGGAAAAATGAGGAGCCCATTCCATTGTCAAATTCAGCAGGTTTTTGACTTCAGTGTGAATGTACATTATATTTCCACACACAATGTTTGTGACAAAAAATGCTTATATCCCCAGCCAAGACAAAATCTCTTAGGAATGTTGGGGAACAAATTGGTCAGACTGTCATTTGGTTGTGAAATAACATTATACATTCCCTGAACTGTTTTAAAACATATTCACACAAAAGAATGTTCCAGGCATGTCAAATTTACTGGTAACATTTAGTCATGAAAATTATTTTGAAGGACACATGTCAAATAGATTTTAAGAATGTCTTGAATCAGAGCATTGAAAAGGCAGATTTGTTTAACACTGCTAACATTCCAACCATCCACAATTCAAATTCTTTTTTAACTTGAATAAATGTTCCAAAAACATTCATGCAATGTTCCTGGCGATCTGAACATAACCTTCGATGGAGACCCAGAAGCTGTACACATGTACATGCTGGGAACATTTCCATAACATTCTGGGAATTATTTGCGAACCAAACATTGTTAGATCGGTGCATTGGAGATTTCATGAAAATGAATATTAGCCATGTTAAAAATGCATTGTGATATTCATGCACATATGTGTCATAATTTATTGGTTTACAGCCTAGAACTATGAGTCAGTATTCAAACTGCCACTGAGACATTGGCAATGATGCCCCTGAAAGGACACAGAAGTCATTTATCTCAATTTTCCCACATTGGTTTGACAAAACCAAAATTGAACTATTTTTTCCTAATAAAATCTTCTCTGGCACATGTCCAAAACATAGCAGTTGCATTTTGAATCTTTCAGCAGATACATAAATAAAGAAGCAACTATATGAAACCGTTTATTGAATATGAATGCAACTACAGTGAGCACCATACTTCATTGGACAGTCACGCATTTTTTGTTATTTTGGTTCTGTACTCTAGCACTTTGAGTTTGAAAGGATACAATGACAATGAGGTTGAAGTGCAGACTGTCGGCTTTCATTTGAGGGTATTTTCATCCATATCAGATGAACCATTTAGAAATTATAGAACCTTTCGTACATAGTTCAAAAAATATAGCACAGTTTAACATAATGTAGAATAAAGTAATCATTTAACCGTCTACGACTGGTCTGGAGTAATTGTTAAAGGAGCTATAGGCCTATGTAACAAATTTACTGTACATTTACATTTTTCATAAAATGACCATGATATGTCATCAGAGATTAAAGGTTGTATCAGCGATTTTGGGTGGAAACATAAATGATCACATTCATCTGATTTTTCCTCACGATCCGCTAGCTGCCCGCCCCATAAGCAGGCCGTCAAAAAACCGCGTCTCTGTAGGCAGCCTATGCTCCGAGATCGTACACAAAAACAAATGGTACTACCAACCACTCAAAACCAAAATAAACAGTATTCCAACCAATCACAATGATCTGCACAAACGCTAATACTCTTATCTCGCTGAAATCTTTACGGATTTACAAACGGTTTGGTTTCTTACAAACGTTATTAACGTGGTTATAATTCTGGATGCTTGAACACTATTTTTTAAAACATAACATAATTATTCATAAGTATGTTTGTTTGGGATTTCGCTTCAGAAGTGACGTCACGTTTGTGCAGATCATTGTGATTGGTTGGAATACTGTTTATTTTGGTTTTGAGTAGTTGGTAGTACCATTGTTTTTGTGTACGATCTCGGAGCATAGGCTGCCTACAGAGACGCGGTTTTTTGACGGCCTGCTTATGGGGCGGGCAGCTAGCGGATCGTGAGGAAAAATCAGATGAATGTGATCATTTATGTTTCCACCCAAAATCGCTGATACAACCTTTAAGGAAACATGCTAAGTCAAAATACTGGCTTCTTCGACAACAATGCTCCTTTGAAATTTCCATTCCGGGTCAGAACGTCTGTATTTGTTTTGGCCTGTGTGATTCACTATTCTCCGAGTTGACTCCGCCCACTGCCCATTACGAACAACCAGATGTACTCCGGCACTCCGACAGCCGATTTAGAATGCCTAAGCTAAGTTCAACATCATTTTCATTTAGCTAGCTAGCTAAAGATTTAAATATATATATATATGTATATAGTTACTAGCTAAACATACCACTAACGTTAGCTAATATCTGTGTGACTGTAAACATAGCCAGCCATGCATCTAGCTAACATTGACAGAGTTATAAAAAATCCACGAGCAAATTTTATAATTTGCAAACAATAAATAAATTGCAAACGTATACATTAGCTCAGTGGTTCTCAACCCTGGTCCTGGGGACCACCTGTGTATGCTGGTTTTCGTTCCAACCACAATTGCAATACTTGAATTTTAACAAGCTGTTAATTTTTCTTAATTAGGTGTTTTTAATGTTTAGAGGGATTATTTACATTCTTAAGCCACATTATGTTAGTAATAGCTATGCATGCCATGAAGAATAAAAGTCCAATATTCACATTGTGCTGTATTGTAAACAATTAAAAGGAGGTAAAAAATGTTTTAACTGATCAAATTAAAGACTGAGGTGAATCAATTGGCTCATAATTGGTGAAATTGTGGACACATGGCCACTAAAACTAACCGTTTGGTAAATAATGAAGAATTCAAAGACAAAGCAAATGATAACGAGCCAAACCTGCATTGTGTTAACAAGTTTAAGGAAAAAATTATGAAGGAACTTAAACTTGTGTTCAATTACCTAATTAGGAGCCTATTCACCTGAGTTCTTACCTCTTCTTTGTAATTGTTTGCAATATAACACAATAAGCATAACGAACATGGGATTTTTTTTCTTCAAAGCATGCATAGCTATTGCTAACATAACGTGGCTTAAGAGAGTAGAGTTTAAAGTGTTCTCTCTATACAATAAAAACACCTAATTAAGAAAAAATAACAGCTTGCTAAAATTCTGGTATTGCAATTGTGGTTGGAACGAAAACCAGCATACACAGGGGGTCCCCAGGACCAGGGTTGAGAACCACTGCATTAGCTGATCAACTTACAGTGTAGGACTCGTCATCGCTTGTCATTGTCAAAATAGAATAAGTCTCAAAATATAATGTGCTCGGCTCGTCTTGCGCTCCTGTTCGTTCAGTATGGAACGCCGTTTGGGCCAAAACCTGTAGTTCGGCGTCCGCATTAAGACATCAAATTTGTTCGTGTTAAGATGTCAAATTTGTTCGTCTTAAGACGTCCATTTTGAATGTCTTAAGGCGTTTGGACCATTAAGGCTTCCGTGCTATTGGTTGGCGTCAACATACCTACCCCCTTTTGACGTAGAGGCTGCGTATACTCACACCTTTTTGACGTAGGGGGTGTGTTGGGCTGTACGTATGCCTACGTTGTGGTCATGTGGGCTCTTACTAGTGGGTACGTTTGGGCTACGTAGCATTTGGGACAGTCCATTTGTGCGGGTAATTTACTCTGGTGGCTGAGGAGAGCAAAGAATGTGTTTGGATTGTTAACGAGTGCTGTGCTTATCCTTTATTACCTGACTTGTGATTCAACTGCTGGCGATTGTTACCAATATTCAACAAAGGGATTATTATCCACTAATTATGGAAAGTTTCTATTTTAGATTTAAATAACAAGGAATACAACAAAAATACTCAAATGTGTGTGTAATGCACACGTTGTCTAAAGACAAAACTGTTATAGCCTAATTATAGGGACAATTACTGAAGGAAAACATAAAAATAGTAGGCTAACTAGGTTATTTAGGACATGGGAAAGGAAGGAATCATGGTGACAGTGAAACCTTGTCCAATAATAGCCTTTAATTAATAAAATCACAACAGGTCAAAGTGGGGATTTGAACATGTATAGCCACAATGTAACATAATAGCCACAATGTAAAATATAATTCACACCACCATTACATTCAAAAATACCCCTTGGCTGCACTAAAAATTTCGCCATTAATCAGAAAGGATCTTAACCAGTTTACATCGAAATCAATGGCTTGCAGAACACCAAATTCTTTCTTTTCCCCCAATCTACTCAAAATTCAACAGATTGCCATTTGTGTTCTAATACTGCCATCTAGTGGCCACTTAGGCGAACACGCTACATTAGGTGAATATGTCAAGTAGCTATGATATTGTATACAATCTACAGTTTTTCTCAATAAGTAACCAGTAGCCTACAAAAAAATCAGATGTTAATAATGTCACCGTAAATCAATATTATTTCTTAAGCCCAATTCAATCAATATTATTTCTTAACCTCAATTCATACAAGGTAGGTTGAGTGGGGAATTGTTTTCTCTCTTGCAATGATTGCATGTAGGGTTACCCCTCAGAAACTGATGAAGTGGTAGCACCCAATTTTAAACGCCTTTAAGACGTTCAAAATGGACGTGTTAACAGGGTATTTTCTGTCGTCTTGAGACGTAGACGTTCAAAATGGACGTCTTAACACGAACAAATTTGACGTTTTAATGCGGACGCCGAACTACAGGTTTAGGCCCAAACGGCGTTCCATAGTTCAGTGTCCTCAACCTGGCAACCCGCGTCTTCGAGTCTGGGAGCGGGCGGAGACAACTCTCTTAAATATTGTGAATTTGGACTGCAGTACCCATTTTAAACGCTTGGTGTCAATGTTACATATAGCTCATTTAATCTACGAGCGTTTCTAAGAGCGTCTTAAGTTAAGATGCTTTTGTAAAACGCACCCAAAGTTCACGAAGCTTCGTACGAAAGGTTTTAGCCTACAACGTCTTAAGATGGGGACACGTTACACGACTTTTCCAATCGTAAGCGACAATGAAAAGAATGAGTAGGCCTAGCACACATTTAACAACTGTCATATGCAGATTTTCAGTCTCTTGTGTCGCACACACATAACGACAGCTGTTTTTGAGGAGCACAAATCTAAACGACAGAGAACTGACGCAGACGGATGCAGTTCTCTCACATGTAGCCTACTGATTTCTCGTGGTAGACCTGCACTTTCCCATATTTTGAAACCAAAACAAACATGGAGCCCATACAGCTTGCAACTTTGTCAGTATTGTTGTGGTAACTTGCAGAGTTGATATTGTAGACAGACACATGCATGTTTATTCCACAAGTCGCTCCTCATTTTTAGTATTCCAAAAAACATGTTTATTCGGCTCACGTTGGATTTGATGTTTACTTCCGTATTTTTCCACCTCCTCCTTCCTCTGTCGCAAACTCACTTTTCTTGGCTATTGAAAATTCCCGTATCGATTTCAGTCTTTGGCCAGCGCAAACCACAAGATTACGCACAGACTAACCCCGATAAAATCAAACATGTTTGATAAAATCGTGGCGTTCCCGACTGGGATCGTAGGAGACAGACAATAGTCTTTCACTCCCACACACATAACGATCACAGCTATGACTTTACAGCGCGACTAGCCTGGACCAGCCTGGATTTCCCTGGACTACCACTAGGGTTGCCAACCGTCCCTTGAAATAAGGGACGATCCCTTATCTGTTCAATAAGCCTTATTGAACTGATAAGGGATCGTCCCTTATTTCAAGGGACGGTTGGCAACCCTAACTACCACAGACTCTGCCCGATCGCAGATCGTTGCCAAATCGGGCTAAAAAATCGTGTAATGTGTCCCCATCTTACGCCTTACGAGGCTTTTGGGAAACGCACCCCAGTTAATTACCTGAGAGGAAGAAAACCACAGGGTCGGATTTAGATTCGAGGTCCACTGTGTTACTGTGGAAATACCAATCCATTATATCCCGTGACAGATCTTTTAAATAGTAGCTAAATAAAATATATTTCTTTGCCATACATTTTCTTTCAGTTGTTCTTCCCCCTCCGGACCTTACTGAACAAACGTAGGTGGTGGCAACCAATGTTACCCGTTGTAAATCTGGTGATCAGCTGACTTGAATTCTCTCCAGCATGCTCAAGAAAATAATCACTCCACTCCACTAGTCTGTGCCATAATGTTGCCGCTGCTGAGAACTCGCTGAATGCACGTTACTTTTGTGTCTATTGGAGCTGTCAACACCATTACCATGGGTGCCTATTAGGCTACCTTAGTTGAACATTGCTATATTAGGAGAAATTACGAATGTTCACCTAATGGACCCACAAACTGCAAGTCATTAAATTAATATCTGTCTACTAACGCAAAATTTAGCTGTATACAATTATTAATCACCCGATATATGCATGATAGCTAGATTACCATAGCTAGCCAGCAGTTAATTTTGCCAGAGCTATCGTCGAAGCAAGCTAAAGTCAAAAGGTGAGAAATATTTGAAATAACGTTATCGTTATCTATAAATTGTAGGCCTACTCTTTCTGTTCTTCGTATTCTTGCTGATGGTGTATGTTAGTTGTCTAATTACCTAAGTCTTAAAAATACCATGCTAGATTGAGTCTTACTACTTTGATGCAAGCTAACTGGAAAATTGCTAGTCATATTACTCGTATCCCAGTGAGCAAAAGCCGGAATCTAGACGTCTGGGGGAGAGGTGTAAATCTCAGGTTGAGTGACGTTTTGACATAAACGTGTCAATTTAGCCATATTTAGCTCAGGCTACATCCTAGCCGGTTAGCTAAAAAAAACTCACTTTTCAACCAAATTTAGCGAGACGGGGTTTTGACCGACATTTCAACACAAAAATGTTCACTGGGATCTGACAAGCTGCCTGCTATAATTTACAGACGTTTTTGTTTCAGTTGGCCATTTCGGGGCCGGCCATTGTGAAATTACCATTAGAAAACGTTGTAAATGACTGTGTGTAATGAGTATGGAAAGAGAGAAGCTTACTCAGAAGCCCAAGGTGAGATTTGAACCCAGCTCCTCTCACTCGTCCAAATATTCAAAAGCAAATGCGTCACCAGTGTTGTCACGGTAACCTGCTACGAGGCCTTCGCTTTACTGCACCTCACTGTGCTTACTTGCGAACTAGCCGAGCTACACCCCCCCCCCCCCCCCCCCCATTTGAAACTCTGCAACAACTACTTTTTATTCGGTTCTGATCCGGATCAACAGGCACCAATGTAACGAGTATGGAAAGAGAGAAGCTAGAAGCCCAAGGTGAGATTTGAACCCTACTCCTCACGTCCAAATAGCCTATTCCAAAGCGAACGCCAGGGGCATAGGTTTCATTTGAACATTGGCGGGGACCACAAACAGTAGGCTACAATAGCCTCCGCAAATGTCAAACACGTGCAGAGAACTTACTGCAAACACTATTAATTAAATTATCTGCGGTAGGCTACTTTCTTTGGTAGTTGTATTGTCTTCTTTTCTGATATGCAAAGATTGCTTGGAAATATGCCTGTGTGGCCTATGTTGTTGTTCAATGTCATGTGTGTCTTTTTTATCATATCTACTATGATGTAACTACTTGTTTGCAGTGAAATTTAACTAGTGTTAGCTAGTTTTTGGTGGTGACATTTGAACATCAGTCAGCTAGTTAGCTAGTGAGGAAGATAATAAAGAGGAGTCCAAGCTACAACTGTAATGGTGGCGTGACGTGTGAGGTAGGAGGGGCCAAACGCAGCAAGGGGGATTCATTAAGCACTAGGCCACTAGGACGGGAAACCCCGTAATTAAGGGAAGTAGACAAGACAGGGAACACACGTACCAAAGCTACTAACTGGCTCACTGTCACACACCAATGAGTAGAAGTGCAAACGCCAGGTTTCTCAGTAAGAAAACCAAACAAGGATAATAGAACAAAGAACTGCTACCTTATACTTCTACGAGCTAAGTAACTCAGTAAAAGCGTGAACGCCCGATCTCCCAGGAGAGAGAAACATTTTACAGGCGAATAGAGCAGAGATCTGCGGTCCCATACCTCTACGAGCTAAGTAACTAAAGAGCCAGCAATAATAAACGCCCTTCCTCGGTAACGAGACGCATAAGAACAGGCGAGTAGCATAATAGCACAAATAAAACACACAGCCAACAAACCCTGTAAAATAATACGAGATAGTATACGAGGAGGCGAAAGGAACAGAGATCTAATGTTCCAAGACTACTCTCAGACTCGCAGTCACACACAAACAATGTCCACAACATCGCCCAGTCTTCCCTATAGGAAGACATGTACCGAAGGACGAAACAGAACTACAGTTCCGAACAAAATCGCCAAAAAGCTTCATGTACGGAGACAGGTACCGAAAGGAACGAACAGGACAGGCTGCACCGGACATTTACCGGATAAAAGACTAATGCAAGATTAGTAGAAAATAAACTCCCTACCTCTCCGTTAAGAGGAATGTAACGAGGCGACAGGAACAGAGATCCAACGTTCCACGGCTACTTCCAGAAGCTCGTAGTCACACGCAGAAAACATAAAGGGGGTAAACGCCCGATCTCCCAGGAAAGAAACATTTTACAGGCGAGCCGCCGGTAAACCGCCGTCCCATACCTTTACTAGCAAAATGACTAACACAAGCTTAGTAGAAAATACACGCCCTAGCCTCTCAGTAAAGGGGAATGTAACGAGGCGAAAGGAACAGAGAGCTAACGTTCCAAGGCTACTTTCAGAGACTCGCAGTCACACACAAACATGTCCACAACATCGGCCAGTCTTCCCTAGAGGAAGACGTACCGAATGACGAATCAGAACTACAGTTCCGAACAAAATCGCCAAAAGCTCCATGTACGGAGACAGGTACCCGAAGGACGAACAGGACAGGTGCACCGGACATTTACCGGCTAAAAGACAGGTGAAAAAATGAAACATCACACTTCAAGTTGCTAGCAATATTGAATTGCAACAGTGGACTTTGTAATTTAATATAAACTCTATAAACTTCACCCCTAGTGGTTGAGACGTATCCGTCTCAATTACAGTATTCATGTTTGTCTGAAATTATAAACTACAGCTTTAAGAAGACCCCGTAAATTTTGATGCAGTATTTTTTTAAAGGGTAGCTGCTTGCGAAAACTTCAGCTTCTCCAGTTACACTGCAGTGCCATAAAATAGGAGGGTGTTATTATTAGCCCAAAGCACTTATGACCCTCTTCTCGCCACAGCCACAGACTGTAAAATGCATAAAATGCACCGTTTATACACGCTAATAAAATCATGTTCACGTATAGAAACAATATATTTTTTAAAATGTTGTACAAATGAGCATTCGCCATTTTCCCTTGCTTACTGTAGCCTACTATACAGTACTACTTTCGGTTTAGAAGACACCTAGCCTACCTGTAATTTTTTTTCTCCAAAATCTCTTGCATAAATATGTTTAGGAAACCAAGTACTTACCAATATATTCAGTTACAGCTGTTTTCTGATTAACCCTGAAGAGTTTATCTTTTCGCCAAAGTTTATCTTTTTTACATTTCGCCAAAATCCCGTACAGTCAACATTTCCACAGCGACCACCCATCACACTTAGGGCTGAAATAAGTTGCTGTTGTTGTGTAAATACACACGTGCTTTTGTACATTTAAAAAATGTTTTTTAATTTAAATACATTAGGCGACATGTGTTATGGTTATTATATATATACTGTATGTGACTATTCTGAAATAAATGTATTCTGTTGCAAATTTCTGAATGATACAGCTTCTTCAATTTGAACTTTAAACCATGGATGTGCAGTGAATATTTAGATGTGATCTAAACAATGTCCGTTGATATTGTTGTTGTGTAAGCTTCCTAGGCAACGCTCTATAGAACGCGTCTACACAATAGCAGTGAGGTTATACTAAATACCAGCACTGGTGGAATGTGTCTTGGCCAATCATGTTACTCACTTGAATCTCATTGTTGTATAATAAAACATAAATAATATGGGAAATTATCTAAATATTGTATTTGACTGTTGTTATCATAATGATTTTCATGTCAGTTTACAGTTACAGTTCAGGCATTTAGATGACACTTTTAAGCGACTTACGTATGTGTACAACATAAACCAAGTAGAAAAGGATACATTCTAACAGTTAACATCAAGTGGTATTGTCTAACAGTGCTATCTTCAAGTGCCTACATTAAGTTACATAACAAAGTATACATTTTTTATTTTTTTAAAATCTGGTAGTAATTGTATGACATTGAAATTGTTCTGTTAAAATATACTAATTCTACTTTTTTGCTCATAATGGAGGACCCTTGTGTAAATGTTCTCATATTAGGTCATAAGGACCCTTGCGTTAAATATTTTTAGGAAATGTTACAATGCTAATGCGTGAGAGTTTCAGTTAAATACACACAGACACAATAAGGCAAAATACTTGTTTGTTTGTTTTTTCGATGGGCTATACTAGTTTGTTTAATTAAAAGGGGGAAAATAATTAATACCCTATTTTGGTAGATACCGTACCGTACTGTGAAATTTCATACCGTTACATCCCTATTCACAAGTGCTTTGACGACTTTGACCTAATGTTTTTAGCGGGCAAAGCGGCAACACCCGGCGGGCACTTTTTATGCAGTACACGTCTATTCTGTCATGGTCGGAAGTCCTTTCGCTTGCAAAACGAGTCCACCCATAAATGTTAATTGGAAAAAGCTACATTGGCGACATTAATTCCAAAAGCTACATTGGAATGACGCAATATGGCATAATCCATCCACCTGAAGGCAAATTTCACAGAAATCAATGGAAATGAATGCCCGGAGAATGAAAACTAACCAGAATAGCTGTCTCAGAGAGAATTATAGGGTTTCAGAAAAATATAAGAACAAATGGTGGAAATAGAAACTCATCAAATCAGAAAAATAACAAAATCAGCCAGTGATTCAATTCATTCAATTAATTGGATGCGATTGACCAAAAAAAGGTTAGGTTAGGGGACCTCCAATTGAGAACAGGCCTGATTCCAACAAAGTATTAAACCAGAATAAGTAGTCACACACTGAAGTTAGACTAATTAAATCACACCAAGTTACAAATTTTTATTTTTTTTTGTACGCATTTGATGGGTTCGTATCACATAGCCTAGGCCGAATGACCTTATTTACAATGGCATAAATTGAGCACCAATCTGATTTAGTACTGGCTTTCTGGCAACGTTTAGGGGAGCTTCCTAATGTACTGAATCAGACCGCTACCTATATTCTCCTGCTCTTGGCTACAGCCCATGATTTTAGCTGACCTCTTACAACAAACAGGACTTAGAGGAGGAAGGGGCATAACACTAGCTCATAAGTACTATAATATTTTAAACAAACATGATGTTTTTGGACATCAGATTAATCTTTATAAGATATTTTTGAGTGAGGCTCATGCCAATTTTAAATTGCTCTGCTGCATTAGTTTGAGGCTGCAACAAAAAAAACACCAGATTTTGGTGTCATGTGCCAATCATAGACTGTATAAAAATATGGACAAAGCCACTGTGACGTCACCCATTGCCTTTCCACAGCCTCGTAAAAACTGAATTGAAGCTCGGAAGTCTTTTTCGCCGGCCGTTTGTACAAACTGCGCCTGCTCCGTGGAGCCGAAGTGACCTTGGCTTGGAGCAGGGTCAACCGGATATGGCCCGGGCACAAGTATGATTGACAGTTCGGAGTGGAGAAGCCACAGAACTATAAAGCCCATAGAACTATATAAAGCCCATGACCTGACCAAACCCACCATTTTGCAAAATAAACTTGCGGTAAAACTTCCTTAAGTTGCTAATGTTTTATAATATAACATTTAATTTTCATCCTCGATTTTACTGTGTCATTTATTCGCATTGAATGTGTGGTATTCGTCACATAATTAACGTTCATTCAGTTATCTTCAATTTATATTCAGCTAACATCAGCTAATTTGATTAGCTAGATAGCATACCAGCTGAGCTCGGTAGCCAAGCTAGACGCAATGCATCACCACCATTGCTAACCGCTAATTAACTCGACTGTGGCAGAGCAGCCTGTCACGGTTTGCCGCAGCATGAAATCCCGTTCTGAAAACTCTTCCAGATAAAGTGGGGATTAAGGTTAGTGGGTTCACACGCTAGCTAAAAGCACAGTAGCTACATCGTAGCTGGCATTAACCTTCATCTGCATCCTGTAACCTAATCACAAACATTGCAAATATTTACAAACGTAGACTCCGTATTCTTTTCCGATAAATTATTGGTTTTATTTTAAACATCCCCGTATTGAGTCAGTACAAACATACCGCTACCACGTTGGCTCTATTCCCCGCACATTTTCGTAATTTTTGGCACCTAAAATGATCCAGGTGTAGAAATGTCCGGTTAGATTTCTAGCTAGAGCAGCTGGCTAACGTTAGTAACTAGGCAATCACGGTAGCTAGCGAACTTATATGGCCAGCCAGCAAGGATTACTTGACAGCAAGGATAACTGTTAAATTAAAATGGCTTGCCAATAAGCTATCATTAGCTTGCTAGCTAAATGTTAAAACGACTTACCGTGAGATATCGTTAGCTTGCCAGCTAGCTACCCAGCATTGCTAAGCAATGGTAACGTTCATGACAGGGGAGTACAGGGGGAGTACATAACAGGGGGCTATTGCGTAGGCTACGGGAGCGGTTGGAATAGCTAAATTAATATCTAAATTGATAAGGTTATACAGGTATGGAGCAATTGATTTGAGATACTTAACCCATAGTTTGGCTGCTTGCTCCAAGACACTGGGCCTGTAGTGTAGCTGCAACATCCCCTTCTGTCTCATCTTACGAAACAGTATTTTTTTTCGTAGTAGACACATCATAGCTCGCTCCAACCAAAATGAATATGTGATGACAAACATGTTGAAGATGAGCGGGTAAGGCACTCAATTTATTATGCTACGAACTGCGTCCACAAAACAACAGCTTGTTCACGGTAGGCTACTAAGGAATGTTCTCCATCGACTTCCACTCAAAAATACAGCGTGTCTCCCTGTCCCAAGCATAGACTGTATAAAAATAGGTCCCCGCCCCTCCGAGTGAAGGCAGTGAGAACCATATAGAACCTATCTATGCCAGTGATCCCAGGACTCAACCTGTCCCTCTGATTGGTCCTGAACAAATGTTAATACCCTGTCCAAACGACACAATATTTTAAAAAATCAGCACATGCACAGGCATTAGATGAAGGAAAGGCACCTATTGCAATTACTAGGGCTGAGCCGAATGCCATTTTTTACACTTCGAAGCTTCGTTGGCAATTTTCCCCGATGCTCCGAAGCTTCGTTTTAATAATAATCTATTAAAAATAATTAAATTTTTTTTCTTGAGTCTTTGAAAACAATGTTACGATACGTCAAGTAGAGGGCGCGCTCACATCTATTTCAGTAATATGCGCATGAAGAAAAGCCGTTTTTTTTTTTTTTTTTAAACAACAAAGTATTACATTGAAATGGAACAGAAGTTCAGGACATGAAACATAGGCCAAAATAAATTTAAAAGATAAATATAAGCCGCAGTCTTCACAGTTATGTGCAGGCCTTTAAACTTTCAGACTTCACGTAGCCTACATACTGCGTGGTATGGGGAAAAAAAAGTCTAAAGCCGAGTGTAGGCTATATTGTTTTCTTTCCAAAACGTTGGTTTTGGAAATAGGTTGTCATGCTATGCTAGCCTAGGCTATATCATGAAATGTAGCCTAGTCAGATTGGCTAACTAATGCTAATGTTGCTAGGCTATTACTCTGACGAAGATATATAAATTAGGCTACTTACATTTTTCAAATGATTTGTCAAATTCGTAGTTCCACCATGGTATGCCAATTTCTGCTGGCATATTTGCCATTTGACCTTTTTTGGATTGTCAGCGGTAATATTAAAATGTTTCCACACAGCTGACTTATTTGACATCTTGTAACTTCACCTCAGGCTTTGGGCAACAGCGTTGCGAATGTCGAGACAAGTCACGTGGAAGGCTGAACCGCGCATCCTTGTACGTTCGATAAACGTCGAGACAAGTCACGTGGAAGGCTGAACCGCGCATCCTTGTACGTTCGATAAACTTCCAGGCGATTCAAAGCTCAATCAGTATAGAATAAACACTTATATGTTGACAAACATCCAGGAAACCATCAATTTTCTTCTTTTTTGAGGGGGAAAAATGTTTAGTTTTTTTTTTTGTTGTTTTTTGAGGGGGAAAAACGAACTATTCGAATCTGAATTTAGGATCCGAATCCCAATCCAACGAACGAAGCTTCGGAGCTCCGAAGCATTCGGCTCAGCCCTAGCAATTACATTTTTTTGTGTAAAAAATGTATTTACTGAGTATTTTGACCACATTGCTGCCATTGACTTACATGGGGAGAAGACCTATACTGGAGCCAACCGCAGTGGCGCTAGTGAGCAACGGCACAATGGCTGCTCCCAGCCCAACCAGGAAGTGAGCTTCAAAACGAAAGCCCAGTCTTGGCCCCTTGGTGCCAATGCACATATTAAGTAAAAGGCTTGTTTTTCTCAAACATATTTTTAAGTTGAGCCAGCGATAATTCAAAAACATAAATTTTAAACTTGCCTGTCATTTAATAAGAGATTCATTTTTATTTGGTGTACACATAATGGTGCACCAATTATGTCTAAAAGAAGGAATTAGAGCCACAACCATGATCAGCTGAATACCCAGCTAATGGACCTCTTCAATATTTTTGGAACAGCTTTCAAAGTTATCTGAAATCCATAGAATTGGACTATTTCAAATTAATGATTTTTTACTAAGGTAGCATGGTTGATTGGAAATGGGAGAAGGTCTAAATATTTGCCTCCATACAATGAAATTGCCTAAAATAAATAGCATAAAAGAAATTACAGGTGGCAGGTTTGATATCATCCTTGTAGTCAAGCAATTCTGGTATTGAATCACTCAGCCTGTAACAAAAAATAAATTCTGTCTGTGCTAACCCAACGAGGGCTACCCTTGTAAGCAATATCCGCTGTCATGTACGATTAACATCTTAGCGGTGTCTTTGTCTTGCAACTATGACAGCTGCCATGGTCATTGGCAAGTTTACACATTACATAACGTTTAATTTAAACAGACTGTACCTAATTACTGCCA
Source organism: Synaphobranchus kaupii (assembly GCA_029718625.1). NCBI lineage: Eukaryota > Metazoa > Chordata > Actinopteri > Anguilliformes > Synaphobranchidae > Synaphobranchus > Synaphobranchus kaupii. The sequence continues at coordinate 39,289,071 of CM056379.1, forward strand.
TGATTTATGTGGTCTTGGACAAATCCGTTAAATGCGTGTTGATTTTTGATCCCCTTGTGAATCGGACCTGCCATGTACCAAGCTCCATTTGCATGAAAATGTGTAATTTTGGCGCTTAAATTCATGTAGCTACCAAAACTTAAATTTACATGGCGAGTGTCACAGTGTCACTATTTCCCTGGTAGTGTAGTTGCATGCCCTTTGCACCCACAACAGGTTCTTCATGAATCATATTCTTTTCTGGTACTAGTTATGTTTAATGGGTGCAAAGCTATCATGGTCCTTTTGTGAATTTCTCTGTGTTTAGGTGTACACATGGAAAATAGGATTTTGACTACCTTACTGTCTGTCCCCATGGCTACATGTTTATGTGAATTAATACACGTCTTAATGGCTGTAAACTGCAGATCAGCTGAAAGTGTCATTAAGAGCTATGCTCAGCGCCACCCTGAAGAGTACTTGAACTTACACTTTTAGTTCAGACAAACAACTCTTGCTGGGTGACAACAGTATGTCCGATGGCTAAATGTTCATTATGAACAGCTGTTATCGCTGTTTTTACCCCACTAGCTCCAACAGCAGCAGCACTATTAATCTGGGCTACAGGCAGAAACAGCAGCAGCACTATTAATCTGGGCTACAGGCAAAAACTGACATTAACTTCACAGTCCTTTACTTTGCATACCAGATAGATTGGTCGGCAGTGTAGTATAATGGTTAAGGAGCTGGCCTTGTAACCGAGAGGGTGCAGGTTCGATTCCCAGGCAGGACACTGCCATTGTACCCTTGAACAAGGTACTAACCTGAATCGCTTCAGTATATACCCAGCTGTATAAATGGATAATATGTAAAAAATGCTAAAAAAGAAATGTGTAAGTCGCTCTGGATAAGAGCATCTGCTAAATGCCTGTAATGTAATGGCTAAAATGCAATAGCAACTGTTCTTTTTAGTTTTCCTTTTTATATTTTAAATATAACAGTGATATATATTTGTTTATAAATGTCATAACTGTAACTGTGCATTTTAATCCAAACTAGTGTAGTAACTGTCTTTCTGAATCTCCTAGAATGCCATGAATTTGTTAAAGTGGAGTGTGGTCCAATCTACCACATGAGAGTCTCCAGACACTACAGCACAATTGTCTATTGAAAGGGGATGTCTGCAGGGATTCTAGGTCATGAATGTTGTCCAGTATTTAGCAGAACTGAAATTGATTTGTTCTGAGGGTGAAATACAAGTAATAGCATAATAGTTCAATTACAGTTTCAAGTGAAAAGCAGTTAAGAGCACTTTTAAAAAGTGCAATTCTAGGCTTCTGTTAGGAATGGAGGTGTGTGAGTGTGTGTGTGTGGGGGGGGGGGGGAGTATTAGCATTGGTAGTTCATGGTGAAGGGTTGTACTGCATTTTCTGTCCATCACCATGCCTTGCCTATGTGTTTTTCACCATACAGTTGTCTGCTGTGGTAGGGAGACAGACACTTCCTTTGCTGAATATAGGGCATGCAGTGACACTTCCTCTGTTGAATATAAGATATTCCAGGAAACATCTTCTACTAAATATAGGGCATTTAAGGACACTTCCACCACTGAATATAGGGCATTGAAGGACACTTCCACCACTGAGTATAGGGCATTTGGGGACAGTTGCTCTGCCGAACTTAGGTATGAAAGGTGGGGGGAATAGACCTTAGTGATCACTATCACCTGACAATCAGAGAAAAACAGAAACGTAGCAACATTTCCTGAACATCTTGATTTGGGATTTAGGACAGCGAAAACTTTTTGTTTGAATGCATTAAAAAGCTCTGACTATCTGAGCAGACAGTCACATGGAACCCCAATGCTGTTTCATCCTGCAGATGATAATGGAAAACATTTCCGATACCTAGTGATGCTAACTATACATTGTAGGCACCTACAGCATATAGCTGTGACAAAAAAACAAAACCCTGGGAAAATGTCTGGCCGGACATACACAGCCTTTCTAAGTCAGCCTTGAAATGTATTTTGTATCCAACTACAGCACTTCCTAAGCTTTCCCTGTTAGTTTCCTACTTTTAAGTAGAAATCAACATTTTCTAGAAAACTTAAAATACTCCATGATTCCATACATGTTAAGTGATAATTGTAACGTAAGCTACTGAAGAGCCCAAGGTGCCCTTTAAGTAGAGAGGATGTGGATAGCTCAAAGATATTTGCCATAAAAGCCTTCTGCCACCGCGTTAAGCAGCTGTTATGAATCTTCTTCTCTTGACTAATTTTAGTTCAGCTATGTCATTGGATGTAATGACTGGATGCATCCCTCTCTAGAACCGAGACTGTGGTTGAGGCACCAGTTTGCAAATATAAGGCAGCCTAGACATCCCATACATGTCCCTGTATGGCATACAGTCACTGCTCAGAGTAACTGAAAAGAGGGCTATGCTGCCACGTGCATGAAAGTAAAATAAATAAAAAGGTAACTCCCTGTCTCTAATCTGCAAGTCACCAACCCATGTCCTTCTCCAAGAGTTCCAAGCCAGAAATATCATGTGGACCCTTCCAGTAGTAACAGCAGTGTAAAATTCAGGCTACACTTTCAAAAGATAAGTGATACCAGCCTTGCCTGGAAAATGAGATTGAGAGGGAAAAGAGTGACATGTACAGGTGTTCCACTGGCCTCTATTCATAGGGGTTTAGAGCGCATGAAAACAGTCACAGACGCCAAAGTTACTTGGTGGGTGTATTAACAGTTTGACCCTTGTTTAGTAAAATTGCTTATTATATATGTGTAAAAGCATAAATATACAGTTGCTTTCATATGGTTGTAATATAATCATTGTAATGGCCCATTAAGCTGTACGATCACTGTGTCATTAATTATAACATAAGTAGGCAAATTCCATATTCATAAATGAGCAAGAAATCACACGTACAAAAGTCATCAAATGATCTAAGAGTATCTTGGCTACTGTTGAAAGGTTACTTGAATGTTTTATGGCACAATGCACTTAAAGTGCCCTGCTTAGAGTATTTGTGGACCACTGATTTGCAGATACACCATGATCCCCTTTAGTGTGAATGAGGCCCGAAATTGACACAATGTGCATGACTGTGCAGTGCACTTGTGTGCATTCAACTTTGTGGATAACTTACTTTACGAACTGGAAATGCACATAGACAGACCCCACACAGTTTAACTCTTGTAAGCGATCATCATTGAGGTAATTGGTTAAATATAGTTTTTTATGTGGTGGTTTTTATCAAACTGTAACAGGAGAGATCTCAATCAAGTGGACTGTGTGAAATCAACATTTTTTCAGAACTGATGACTTTGAGCACAAAGTAAAGGATTCAACGATAGTTTGACTTGAAAAATGATGGTATAATCACTGAAAATAACTCCGATAGACTGTCATCGTATTTTATTTGCTTTGGGTGCACCTTGGAGTGTTTAAGTGCATTTGGTAGTGGATGCTACTAGTTTCCTACGAGTTGCGCTAGCATTAGCAATGTGTGTATGTCCAAAAGAAGGGACAGCATGGAATTATCTGAAAATGGTTTCCATCAATCAACTACATCATGGGTAAGTCGTAATTGAGACATTATGTCCAAAATTCCAAACTAACCCTTTAACCATTTCAACCTGCTTTCCTGTTCTGCTTTCAAGTCAAGTAATGTCTCTTTCATGCATACATATAATATAATATAATGAATTCAACTTGACAAGAACTATTTTACTGTTGTTTAATTTGCATTTCCCCTAACTTATTGGTTCCTGTGATATATGTAAAAGTACATCACATAATTTTGCAGGGCATTAATATCTCAAAGACGTTTGAAAAACATCAAGCCAAGATTCTGATTATTCATAAAGCCTATTATTTAAAACAATATGTTGCAACATTTTTTAACTTATGCACTTATTATCATTTATAGATAATTGTAGTCTTACAATTACCTTGGATATCATTGCAATTGAAAACTGCACCCTTGTTGCAAGAGTACTACCTTTAAAAATATATTTATTTAGTATATATAAAAATGTATTGAACATATTATACAGGGAGCCAGTCCTCCCATTGTAATGGTGGGTGATAGAGAGCGAAGACAATGTGAAAAGCTTCTCTAGTTTTGAACATCTGCAGATGTCTCATTACTTACACATGAAAAAGATGTCTGTTGTTACAGCTGTTACAATGCCATTTCAAAGGCATAATCTTTGATTCTTTAATAATAAAATGCAACATAACAGTTGCCATGGCAACAAAGCAGCGCTTGTGATTCAAATTGTGTGTAAAAAAAAAAAAACCATGGTGAAAATGAGTTTGTGAGGATGGCTGGAGAACACACAGCTAGGCCTACAGCAGGCACAGCCCCCTGTGGTTGCTGGCAGTCTAAACAAAAACTTTATGGCAAAAACCGCAAGGCTGTATTCTTGCAATAAATTAACCCAAAAGACAAGTGAAGTCCTGATTAGAGGATCATGCTTAGTGGCCATAAAAAGGCGGTGGAAAGAAATAACAAGAGGTGCAAGTGAAAAGACTTCTATAAAATGGGATGGAGAAAAAAATTAATAGTCTTGAGACATTTATATCGGTGCACACTCACGCACACACACACAGTGCAACATGTGCTGTGAAATAAACATCACTCCAAACTTTATTTCAATCCAATTTCTTTATCTTATTAGATTGCAGCATGTATTAAAGCAGCAATGTTCTGAATGCATTGAGAGAAAAAACATTTGGAGCTTGGCTACCATTTTAAAATAAAATTCTCAATATAAAATAAATCAATCAACAGAAAATGATCAGGCACAGGATTAAACAAAAAAGTTTAAGCAGTCAGCAAAAGGTAAGTAAGTTTTCTACCCATGGTCTTTTGTTACACCTGCCAATTTAGATTTACACTGCCTTGTAGGGCCTGCTTGAAATAGGCTTATCTTTAGAGAGGCCTCCCCACTTGACAATAGCCCATTTAGACGTTAAAAGGAGAGTACAATGTTTATTGTACCTTCAAAAGTGAATGGGAAAATGCCAGAGAATATCTATAACAAAAGCTTGGCACGCTATGCACATAAAAAATAAATTAAGCACAGCTTAAAGCAAATAAGAACGTTTCAAACAATAAAAAATACTCAAATATGAAAATATCCCACTCATTTAACTACAGGATGAAAAATGTTGAAACAAAAATGAGAACGCATATTTGTCTCAACAAAAAAGGCGGTACTACTAAAGCTTTAGTCTGGATCAGCCATTATTACTGCACCGTTTCATAAATTTGAACAGAGAAGTCTGGAATTTGGTTAAGCATAATCAAGTTATTTGAAGCAAAAGAGTAGAATAACAAAATGGTGTCTTTGGTGTATTGATATGCTATTCTTTATGGCGCAGCCTTGAAAGAGAAGAAGTACCAAAAGACTGTCACAAAATGTATTCTGGAGTCCCGCTGATGTCTTTTGTCATTGTTGAATATATCATGACTAACAAACCCAAGAGTGGATTAGCCACAGTGGATTAAAAGATTTGCCTCCCAGAGTTTATTTAATATTGTATTACTTATTATAGAACTACTATCTAAGGAAACATGCATAAATCACTGAGTCTAGTGGCTGTCCACTGTTTATTTAGAGAATGTGGAATGGAACACCAATGACTTAAAATGATAATCGTGCGTCCAAGTGCAATTCCCAATAATGGTGTGTCTGTTGGGGAGTGAACACAAGGAAAGAGCATAAGCATGAAAGCTGATAGGTCGAGTTTTAAATGCACTTCAAGCAGTCAAAACAATTGATGTGCCGTCATTCAAACAAGGAGGCCAAAACGGACACGTCCGCTATAAAAAGCGAGAGAAAAAAAAAAACCGCTTGACAACAAACAATTGCACTCCGAGAGCACGGAAAGGACAACAATCGCTTTCGAGGTTCAAAGACATGTAAGATCAGAGATGTGGTACCTACCACCATTGTCTGAGGTTAGCTCATTGCGCAGTGTTTGTTTTCGTTGTGCTGAAATGCAAAGCGATCCAATTGTCTTTTTACAGATCGGGTCTCGCATCACGAAGTCTGCGGTAGGCACGGCCGCCATCTTTAATCATAACTGGGTTCGTTTGCGATAGTTCCCCGTTCTTCTCCCTGTGTCTCTCTATCCTTCCCCCTCTTCTGATTGTCCTGGTGGTTCTCTTTTCTGACTGACATCATTGCAGTATCGACAGGCTCTCGGGCCCGCTCGGCAGGGGGGCGGCAGGAATATGAAGCACTGGCTGCTGTCCTCCGCCTTGCTGCAGATTTGCCAGCTACATTCAAACCTTCGTCAAACATAAAAACTGCAAACAAAAATTCGTCCCAGTTCTGAGCGCCTTTGATCTCACATAGGCCTGCATTTGCAGCCCCTTAATGGAGCCTTTTGAAAATGTCGTTCCCTCAGATGTTCCGAGTAATGAGATTTAGAATACTATGATTAATCTAGGCCCTTCTTTTTTGTACACACAGAGGCGCGCATACACACACATACTCTTTCAAACCAAACTGACTTTGTCGCTGAATTCTTCCAGCAGATGAACTGGTGGAAAAATGTATCGGAACTATACAAGAGCCCAGCTGGAGTGCTTTGATGGTGTTGTTTTTAACAAAATTTGATCTGAAAGGCCTACGACAATAATTTTTAAAAGTATGACCGACCGCTTATTCGACCCCCTGCTTTCCTCCGCTCCCCTTCCCTGACAAATCCTCCTTGTTTTTTGTCTTTTCTCTCTTTTTGGCAGCTGAGTGTTAAGACTAATCTTGTTTACTGTCTGTGTTATTGTTTCATAGTGCAGTTTCGGAGAATAATGGGAGTTAAATCGGAATGGTTGATGCTCTCACCTGCCTCTCCTGCTGAGTGCTTCGTCGGGTCTGATTTTCATGTTCCGCCATGACTGGGTGCAGTCGCCTACTTGCTACCCTGAGTACTTTCCTGTACTCATGAACCTGTTTCTGTTTCTTACTACTGTGTTGCTGAAAGATGTGCATTTTTACTTTATGTTGCAGCTTTGGCTCTGCAACCTGATTGGATGACGCAAGGACCAGATGATAGTGCTTAGGACCCATTGTAACTATGGCAACAGATCCCTGAGGCATGAGATTTGCTCATAATTGCTGGGTAAACATTAAACATAAGCCATTTACTATTACTAGGTGTTATTGTAGAAAGTGATGCTTTGCCATTGACCATTAACACATCAAATCATTTGAAAATATGAATACAGATGAATAACTCCTTGGACCAGTCTGCTTTAAAAAAAGGTTACAGTCACAATGTCTTCCCCTTCAGCCGCTTGCATAACTTGCCGCGTTCACAGATAAAGAATAAAGTTGGGTTCGTTTTAGATCAAGAATGTTTGTATATGTTATACTGATGATGAAGACAAAGCCGAAGAACAAAAATTGAGCGTAACAAGAAAGCGAAGGTTAGCAGATGAAAGTGAAGGGAAAAATGAGAAAAAAGAGGATAGAAATATTGCCTTTGTAGCCAAGAGTTATCAGCTGCTTACCTTTCATATGGATTTCACACTTGCTTGTCTTGAAGCAGCCAGGGTCAGACACAGCAAAACCCTTCCCACAATAACCGATTTTCCATTCACACTGTCCCAGTGAACCCCTTTCGTGTCGCCTGCCACTTACATTTACGTCGATGATGCTCCACGAAAACAAATTTTACATATGGCTTTTTGTCTCGCTTTCGTTTCTTTTCCCCCTTCTTTTTCAAAAAAACATCTGGTAGTGAATGGACATAAGTAAAAAAAATAAAAAATAAAAAAAATGTAAAAAGGAAAAGACGTGCAGTGGGAGTGACCAAACACCGCACTGTTCACGAACACAAATGTGACCAAAGAAATATTTCCCTTCGCTATACACGCCCCATTTTACACCTTCACTCATTTCTCGCTAATAAGCTATACATTTTTCCGAAAAACATCTATCCCTGCGCTTGAAATATTCACTTGTGATTACATTTTAATACGTAATATTTAATAATTTTAAATATTTTTTTACTTTTTGTTTTCTTAGTTTTATGTGCCTTCATTTTTATTGCAATGTGCTTGAACTGACCAACACCAGCCATGTGAAGAGTGTAATTCTTCTTATATTTGTTTATTTTCTATTGATGCCCACAGGTAAGCTCAAACTATGCAAGAACACTGAGTTATGCTTACACATGCAAAAAACAAACATAGGCTGACGTGTAGGCTTACATGTCATGTAGATGTGTAGACTGGGATTGACTTTTGAGGAAAAAACAACAATATAAAATGGGGCTTTCAAATGAGATATCCTAAAATATGATTGCATTCAATAGTTAATGGTGCAAATGGTCTCTGTGTGTGTATAGGTTATGATAAATGAGATGTCTTCAGGTGGTTCACTTCACATGGTGCAAATACGTAATTAAATTGTTAAAGTAAAAAAGATTTTTTTTTAAAATAAGCTGGTATTTTCTGAGGACTTCTCATGTTTATTTAACCGCTACTTCGTGTCATCCAAATACATTGTATGTGAATTCTGGTATATTTTTTTATTAATATGTCAGTGTCCATGTGATTCTATATAAAACGGATCAACTGCCCAAAACCCTTAAATGCCCAAAACCTTTATCCACATTTAAATTAGTTGAAAATATGTTTTGTTAAAATATGTATGAGTATGAATCAGTAGTTGAGATGCTCAGTAGAAGTTTTACTTATATTCGTAATTGTGCATGTACACAGTGAGGCAATAGATAAATTACTGACATACTGCACTTAAAGGTACAAAAATTGGAAGTGGGCATGTTAAAAGCAATTAAAGGCAATCTATTACCAGGACACAATAACCTCTACATGTTAAAATATTAAAACAAGAGAGCTGACAAGTTACATACAGATGAAGTCGGAAGTTTACATTCACTTAGGTTGAAGTCATTAAAACTCATTTTTAACCACTCCACAGATTTCATGTTAGCAAACTATATTGTTGGCAAGTCAGTTAGGACATCTACTTTGTGCATGACAAGTAATTTTTTCCAAAAATTGTTTATAGACAGATTATTTCACTTTTAATTCACTATATCACAATTCCAGTGGGACAGAAGTTTACATACACTAAGGCTGCCTTTACACTACCTGGTAAAAGTGACCCAATTCCGATTTTTTGCGGAATGTGGCACAGATCGGATATGTATTATGAACGTGTAAACAGGAAAAAAGCACATGGAATCGGATATTCTCAGATCCGTTTCAGGCCTCAATCATATGTGGAAATAAATCTGATATGAATCGGATATCTGCCAATGCGACTGCCATCTAAACGGACAGATCGGATATTCCCTGTCATTGTGATTTGCACGTCATTGAAAATGCGACGATCTTGTACTTTTTTGCATTTTAATGACGTATAACGTTACTTTCACGTGCACAACTACTCTCCGGTGGAAAAAAAACGGCGCAAGTGAAATTATATATATATATATTTTGCGGACCTCTAAAGATGCTTCGGAAAGCAATTGCTTGAATTATTATTTTGGTCTCGTTTGCGTCCATTGCAAGAAAGTGCCGGCTGGTTGTTTACTTTCGTTTTTTCGTTTCGGTAACCAAACCCTCTTGTACGCATGCGGGTTGTTTCAAGTGTTAAGCAAGTGTATCGGATATGGGTCACTTTCAAAAGTAGATGTAAACAGGCGGTCAAAAAAATCGGATATAGGCTAAAAATCGGAACTGGGCATTAAGACCTGCAGTGTAAATGCGGCCTAAGTTGACTGCCTTTAAATTTTTAATATTTGGTCGCTTATCCTTTGCATGCTATGACTTCCTGATGTCTGTGACCCAACAACATAAAAAGACTCTTGATATCTTATTTTCTGGTACTCTTACAAGCGATACTATAACGTCTCTGCATTTGAATGGATCTCTATGGGAATTGTGGGGTGGGACTAGATTTAGCTGTAATTTATGCTGGAACAGTATGGAATACATGATTGGTAAAATGGCTGTAAGTCATCAAGGGTCTGTGGTATCAAACAAGCCTCAAACCATCACTCTGCTGCCAGATATGTAGTAGATATGGATGGATCACTTTAAGGGTTGTTTCTCCTGACAAATTTTCCTATTGAACTCTAAGGAAAAATAAGTCCGGAGAAGAAACCCTTCACTGGCATGGTCTGGATTCGATCCCAGACTGGGGCCTTAGCCGAATGAACCACCCAGCAGCCCTGCTTTCCATCACTTCTAAATGCAATGCAAATCTTTCAGGCCATCATGTCCAGAGGTCTGAACGTTTTCATTGTCCATGGCCAACACCTGTGGGGTGTCTCTCTTACATATGTGCATCATTACAATGTTGGTATGGTTCATGGCGGCTAACATGGAGGCTGGGACAAAGGGTCAGGATGGGGCAATGTGGGAGGAGGCAATGCAGCCATTTCAGTTACTTCATGTGTGTGCAGAACTGAAATTAGAAGGATTCAGGGAATGTGCTCCGAAGTTAGGTCTTGGAGGTCAATGCCATGGAGGCGCAAGTTGCTGGGGGGTGACTTGGAATACGGGTTTGTGATAACCTTTGTCATAACCTTTGCCAGAACTTTGTATGTGAACAAGTCAAAAGTGCACAATTTGAGTGAAAGGTCATTTTTGTGTAACCTAATATAAATGTTTTCAGTATGTAATATACATAATGAAAAGTGGCACGGTATAATTTGAATAGTACAGCTCTATTCACAACGCAGACCAGCACTCTAGCACTTATGCTAAGAAGTACAAACTGTACGAGGTTGTAATCAACAAATAACCCCAACTCATCAAAAGAACACTGTGCTATGATTATGTTGGAGAAGGGATTAAATCAGTATTGTTCCTCACAAACCAGAATTTTACAACTAGGCAAGATGATGAATCCAATGTCCAACATATCAATGTCAGGCCAAAATCTGTAAGATGAGTAAACATTCCCTAAATAAATCAAATAAGTCAAAACTAGAGATGGGTGCTGTTTAAAATAACATTATACCTATTTTAGCAATCAATAAATTGGTCCGTATCTAATACATTGATGGGCGAAATTCCTAAGAAACACATTCTCTGGTCTGGATGAAACATGTTTAAACATAACATAGACCTTGTAATAATACTCAATTGCTGTCCATTCACAATTCCACTCATTGCTTTTCCAGACATGGTGTGATAGTGAGCAAATGTACAATGTACATGCAAATCTGTAATGGTAGCTAGCTAGCAGTCAAATTTGCTGAAGTTAGCATGTTTTTTTCAGGTAAGGATGCACAAAATAAAGCAGCATTACATATTGCACTTGAAATATAAGAAACTTTACCTCACATTACCATTTCAGTTAGCACCAGCTGCACAGCATTTTACACAGAGCACAAGATATCAGCTAACCTGCTACAGAATGCAGATAATTTTAATAACCAGTGCTGCCTGATGGTAATCTAGCATGGACTGGTTGTCATTCTGTAAATTAACTAGATTCTAACACTAAATGTGTGCATTATAATATAGGTTTATTCCAAATAATAGTGGAAAAATCCAGGGATTACTACACCGATCAAGAGGTTTTGACAATTTTGTGTTGTCTGGTTGCTCGCCATGGCAACCACTTTCTGTCAAAAATATTTTAAAGTATATTTAAAATGGTGTTATCACAAATAGAGTATGTGTTTGCTCAAAACTGCTTCCCTCTTTAATAAACAATATTAATATTCAATTTCACTTTCAAGTTCAAACTAAATAAGCATGCAAGAACAAACTAACTTCTATTTTCTCAAGCTTCTTACTCCTAATTTTTATTTGCCAGATCCAGAAGGTAGGTGGTTAGCTGTCATTTACTGAACAGCTTAAGTAATCGTACTAAGTTACAGTTAGCATGGTCAAGCATGGTATGAAGCTAGTTTTCTAGGTAGTTAGATCTTTAGCCAAATTGAAAAATAAGTCAGCTAACTAGCTAAAGTAAACGTTTGCCCATTCATATTCACTGTCTTGGCAGGCAACTTGCTGCATGAATGGTAAGGTATTTTACACAATTTAAAAAAGTTTAAAAAGGTATCATTGCCTGCTTTCAAAAATAATGTATGTATGATGTGTCTGGATTCTCAAAAAAAACATTTTTTGTAGTATGATAAATGTATGGCTACAAAAGGTGTGTTTTGTGAAATATACAAACTAATAAAAGTACATTCAAGCAGCGTGTGCAAAATAACTTTAAAATGAAGCAATGTCAAGGTTTTTGAGGACCCTTATCATAGTCTTGTGTTACCTCTATGTTAGTTATTTTTAACATGTTTAAAAATGATTTAATACATTTTCTATTGCAAAAACATACAACAAAGAGCATTTTGTTGATCGCTGATCAATTTGTTGATCGCTGATCAATTTGTTGATCGCTGATCAATTTGTTGATCGCTGATCGCTTGCCGAGCGCAACATTATATTTTGAGACTTATTCTATTTTGACAAGCGATGACAAGTACTACACTGTAAGTTGATCAGCTAATGTATACGTTTGCCATTTATTTATTGTTTGCAAATTATAAACCAGCTCATGTGGATTTTTTATAACTCTGTCAATGTTAGCTAGATGCATGGCTGGCTAGATCACACAGATATAAGCTAACGTTAGTGTTATGTTTAGCTAGTAACTATATACAGTACATATTTAAAACTACATACATATTTAAATCTTTAGCTAGCTAGCTAAATGGAAACGATGTTGAACTTAGCTTAGCCATTCGTAAATCAGCTGTCGGAGTGCCGGAGTACATCTGGTTGTTCGTAATGGGCAGTGGGCGGAATTAACTCGGAGAATAGTGAATCACACAGGCCAAAACAAATACAGACGTTCTGACCCGGAATGGAAATTTCAAAGGAGAACATACTGGCTGTAGCATTGTTGTCGGAGAAGCCAGTATTTGGACTTAGCATGTTTCCTTAATCTCTGATGACATATCATGGTCATTTTATGACTTAGTACAGTAAATTTGTTACATATAGCTCCTTTAATTATTGGAACACTGGTGTACTTATCATGTAGCAAAGCCATAAATCCTCAGAGCGTCTTCCCCCAGCAAATTAGAGCTATGTCTAACTTGTGACATGGTGATAAAGTGGTGTTCATATATTTCATTCTTAAACTGAATTATGATGCAAAACAAATAAAAATAACATAATTATTGGGAAATCATTAAATATATGCCAGAAATATTTGGAAGATTTCCCAAATTTATTTCAGACTTTCTTTGGCAAATCCAACCTTTAATTGAAGTAAATTTATTCTGAGAAAAAAAAATCCCTCATCAAGAAATAATTATTTTTAACAAAACCAGATGTGCCACAATTATTGGCACCCCTAGAAATTCTTATGAACAAAATGTAACTGAAGAATTTTTTCCATTTATATTTTACTTTTTAAAGTTGATCAGAGTGTTCAGGAAATTTTAAGCAGTAATCCATGACTTCCTGTTTCACTGGGGCATAAATATGAGGTGACACAGAGGCCATATTCCCTTATTCATACATCAACATGGGAAAGATAAGAAAACACACAAATCAAATGAGGGAAAAGTGTGTTGAGCTTCACAAGTCAGGGAATGGCTATAAAAAAATAGCTACCTGAAAATGCCCATATCTACCATTAGGGCAATACTTAAAAAGTTCAAAGCAACTGTAACTGTTACAAACTTGCCTGGAAGAGGACCCAAGTTTATTTTGCCCCCGTGCACAGTGAGGAGGATGGTAAGAGAAAAAAAATCCCCAAGGATCACTGTTGGAGAATTACAGAGGAAAGTAGCATCTTGGTGTCATCAAGTCTCCAAAACTACCATTAGACGTCACCTCCATGCCAACAAATTATTTGGAAGGCATGCCAGAAAAAAGCCTTCCCTGTCATTCTTTCATTTCACCACAAACGTAAGTGCCTGGAGTTTGCTAAACGCTACTGGAACTTTGACTGGAACCGTGTTCTATAGTCTGATAAAACGAAAATTGAGCTTTTCGGCAACCAACACTCAAGGTGGGTTTGGCGTAAAAAGAAGGATGGCTATACCGAAAAAATAACCTGATCCCCACTGTTAAGTATGGTGGAGGTTCCGTGATGTTGTGGGGCTGTTTTTCCTCCAAAGGCCCTGGGAATCTTGTTAGGGTACATGGCATTATGAACATGGCATACCGGGAAATTTTAAATCTGAATCTGGCTGCCTCTGCCACAAAACTAAAACTGGGTCGTCGTTGGATGTTCCAGCAGGACAATGATCCAAAACATACGTCCAAATCAACACAAAAATGGTTAACTGAACACAAAATCAAGCTTCTGCCATGGCCATCTCAGTCCCCTGACCTAAACCCCATTGAAAACTTGTGGGCTGAGCTGAAGAGGAGAGTGCACCTAGGACTCTGGATGATCTGGAGAGATTCTGTAAAGAGGAATGGTCTCAGATTCCTTGCTCTGTATTCTCCAACCTTATTAGATGTTACGGGAGAAGACTCAGTGCTGTTTTATTGGCAAAGGGAGGTTGTACAAAGTATTAAATGCAGGGGTGCCAATAATTGTGGCACACATGCTTTTGTTAAAAATAATTATTTCTTGATTTTTTTTTTTTTTTCTCAGAATAAATTTACTTCAATTAAAGGTTGTATTTTTCCAGTTTGAGATTAAGCTAATTTATAGCCCTTTTTACTCATCTTTACCAGGGGTGCCAATAATTGTGGAGGGCACTGTGTGTCTTGTGGTATCTTTATAAGCTTCAGTACTCAAAGATAAGATGTGGGGGTCACTGTGCCTGGCTCCTTCCTTGTCCTATGTTTGTTACCCTCAGTAAAAGTATAGTTAAAATGTCAGACACCAGAGCTGAACTAAAACAATGTCTAGAGCAGAGACTAATGGATGGAGCCAGACTCACGTTTTAGTGTTACAAACCAAAAAAAAAATTGGCTAGTGTCTGAATTAAAACTGCTTCTTCAGATAAATCTGACAAAATGTTAAATAGATGATTAAATGACCATAGTATAAGCATAAACACTACCAATTTGTACTAAAAGATGAGGGGGAAGTCACATTTAATATTTTTAATTAAAACCAGATTTTTGAAGCAGTTCATTGGCTGGCTGCTCTGCCTTCAGCGGAAACCCTGTTATCAATATGTGGAGGGTGTCTCGGTGGCGTAGCTTGTGGAGTGCTGTCCACATGCTCGTTGCGAACCGTGACATCGGCAGTTCGGGTCCAGCCGCGTGACCTTTGCCGCGTGTCTCCCTCTCTCTCGCTCCCCATTCTTCCTGTCTCTTTGCAGTGTGCTGTCCAGTGGAGCTGTAAAAGCACGAAAGGATATATTCAGGGAAAAATAATTATATCTCGGAGACATTATGATCATTACTCCGGACGACAGTAAAGTCACTGTCATTTTCGCAACCAGTTTTCCAACAGCATTCTCACCTTTACACAGGAATCAGTATCCTGTGTCTTGGCAGTGTGAGTGCAAGCACAGTGTGCACAGAATGAACATCAGTATGTATTACAATTCCTGGCTAAACATAATCTGGTGTTCTGTAAAAGTGTTCCTGTCAATGTCATTGAAAATGGCTATGTCCCTCCCCCGCCATTCTCCTCAACATTTACATAAATCTGTTATGATATAGGGGCAGATGAAACATTTGCAATTCCTGAGGGACTACAGCCATTTGGCCTGCAGTCAAATGGAAATTGTCTTCCCAGCAAGTTCTGCAGTCAGAACAACAAATGTCAAGGTCAAACTTCTGCCAATTTCAGCCCCAACACTCTTTCTCACTCACTCCCTCCCTCCCTCTCCCTCTCTCTCTCTTGCTCCCTATCGCTCTAATACCTCACTCTCTTTATTTGCTGTATAACTAGTTATGGAGAATATGCTTATTCAAGCAGTTTGTAGATACCAGAGTCATATTAAAGGTTCACTGAATGACAGTTAGCATGGCACAAAAGTAAAACCAATGAAGGCATGAGAAACTGACATGTCTTGGCACTGTATAAGGAACCAAATAATTTCACAGGAAATGATAATAGTGAGGTACAATGTAGTGTTGCTTTTAAAAATATCTCTGAATAGTGATGCATTTGTTTGCAGAGTTTGAGTAGGCTACAGAACATCTCTTGCTTTGAGTTGAAATATACAGTAGCTCAGGGTATACAGAAATATACTACAACTTCATTTAATTAGCTGTAAAATGAATAGTCAATCTGTAGTGTAAGTAGTTCATTAGAAAGTAAACATTAAAAAGACTATTTATTTTGTTGCATAATTTACTTGACATATGAAACACGGTAGATATCTACTGTGTAATAAAGACGATGGCATCCACAGCAAAGGCCCTACCCGGGATGAGGAAAGATCCTTGTCCCCTTTCAGTTCACTGCCATCAATGGAACTCAGAACAGCAGAAAATGCACTTTAAAATGTAATTACTGGTGAGTAATTTGCAGCGTGTTTTACTGTTCCTTGATTTCCATTTACAAACTGACAAATTACCGAGTCGCTACATAAAGGTTCTTATTCTCCCCACTTCAGAGGTGATCTTCCAGCATGTCCCAGCCTGCTCTCATTGTTCCACTCGGCTACTGGAGTCAGAGCTGAAATTCATTTCATTTTGAAGCGGCCACATGAATCATGGTGCACTGCGCCAACCTCATCATCTTAGCGAGAATACTGCAGTGTGTGCAGGCAAAACTTAGAACAGGACTAGGTATGAATGCTGTGGGTATCGGCACTGTACACTATCAGAATTCACAAAAGTAAAAAATTTAATCTAAAGGCAGCTCTCCTGGAGGAAGGCTACCTCACAATGTTAAAGCTGGCAGGCTCCTCTGCCCCTGGCAGGGATAACTGAGGTTTGGCAGGGAGGTCTGCACACTTGTATGCACATGGCCATGAACAAAGGAAAGGTATTTTTGCCTTATCAACGCATGAGCAAAGCTGAACATCCAAGTGTCTGTGGTGAGAATGCTCACTATGAACCATTTAGAAAACAGTTAAGACTACTTAACTTGTGATTAAACATTAGTCAGACAAAATAATGTAACAAAAAAATCTTTGTTTTGGAGTAAGTAGTTTACAGTCAGTTTTATTATGTTCTCGTCAGCTAACTAGCTAGCAGTATGATAATACCTTGAAAGTAACTCTACAGCTGCCTAAATTAATTTCACATTAATGCAAAATATGTTGTTGGCAAACTAGCGGTGCAAAAAAATATATATTTCAAGTGTTACCTGTGTGGTCCAAGCAGATTGAAAATACAAGGTTCATAACCGCATGGCACAAACTCCTGACAAAATTAGCACACTGTACAAATGCCCCAGGATCTGTGCAAAGAAATTCATCTATGTCTTGTATTGGCTCCAGGGGCTGAAATCCCCTAGTGGAGTCCTGCACGCAGAGCTAGCACACTGTCTCCCCTGTTAAAAGTCCACAGCAACATGAATAAACTGAAATAGGCTTAAGTCTGTAGAATCCAAGACATGGTAAAAATGTAACCAGTGTGGTCTGAGGACGGATGGAACCAGAAACCTCAGCAGTGCATTTCCACAACAAGAGACAGAATTTGCTCACAGTGTAAAAGGCTCTGGTCTCTTGTGCTGAGATTAATGTATGTCTTGTCTCCAGAGGTGATGTGACTATTTGTAATGGGATCACGTTTACATTGGAGCTCTGCATCACACATAGGCCTATATACCGTGAATTTTGTAATACTTACAGGTCTTTCCATGCAATTCATCTAGAAATGATAGCTTTCATGCAAGCACCATAGCACTATATGAGCAACATTAGACTAAAAAAAATTAATAATCTCCCCTCCGAAATGGCAATTGAATGTGCAGTCTGAGAACGTGCTCAAACAGAAATCTTCACAGGACTTGGAGCTTTAACTTGACTCACATTTGACACAAATCAAGGGTGATTGTGTGGTAATGGCTCAACTGTCGTATCAGTTGATCATCAGTCTGTTTATACCTTTCATTTGGGCATTGAATACCATTTGTATACTTTTCATTTGGGAGAAAAATGTATTTAGCCAAACTATTTATTTAAAATCTCACTTCAGATGTTAAATCTCATCAGGTATTGTAATTAAACTTAGCACAGAACCATTATACAGCTATTTACTCTTATACTGCCTACAGCATATCATTTGGAAATGCCACTCCCTCACACTGCTAACATGTAATTCCAGGAAAAATATGTCAGTATGAATTATGAACATTTATGCAAATTAATTCTCATGATACAAATGTCTTTGAGCTGAAATATTTTAACACCATGTTTTTTTAATGAACTGATCTGCAGTCTGGGCATTTACAAAGATTAACTACAGTCAAAACCCTGGCTTTCAAATAAGCTATTATAAGGTATTCTGAGCATTGAGACTAAAATAAATAGCATGCTCATCTAAGAGGCATTGCAGAATTCACTGAAACAGAATCCTTAAGACCACAATGTGGAATCCTTCTCTCATCCCAAGAGAAGAGAGACAGAGGGAGAGAAGGCATGCCTTTTTCATACCTCATAAAGGAAGTCACTTGCAGAGTGGAAAGGTTTCAAAAACCACACCACTTAGCAGTTCTTGGAACAGCACAGAACAGAGTGAAACCAGAGAGGAATCATGTCCTGACTGCAGGCTTTTGGTAAAAGGCATCAAAAAAGAGGAAAGTGTGGAAATTTGCTCACTTAATAGTGGTTTTACGGTAGATCTTTCAGAGAGGAAATGACCCTTCCCTTGCTTAGCCCAGTCAACCATGCCCTGCTGCTTTGACATATGTAAGAAAAATAAATCTGACTAACAGTGATTTTTCAGTGAAAAATGTGCTATACTGTGAAAAAAATAAAATGAATGTCAGTGTTCTGAAGCAATACATCATTTCATGATAAAATATGGAAATTCAGCATTCTGGATTACAAACTTCATTTTTCTTCTAATTCCATTTGGCTTATTTCTATCAAAAATAAGTGTACGACCATCCCAAATATGAATGACCATTAGAGCTAAATGTCTTTGGGCTTGATTTACTAAGATCTTCAGCGTGTGCAAAACCTTTTAGCACACGCAAAACCAATAACATGGCCAATGATTGGTCATGGTTTTTGTTTTGCACCAATAATTGGTTGTGTTATTAGTTTTGCGTGTGCTAAAAGGTTTTGCACACACTAAAGGTCTTAGTAAATCAGGCCCTTTTTCTCATGAATACATTTATCAGACCATTTCCACTTCACGCTTTCCATTGGTTTTGGAACGATTCAGTTAAAGGATCGATTTGACTGCTTAAAAAAATGATACCAAACTGGATTATAATATTACTTCACGTTTTTTCTAAGGTTAGAATGCCTTCTAAGGGAAGGCATTACTGAGGTACAGTAGCCATGCCCACATGGTGTCCCACATACCCAAGCCAATGGGAGAGAGCTGGTTTCCAGTTATTCAGATGGCTCATTGAAAGTTATCACCGTGTTGTTGCTTTGTGCTTTGAGTGCCACAGCCTGTCATTCAAAGTCTGTGGAACTCCAAAGATTACAGCCAATTTTCCACTTTCCTATTGGAGTGACAGTGGAGCTTAATATTTTATTGGTATTAATAGCCTACTTGTTTTTCAAAAATATATTTTTTGTTTCTTTTTGTAAAGGTACAGAATAATTAAAATCACTGTACACTGGATACTGTGGATAGACTTTGTTCTACATTTCCTCACAGGAAATTTCCTACATTTCCTCTACATGGGTATGATAAAAACAAACACAAAGAAGCAATAGCCTCCATCCTCTACTGCCATATCCAGAACCATGGTGCTGCACAGCAGTGCTGTACTTTTCATGAATCCTCAAGTACCAGAGACAAAAAATGCATGCAGGGAGATCCAAGACACATTAAAAAAACATGTGGCCAAACGCAGGATGTGTATGAAATCCAGCAATAATAATGTCAACATCGCTGCTTGATGTAAAAAATATGGATATAAAAAAACAGAGGAGCATCAGGAAAAGTAATACCCTTTACTCTTAAATTTTATTAGTATTCAAAATCTGTTGGTGATATGAGAACTCTAGAGCTGCTCACAAGCCTGTATTCTTACTCAAAAGGGGGCTTACATTTGGTAATAATTAAGACTGTCAAAAGAGACAAAACTTCTATTAAGATTTTGTTAACAGATTCATACATTCATGTTCTATATGCTGTAGATTTGGTTGTAATATTTGACTGTTTTTGAAATACGTACCTGGAACCCTTCATTTAGCATTTTGTACAGAGGATAATCTGTATGCATCACATTTTTCAAAATGGCTACATACTGTAAGTACTTTTTCCGCCGTGAATTTTAAAACACCACACATTTTCAGTTTGCTGGCCAGAGATTAGTATTCTGTCGTAGCGCTCGCATTTCAGTCTCAAGTGTTTACGCCGTCGGACGGCAGCACTCGGATACAGCCGTTCACAATGACTATAATCCCTAAACCAGGTCAAAATTCCCCTTGATTGTCTGCAGAAAAATGTGGACATATCCTAGATGTATTTAATGGCTTCAGTCAAGCTGGAGGAGGGCCCAGGAGGCTGACAGCCAGAGTAATTCGCAGACACAGCACTCATTCATAGTCTGATCACAGGCAGCGCTGCACTGGAGGTGCGGCTCTGCTCTGCTGTGCTCCACTGTGTGGGGCTTTTTCCCCTGCTATTGTGATTATTGCAGTTCACATCTGCAGTGCGATTCATACCACCATATGTATAATAAATCAGCTCTGGCTTTTGCTATATTTTTGCCCCACCAACATGGTTCAATCCTATGCCTATCAAGTCAAATGAGGAAAAATGCAATTGCAAAAAATGCAATGCATTGTAGAGCACTTCAAGACTGACAGCCATTTGTAAATATAATTTGAAAACAAAACAGTAAAAGAAAAAAATTAAACAAAAACTATGAATATGAAAACATGTAAGCTTATTAATAGGCTAATATGATCCAGTAAAAGCGTCTTCTAGTGAAATGTCTAAATAAAGTGTACTCTCAGGAGGAAACAACCACCCCCTCAAAAAAAAGGTTTTACCACAATTACTTTGAAGCTACATATTAGACACTCGAGTATACTAACCAATTAAGACAGTGACCACACAAAAGAGAGAAACCAAAGTACTTGTGTGTGAAAGTAGAAAAGAGTGGTTTAGACCTTCATGCTTGCTTTCCTATATTAAAAATATTGGAACATTTTTTCTGGTTTTCCTCATTGGAACTCTGTGAAATTGACACATACTTCAGAAGGCCTAGAATCTAGAATATATCCTTCAACCTAGGAAATTCTCTCTCTCTCTCTCCCAGCAGTTTGTGCTATGACAGAGGACCACTGGAACACACTCGCCTGGGCACACTCCAGTCCTGATTCAGTGAAAAAACATTTCATACATTTGAGTGTGAAAAGATAGAGTGAATGACAGAGCAATAGTCATTGAGTGTGAAAAGATAGAGTGAATGACAGAGCGATAGTCATTGGAGTTATTTCACTGCTGTACCTGAGTAGGAATAGGGTTTAATTTCTGATAGTGTGGAACGGTTTCAAGATGCAAGCTTCACATCAACAATGGCATTACCAAACTAGTAGAGACCCTGTGCTTTAGAGAACATTTCTTTTTCTCTTTCTGTTCCTGCCTGGTGATACCACATTTTTGCATTCCTGAGCATTACACTGATGTTCTCCACTTCTGTAAGTCTGTTTAGATAAGAGCATCTGCTAAGTGAATGTAACGTAATGTGGGGAGAGCATCAGTGTTACGGTTGAGAGGGCACGGGAGGGATGAAAGAAATATGAGCGGTGCAGAGCCACTTGAGATTTCTTGTCAGTACCATGAAATACATTTATCATTTATAAACAATTGGCAGTGTTGGTCATATCATCCCACTTTCTGAAAAGAAAGATATTTCATACTTCATATCAGAACAAGAATTAAAAAATAAATAAATACACACAGCTCAAGTAAAAAATAATTCCTTGAATTCGAGAGATATATATACACTCTGCAGGTATAAACATTTCCGCACCTGTCTAACCTGAATAATAATAATGCTGTGTCCTCTTCCTGAGCATACAGAGATTTCTGCTCATTGGCAGGGAAATGGATTTTAAACTGCAGCACTAGATTGATTATAGATTCAGTGGGGGGTGGTGCTGTACGGAGCGTGAATCAATGCTGTATGGTGTAACACAGTCCACAATGAGCTTTAGTCCCGACTGCCCTGCTTAAATTAGGTGTGGTAAATAATAACCTCTCTGTTGGGTGGATGAGGCAGTCCAGATGTGAGTGAGGTGGTGGTATGAGCTTCTTTATCACATTGTCAGTAGACTACTGAGGGAAATGAAGAACTTCTTCAGCAGATAGCTAAAATTACCATTCTCATCTCCTTCAAGGAGACGTGCACAGCCTGATACTGTCCCAGACAACAGGTACATAATTGCCAAATTCCGCAAATGGTAGTCCTATGGCTCGGTTGGTAGAGCACTGCGCTAACAAAGCAAAGGTTGTGGGTTTGATGATCCCAGAGGACTACATATGTATGGGTTCATGTTCTGTATGTCGCTTTGGATAAAAGCGTCGGCTAAGAAGCACATATGTACAGTATACCAAATGACCAGCACGGCACTGGCAGTTTGCACATGACCCCAACATATGCTACTCTGCCAACAGAATGTACTGTAGGATAAAAGGCATGAGTGACTAGGGTGGCGGCTGAGTTAAGTGCTTTTATTTTAAACATTGTTTGGAATCACAACAGAGAGCTCTATGTTTTGTATACTGAAGTTGTGAAATCATGCATGTCAACAAATGTTACTAAATTTAATTGTTGATTTCTTAAATTAACTGCAACTACTGAGTGTGTTAAACAAAAGTACTGTATATACGGGCAATGTAGTATAATGGTCAAGGGACTGGATTTGTAACCGAAAGGTCGCAGGTTCGATTCCCAGGTAGGACACTGCTGTTGTACCCTTTGATTGCTTCAGTATATATATGTATATCCTGCTGTATAAATGGATAAAAGAGCGCCTGCTAAATGCCTGTAATGTAATGTAATATGCATTTGAATTCAGTAGTTATGACTACACATGATTTCCAGCTCTATGCGTGCATTTTACGTAAACTATGCATTTTCTTAGAATAATTTTCCAGGAGCTGCATACCAGTGTGTATCCAGAATGTTGAGGAGGAATCGACAAAAGGATTCGCTTTTTCTCCTGTTAAACCATCACAAAGTACCAGAAAAACATTATGTACAAATCAAAAAGCACTCACAGTGGGTGGAAAGTACACACAACTACACTATGTCATGCATATTTAAATTGTGCAATCTACATAATTTTCAGTGGTGAAATGACAAATTCTTATGCAGGCTCATAACAGGGCATGTCCAATTCACCAAGGATGATCGCAAATTACCACTCACAATAAGCAGAACTTTTGCAGCACAGTGTATTTAAAAGCCAGGGAATGTGTAAACTTGTCAATGACCACAGCAGCTGTTGCAATAGGAAGACACTACTATATATTAGTAAGAGAGAGGATCTTCCGTGAATGATTTATCAATTTATCATTACAGGTATACTGGAATTGCTTAACAGCAAAGATGACATTGAACCTGCCCCCTGTAATTTGTTTTCATTGTATGGAGACAAATATTTCAACAACTCCAATATCCATATTCCTATAATCTAAATCTTTCATTCAAAACAGTCTAGTTCTACTAGACATTGTTCCAGGAAATACTGAGGGGGTCCATTTGCTGATCATTCAATTGATATTGTCTGTTGCTCAATGGTTCCTTTTTTAAGTCATTATTATTCCTGCATCATTATGTAATGTTATTGGATAGGTATATTCAACAATAGGTGTGACCTAAACCCACCTTTTACTGTATTTGTGCATTCTAATAAATAACTTGACACCAAGACCCATTTCTAAGTTAATGAAAATAAATACTCAAAGATGAGATGCGGCCTAAAATGTAAACTGATGCAGCAGAGAACGGGAAACTTGATATGACTCAATCTTATGAAAGCTGATCTCATGACCGAAATATAATTTTGTGCATCTAAAAAATTGACATATATTTGAATTTGCCAATTGTGCCCACTGACGATTTTGGCACGGTTGCACATTTACTTGATTTGCATCAATAGCCTACTTTTTAATATGGCGGGGACAGTGTTAGTACCTGTTGGGTCACAAACTGCACTCACATATTTTTTCTTAGTGGATTTACCACTGAATGTAGTGATAATGAGGGAGTGGCCTTGCCTGGCATGCTTGTATAGCTTTCACACTCTAATTGTATGGATGTGAAGCCTTGCTATGCCAAAAGGTTCAATGCCTTTACAGATTCAGTAATGCTACAAGCCACGATGCAATTGTGTTTCCAGCTTTTCAAGTAGTACAAAACAAACAAAATGTAATGTCCCATAACTCAAGGGCATAACTATTGTTCTGTAACCTAAGTGACTACCAGCAGTGTAATTCCACTGCTGGTTTCTACAAACCTCAATTCCAATTGGGACAGTATGTAAGATGCTAATAAAATCAGAAAGCAGTGATTTGAAAATTTTCTTTTACATACTGTATATTTAATTGAAAACAGTACAAAGAAAATGTAAAATGTAAAAAGGGGGTGATCCCAAACGCGCTACAAGCCGGCTATATAAAAAAGGAACTGTAGGTGCTCAACAAAAGGACCAGAGAATAGAAAGAATACCAAACCCGGACTACTTCGCTAGGACTAACCCGAGATAAGGAGGACTGGAGCACACAGAGCTCAGAGCAAAAAAAAAATTTAATACGACTGACATTTCGACGTCAACGACGTCTTCTTCTCTGCCGTTTGACTCGTTTGATATTTAATGTTTTGCCTTATCAAGTAGGTTGTGGAATGTTCAAAAAACACCTTCCACAGGTAAACAGGTGAATTGGTAACAGGAGATGCTATCATGACTGGGTATATGTCACGATTCTAGCCTGTCATGTCATGTTTTCTGTTTCATTTCTGTCTTAGTTAGATTTCTTGTAATGTCATGTATTGTGTTTACTTTAGTCACGCCACGTTTTATGTTTAATTCATGTTACGTTTCCCGTTCACTGTTTAGCATACACATTTCCGTGTTTTTCCGCAGCCTTGCGTTCATGCTGTTTCTCTCTCTCTCTTGCTGTCGCTCACGCTTCCCTAATTGTTTCATTCTCCCATGTCTATTTACTAATCTACTAACATTAGATCAGGATTGGGTAATACTAACTCTCTAACCATGTGTTCATGTTTACCTTATGTTTCTCGTGCATGTCATTTACTAATTTACTAACGCTAGGTCAGGATAGGTTAATTACTAACGATTAGTAATTATCTTGTTACCTCGTCAGCCTTCCACACCTGATTTCCATTCGCATGCTGCTCTCAAGCTAAGTGCCTGCACCTGTCTACACCTGCATATAAGCTCAGTGTTCATGTCTTGTCTTCGCGAAGTTGTTGCCTCCTGTTTACAGTACACTCTTGAGCGTTTATTCTAAGCCTGTTTTTTTTGTTACGATCCTAGCCTGTTTATTGACCATTGTTATTGACCTCTGTTTTGTTGTACCTGTACCATGAGTTTTTGCCTGCTGTTTTTGTACTGTTTCCCCGCGGAGCGGACTCCAGTCTTGACTCTTGCACTGTCTTAGACCCCGAGCCTGCCTACCGTCTGCCTGTACTTCTGCCCCGCTGACAGCTACTCTGGTTACTGGACTTTTTGCATGGTGTACATGGTGATTCCGAGACTGCCTTCTCCCTCGGTACTGTACTTTGGTTTATTGGCTGGATTTTCCGTGTATGAACTTTGCTTGTTTTTTGACTATGCACTTTGGATATTCCTATAATAAAGCCCAGTCACTGTTTCTGAGTCGTGCATTTCGGGTCCTACCCTCACCAACCCGTCTCAGTATAAAAGGAGCATCCACGAAGGCTCGGGAGTTTACGAGCAAGGATGGGTCGAGGTTCGCCACTTTGCGAAAAACTATGAGCGAATAGTCCAACAGTTTAAGAACAACGTTTCTCAATGCACGATTGCAAGGAATTTGGGGATTTCGCCATCTACAGTCCATAATAAAAGATTCAGAGAATCTGGAGAAATCTGTGTAAAAGGCAAGGCCGAAAACCAAATGCAAGTTAAGACTACTACGCAAAACCTAAGCCATATATCAACAACATCCAGAAACGCCGCCGACTTCTCTGAGCTTGAGCTCATCTGAGATGGACTGATGCAAAGTGGAAACGTGTGCTGTGGTCTGACGAGTCCACCTTTCAAATTGTTTTTGGACGTTGTGTTCTCCAGGCCAGGACGTTGTGTTCTCATCTGTGATGGCACTATTAACGCTGAAGGGTACATATGTATTTTGGAGCAACATATGATGCCATCTAGACAATGACTTTTTCAGGGACGTCCCTGCTTATTTCAGCAAGACAATGCCAAGCCACATTCTGCACGTGTTAGAACAGCGTGGCTTCGTAGTCAGAGAGTGCAGGTGCTAGGCTGGCCTGCCTGCAGTCCAGACCTATCTCCCATTGAAAACGCGTGGCGCATTATGAAGCGCAAAATACGACCCTGGCTGAAGTCTTATATCAAGCAAGAATGGGAAAAAATTCCGCTTTCAAAACTACAAGTGTTGTTAAAAGGTGGTAAACATGCCCCTGTCCCAACTTTTTTTAAACGTGTTGCAGGCATCAAATTTAAAATTAGCATATATTTACTAAAAACTGATTGTTTTCAATTGATTACAGGTCAAAAAGGATTTGCAAATCATTGCTTTCTGTTTTTATTTACATTTTATGCACTGTCCCAACTTTTTTGGAATTGAGGTTTGTACAATAAATGCTAACAATAATTGAAGGGATGGCTATGACAGGAGGTTGACCAGAGGTAATTGTGTACTCTGAGAGCTTTATGAGTACAGATCATAGTGCAGTGTTAAACAATTACCTAAAACCCAAAAGAGTGGCAGCTGAAGACTTTGTTTCAGTAGGCTCCAAGCTGTCCCGCTATATAGCTGTTGTATGTATACCCTAGAGAGCGGAAACGAAACATTCAGTTAATTCTGGCTTTGGACAGAGCTATCAAAGCAAAAAGAAGTTTTAGAACACGGGTCTGCCACCCTGAAGCATACAAGTATACAGGATCCTACTTTGAAAAAGCAATCATACAGCCCTCGATAAGATCCCAGAAAGGATAAAAATGAGATAGAATGAGTAGAATGTAAAACCACATTCTACTATCATCTAATTTTTATCTCACCGTATCAGTAGTACAAAAGCCAGCTCAATACTAATTGTGATTAATAATGCTACTTAATACAGATCTATTATTAAACATCAGAACTCTGTTCTTCTCAAGCTGCAGTTTTAGACTTTTATAGAGTATACAGTAGTGTTTAGACTGATCAAGAAATTATATTCCTTTTTTTTTGTAATGTTCTTTTAATAAAGGGGATATGTCAGGGAAAAACAAGATTAGCCTGTGTAAGGGTAGAAACACCACCCACCGTGTGGGCCGGGCTCAAAGGAACACTGTGAAGACATGGGATGAGTGAAGCATGCATTCACCAAACAGAATAATACAGTAGCTTACCTCCTCGCTGTCAAAACAAATCACTAAGAAGAACAAAGCACTGAAGTTAACACAAGCATTTGGGGGAAGATTCACTGCCACCCTGCCTGAATCAAGCTGCTTCTTGGCCTTAATTAATAATGTAGGTACAGTATCAAAGTTAACAACTGAGTGAAAGAGAGAAACTACAGATGTGGACAATTGGGAATCTAAAAAATGATAAATTAAAGATAAAGAATGGCTTTTAAAACAGTAGGTGACGCTATTTGGTGATTAACCGTCATATTATGTTTGGGGTCAATTTCACCCCATTCAGTGTTTGATTTCTCTTAAAAACCAGCTATCCTTATTTTTTCATCTTGAAACTATGACTTTTGCTAATTTGTTGGGATTGAATAGTAAACACGCATTAAACATAATGCTATGTTTTAAAAAGTACTGTACCAACTTTGTATACAAAGAGGTCATTTGTGGGGAAGCTGTATAAAATGTAAGAAAATATAAATTTATTTTTTGAGTGATTCTGGTGGCACTTTCCCATGCATTTTTAAATTTCACAAACTATCACTTACCTCAGGGTCTAAAATGTTTCATCGCAGATTTTTAAAAGGCTAGTCAACTGGGAGACACACAAAAGGTGAAACAGAAAGTGTCAATATTTTTATAGTTTTCCATAATTTTTTTGTCAGTTTAAACTTTTGAAGTCAATTTGACAAAACATAAAAAGGCATCATAAAATGTCAATATAATATGAGGGTTAAATAAAAATAGTTCATATCACATTGTGGCCTTGTTAACTTGAAGGGTAACTTCATAAAATATCACAAATGTAATATGTTGTTCCTTTATTTAGTTTGGTACAGTTTCCGTATTTAAAAGCAAGGAAAAACTGGTTTTACAGCTGAAAAGTTTCCTTACACACTTTTTCCATACTCTAAAATCAGCACATGACTTTACCCCTCTGAACTGCATAAGCAATGAAGGAGTAACTGATATTTCTTGTGAAATAACAACATTCTTTTTTGATATTTCACAAGATTACAGCTGAAACCAATTGTGTTTTATCTCACTTCATTGCGTCTGGCCCCAGAATGTGCTGTGAAGCTAGTCACACTCTTGAGGCCAGTTAACATGAGGCTATCTCACAGCCAAAATTAATATAAATTCTAATTTTACAAACTCATACACAAATTAGACTAGTGTATAGCATATGCAATACTTGGTTTCACAGCAACTAAGCATTTGTAGTCTGTAATTGTGCATTTATAAAATCTAAAAATGAAAGTAAAATGAATCGTAATAAAGTGATTTGTAAAGCTATACCCCAATCTGCTAAATGAAGTGGTAGAGCTTTGTTTGATGCTGAGATAACCTGAAGTAGGTTACAACATTATTTCAAATCAACTTGTAAGCATGTATGTACAGTATACCAAATGACCAGCACGGCACTGGCAGTTTGCACATGACCCCAACATATGCTACTCTGCCAACAGAATGTACTGTAGGACAAAAGGCATGAGTGACTAGTGTTCATTTTCGTTCTAAAAAAATCAAACACCTTTTCAACAGGGATATCTACTTTTGAAAAAAGCAAAGAAGCACATAACATTCTAAATTTGGAGAGAGATATCCTTCAAATTCTTGAACTGGGTGTGAAATGAACACCAGCCAAATGCTGGTGAAATTTTGATTGTGGCTTGTAAGATTTTCTTCTCTAGCAGCTGCTTTGACAGGTAACCCAAACAGGTTGTGTTAGGCGGCAGTGTAGTATAATGGTTAAGGAACTGGCCTTGTAACCGAAAGGTTGCAGGTTCGATTCCCAGGTACTGCACTGCCGTTGTACCCTTGAGCAAGGTACTTAACCTGAATCGCTTCAGTATATGTCCAGCTGTATGAATGGATAAATGTAATAAGAAGTTGTGTAAGTCGCTCTGGATAAGAGCGTCTGCTAAATGCCTGTAATGTAATGTAATGATATTGTAAAAGGTAATGTGTCTGGTAAAATCTTGAAAATGACAGGTGATTTTTAGAATGCACAAGCCACTCTGACCAGTGGGTGAAAAAGTTAATTTCATGCCCTGTTCTTGAATAATCAAAAAGAATACATTATTCAGTTAAGAAAACATATATGGTGCTGGATGTGTATGCCTTTTTCTCAATAAGAAAAGACATCTGTGGAAACACAAACCGGAATTTAAAATAGGTGAGAGTGGGTATAAAATTAGACCAAAGGGCCTCTCCCTTCAGAGGCATGCTAAGCTTTGACTGAAACATCACAGAGCTCTGGCAGTCAGCTCTCGATTCAGAGGGCTATAACTCTGAAACTCTGTGAGCTCCAAGCCACAGAAAAACACTCATCCCCCTTCTGAGGCCCACCATTCAGGGAAATGTGGATGTTCTACAAATTAAAATGCAATTTTACAGGCACACTGCAAGGCCTGTTGAGGATGCTTGCCACAGACAAGAAAGCAGCCACGGATCGGAAGTCCATTTTGGAGACACAGTAAAACCTTGTGGGCAGTAATAAATCCAATTTGTTTCACATAATTAATGATGATATTATTGGGTTTACATTTGTCCATGAAATTGTTGCCATTGAGCGGTTCTTGGTTATCCCATGATGGTATTCTTGTCCTCTTTTTCAGACGATGAATCATACTCCCTTTATTCAGTTGTAGGCAAAATGGAGTGTCCTTCCATGGGGACAACTGCAAATGGGCCATTACTTCCAGGCAAATCCCTACTCACTCACAGTGAGTACTGGTAAGAAGCTTGCTTGTTATAGTCCAGATTGACAGACTGGGGTTTCAAATGGGGGGAAGGGGATGAGGTACTCTGTAAATGCTGTTGTTCAACTCCGTATAAACTAACAGAGGGAAAGGTCATGGTACACAAGGTCAAAACAAAAATCATTATCTAAACTTGGGCCTCCATAGGGATTTGACCTCTAGCCCTAGATGGACATGTACTGTATATGGTGTATAATATTAAGCACATGTGAATGGGTTTTTGGCAAAAGGAATATATAGCTCTTTGGAGGGCAATGGTAAACACTGTACTGGTTGTGCTTGCTACACGCACATTTATATAAATCCTAAGATAAGACTATGACTTTGACAAACCTTTCACTGTACTACTATTCATTAAACACCTGGACATTGAATTGAGTTCCCCCGTGTAGCAACCACTAATTCAACAACAATTCTCGTCGAGTCACGGAGTTTCGGGCTGTGCACACGGCTCCTCGATTTCCACACGCGTAGATTTTATTTTCTCTCGCGATTTTTGGCATTGATATGGCGCCATAATATAAACTTGAATGATAGTACACAAAGGGGTCAAATAAGGGGTGATATTTTGCATGCACCCAAAGTCCGCTTTGCACATGTTATCATTTCCCTGTTTGCGGGCGACCAACAAAGAGGCATTATATAAATGACTCCAGCATCAAACAGCCATATTTAAATGAGAGGTTTTTTGTGAATGGATAGGTATAGGCTATTGTTACACTGAACAAGCTGGCAGTTTACTGCAAACTTTCACTGGATATCTCTTAGTTTCTCCTGGGAGTAAGATGTTTGTTAGGACTGAAATAATCGTAACTATACTTACTTGCACTACTCGTCCAGTTAGTATCACATAAAATCGCATCTCATGATGGGTTTTATTTTGAAAACGTTTTTATTTGCTTTGTTATTACAATAGACATTTTATTGCTTATTTGATTCACATACTAGTTATTCTTGTATTGTGTGAAACAATTTGCTTCATTAATAAAAATGTATTTATTTTTACTGTTCATGATGTATGCATCCACAAATTCTCTTTTTGTGCATTTTGAGCGGTAGCTAGAAGGGGCCAGTTAATTATCCCCTATTGTTACGCAATCATTCAGAACATTTGATTATGGATATTCCTAATACCCGTGTGCCCATACTTGCCAACAGTAAGAATAGAATGGACACACTGGTGTTTCTATACGTGTCAAAGAGTTAAGATCCAGGGACATTGCACCTGAACAGTGGAACTGGGAGATCAATATCTGCTGTAACGGGCCAAGCAGACTCACCAGAAGTATGGTCATTGCTGGTATGACATGGCTTCTTCTAGTTGCATGGTCAAAGACATCCCTTATTTTGCCCAAAAGCTGTAAAATGGCATCGCTAGATATGTGATATGTATTACACTGAGCACGTTAGCCAAAACCAATCTCAATGTCATTTCACAGGTGGACTACAATCGCGACAGGCTTGCCAAATTCTGATTTTGGTATGGCTATTTTACGGCATTGCTATAATGTGGACACCCCCTAAAAATGAGCATACAAAATTAAGACTTTTTTGCACGAACATAACTCAATTTAAATCCAAGGGATCCCGACACAAGACCCCTCATTCTGTCGGTCAGCTATCATGATTCATGGTAACCTATGAATCATGATAGATTCTCACGGTATAATAATTCCATTGTTCTAAAGTTCTAAACAAACGTGCTAACAAAGGGAGACCGTTATGTCTGTAGTAGAGCCAGAACACCGGCAGGCACAGGAGACAGCAGAAGCACACCAACATTTAAACGTTAACTAGCCTGTTTTAAAGGTGTTGTAATAATGTTACCTAGCGAAAAATGTTAAATTACTGACTGGCTAGCATGGTACTTAAATGTTGTTCATTTTAGCGAGGTTGTATGTTTGCCTGTAGACTGTAACGTTAGCCTACCTTATCAATAAATCTAAAGTAACTGATCGGGTCACGTCATTAGCCAACATTAGCTACCTTTAGCACCCTTTCATACGACTAGCACAGATGTAACGCTATCAGCCGTTTTGAAGGATTCACATACTGCATAAAAATTATAGGGTATGACATGAGCTATGAAATTATGAGATGAGCTAGCTAATAAATTGGGAGTAGAATCCGTACGTTAGAAACTGCTAACATTACAAAACGATACTACATGAATGTGGGATTGTAATAGCAGTGTGTTTGGGTGGGATAATGTTAGCCTATTTCTAGTAGCCTACCTATGGATGGTGCTACTTAAACATTTGATACTACTATACGAATAATTGTTTTAGGATGATGTTTTGAATTTAATATGGTAATAATTTCCAGTGAAGGTTATATGCATAATAATAAAAGGTCTGCAGTATAACGAGCCTCAAACCATCACTCTGCTGCCAGATATGCAGTAGATATGGATGGATCACTTGACTTATTTTTCCATAGAGTTCAATAGGAAAATGAGTCAAGAGAAACAACCCTTAAAGTGATCCACCCATATCTCCTGCATATCTGGCAGCAGAGTGATGGTTTGAGGCTCGTTTGATACTTCAAACCCTTGATGACTTACAGCCATTTAGCCAACCATGGGTTCCATACTATTCCTGTGTAATTCACAGCTTAACAGTTTAATCTATTCCCACACCCCAAATCCCATAAAGATCCATTCAAATGCAGAGAGGTTGCCTGGAAATAAGATATCAAGAGTCTTTTGATATCCTTTTATACCCAGTCATGATAGCATCACCTGTTTACCTGTGGAATGTTCCAAACAGGTGTTTTCTGCTTTCCCTGTCTTTTTTTTGCCCCTGTCCCAACTTTTTTGGAACGTGTTGCAGGCATCAAATTCGGAATTTGCGTATATTTACAAATATCTATAAAGTTGATAAGGTAAAACATTAAATATATTTTCTTTGTACTGTTTTCAATTTACTATATGTAAAAGAGAATTTACAAATCACTGCTTTCTGCTTTAATGTGCATTTTACATACTGTCCCAACTTTTTTGGAATTGGGGTTTGTATATATGTAATATATTTCACTCGTCCAATTTATCAAAATAATTAATAATATGCTGTCAACTTAATACCAAGCAATATGTTGTCATCTTAATACCATGCAAATAACTGGGCACTAACATTTATCACAAACTAAATATACACTTACTACATTTATCAATTCCCTGTACAGTGCAGCAGTTATCAAAGCTCTGTGCTGATACACCTTGATGGAGAGCAGGCTGATGTTAGTGTTAGGGATGATCGGTTTAATTTCCTGTCTTTTGAGGCTTTTGCCAAACACAAACATTTCACTTAAAACATTTTTTTAAAGTTTTTGTGATTGATCTATTATTCTTTGGCTCTGACATTCCAAAGAGATTTACAGGAGTGGAGAATACCTGCTCTCTACATTATGGGCTTTGATTGTTACAACAATTATTGTTTTTATCCAGAAAATAAAATACGACGACAGTCTATCGGGGTTATTTTGAGTGTTTATACCATCATTTTTGAAGTCAAACTATCAGTGAATCCTTTACTTTGTGCTGACCTAATATTCTCTGTGGAAGTACGGCAGCGGAGCGAACGTGGCCATTGCAACTTGTTGCTCTTCCTTGTTGTTGTAGTCGACCAGTGCCGGCAATACATTCGTAGGTAACGTAAAGTATCGCTCCCCAGATAGACTGTCGTCGTATTTTATTTGCTTTGGGTGCACTGTGGAGTGTTTAAGTGCATTTGGTAGTGGATGCTACCGGTTACCTTAGAGTTGCGCTAGCATTAGCAATGTGTGTATGTCCAAAAGAAGGGACAGCATGGAATTAGGTGAAAATGGTTTCCATCAATCAACTACATTGTGGGTAAGTCGTAATTGAGACATTATGTCCAAAATTCCGAACTATCCCTTAACAGGTGACAAGGATCAGGTTTTGGAAGTTAATATAGAAGCCAATATAGGAAGAAATGAAAACTGAAAAGAAAAAACAACTGTCATGATGGTGAACATCAGGACCACCAAGTTTTGTGTACACTAAAAACAAACTGATTGAAGGGGAGGGCAGATGAAGCTAAAGCAACAGGAGAGGGGAGTCAGGTTTCTGCAGAGACTTCCTTTGGATGCTTGCCTCAGAGAAGGCTGATAACAGCTATCATGGAAATGTTTTAATCAAACTGTTCTAACGTGGAATTAAACCAGAAAAAAACCGTCACAGCTTTCATATCTGAAATCAATTTGTTGAATTTTTCAGCAGCGCAAATAATGGTAACTGATGATTAGTACTACACAAAGCAAAAGATGCCATGTGTTCATGCCATTGCTGTTACTGTATTCTATGCCTATAGGCCTATGTCCTATGGTGTTATCCTATAAGATCACATAACCATGCTTTCCAAATGTGTACTTCATGAATCCTTCTTATATGAGCTGGTTTAGTTGTTGTTCTGTCCTAATGTCACCTGCATTTCATGCATGCAAGCAAGAATATGTCGGGATGTTGTCTGTTGCTCTCTATCTCTCTCTACCTCTCTGTTTCTGTATCTGTGTCTCTCTCCCTGTCTGTGTCTCTCTGTTTCTGCCCTAGTGATGGGAATCATTAGATTTTATTGATACCGATGCCATTATCGATTCTGCTTCTCGATCCGATTCATTATCGATTAAATATTATTTGCTCCCAGGATATTAAAAGACCAACTATTACTATCAGATGGTCATCTAAAATGGATTCAATGACATAATATTTGTAAAGTATAAAGCATATGTTTTTCATTCATATTTCTTAGTCATATCATGGAAAATATTTATCTGCTATATTTAATGCCTGCACAAGTGGCAGAGCATCCAATAAAACAGTCAGAATTGTATAATTCTGTCAATTGAAATTATACATTATAAATTATGCATTATAAATGTAATTTGGCTTGATCAATACGAGTGGTTAAAATATCAGACATCAAAGAAAATAAGAGACACCGGAAAATAATGAAAAAGGATGCGAGAAGAGAGGATAAATTATGAGGTTAACGTTATGCCAAAAAAGATGGCTAAAATATTGTTGCTTAACCGCTGCTCTGTGATTGGGATATTTAGGAGTTTCATTTTCTAACGAAGATTGAAAACTTTACGTATCAGTTACGCTCCTAGGCGTGTTTCATAAAGCTAACGTTTGCGTTGGTTTCTGTATTATCAGAACAGCTTCGGCAGTGTAGTATAATGGTTAAGGAACTGGACTTGTAACTGAAAGGTAGCAGGTTTGATTCCCAGGTAGGACACTGCCGTTGTACCCTTGAGCAAGGTACTTAACCTGAATTGCTTCAGTATATATCCAGCTGTATGAATGGATAAATGTAATAAGAAGTTGTGTAAGTCGCTCTGGATAAGAGCGTCTGCTAAATGCCTATAATGTAATGTAATGTAAGCTTCCACTGTCACTCATTTAGCCTATAGGCTACATTTACATGGAAGAAAGATGAGATCTTTAACGTTACCTGACCATTTTTGGAGGCAAGCTGGCTCTTCTTATTAGCTGAAGATGACGAAGTTTGAAGATTATCACTAATTTAGGTTAGTTGTTTGCTTTCCAAATCTACCCATCTGTGCATGGCCAAGTGTTGTCTGATTAGTATACCACCAATCAAAACACTAGTTTTACACTTGGAGTTGGTTAAAGGCTCCCGAGGGAAGTCCACACACTCCACAAATCTGTTGAATCATTTCCGAAGACAGATCACAAAATGGAGAGCTTACGCGAACACATTTTCTATTGATTTTTAAATGATAGACTAGCTCAAATTAGTTTTCAAAGAATGACGTTCCCATTTAATATTTTTAGATGGGGCTGCAAACTGCCTGCCAGCATGCGTTGTTTTGCTATGCGTAGCTGTCGGGAATACATGCTGGAATCGATAAGAGAATTGATAAGCTCGAAGGCATACGATTCCGAGGAATCGGACAACCGGTTTCTAACGGAAACTGGTTCTCGATTCCCACCCCTACTCTGCCCCCCCCCCCCCCCCCACACACACACACACATCAAAGGAAATGTCCTGAACTCATTATCTGTCTATGCAATCTAGGAGGGCACCATATTGTAAGAATTTTATTACCTCTAAAGAAAGACAGAACAGGAGTATTTAAGGTATTTAGGGCCCAGCGCGGCTTAGAATATCTTTCTAAGCTTTCCCTTTTGATGTTATGTTTGAATGCCAATCGGTGACATTTAATATAAATAATCAATTGAAAGTCTGTGAGGGGCCTGCCTGATGTGCCCGTTTGTAATTTACCTTTTTAGCTCCAGATTCAATCGAATACCAGAGGTGGTACCACTGGTATTGTCACATGGACGAAAATATTTAGCCAAAATCTAATTGTACAACAATCATTCAACTTCCATTGTTAAAAGCAGGAGCAAAATGTCTCTTTGTAGATGTTCTCAGTAATTAATCTGAGTTGTTTGTCCTGACCCAGGGTTGTTTAGTGTCAGTACAAAGATGTTAAAACCCTGGATCTTTTAATAATAATATGTCATGGTTTTGCAGGCTACCGTTCCTTCTCTGCAGAGGTTCCTTTCGCGTCCTCGGGACGGCGTCCGTGCCTGGTTTTTCCGCCGACCCACACTCATTGATCGCACATGTTTCAGGTGTCTGGCTAGCTACTTAAGCGCTGTGCTTTCCTGTTCTGGTGCATAAGTGTCTTTCAAGCCACGCTAAGCCAGGTACAGGAATTCAGGCGACCACTTGTCTCTTTGGCTTATTGCTAAAAGTGACACGCGGGACTTGCCTTAGGTCTGTTTAGGAGTTCTTTTATTAGGAGTTTCCTTTCTCGTTTCGCACTTAGTTCTTTCCTTGGTTTTCTGTCCCTCTACCCTGACGGTAACCTCGGTTCTCCTCGTTTCCTTTCATCTCTTTTAAGCTTGTTAATAGTTTATCGAGCTAGATAAACGGTCCATTCCAGAATTGGAGGATATTTTCTGTCCCACCCATGAAATTTCAAATAATCCATGCACAAAATACTAAAACATGCATTTGTTGTGTAAATTATACTTGTCCTGAGACAAAATGTAAATATAGTTGTAGAAAAAATGGTTCCAAAATATTATTTAAAATACCAAATAACTCTCGAGCACCCCCTAAATTGGCATTTTTCTCTTGTCCCACCTTCTTGATGACTAAATTGCATGTCAAATCTAACAGTTAAAATAAATTTTAAATCTCTCTTGTAATTGTTAAAACAATTTGTTTATTCATCAACTTATTTTAAATAATAGTAATTATAGATTGAATTTGTGTCCCACAACATGCGCGCAACCCTGTTACCAATACCTATTTAGCCTGGCACAGGAAGAGAAAAACAGTGAGTCACATGACACAGAGGAAATGACATCATCAAGCCATTTGCCATGGGTAGACCAAAGGTAAGTCCTCTTTTCTGCCTTGATTGAGTGTGTCACTTTAACCAACGCAACCCTGTTACTCATATTATCAGAATAAGACAAATTCATTTCTAAGTTTTCTTTCTTTATTTATATAACTAAGTTTGTCCTTGACCTTGACAGTAACATTACATTCCACAGCTAGCATCTTTTCCTGAGAAAAAGCTAACATTAGCATTGAGTTGCAACCCTGTTACTTGCAACCCTGTTACCATAATTAGAGTAACAGGGTTTCACTACTGTAACAGACATGTTTATCCTTCATGGAAAGATATATAAAAATATCATTAAACAACATTCCTGTGGTCCTGTGTATTTATTTGTCACATTTATGTCATGATCTACAATTAAAAGTAATGTACTCATTCAACCCTGTTACTTTGCGCAACCCTGTTGCCCTAATTTCAACCCTATTACCATATAATTTTTAGTAAAATAATCTTAACTGATTTTCTAAGTTCACAAGGGTTTAACCTATTGTCCTTTTAATATTTTGAATGATTATATGCATAATGTATTTGAGCAAATATTTGAAAATAAATACTGAAATTAGTAAACAAAACTTGTGTGACTATTGAAAAGTTGGGCAAGATAGATTTCAAAAGTTGCTTAAATTAATATAAGTCAAGTCTTATCTGAAATTAAGTATTCAATGTGAAAGTGACTTTTTTTACTTATTGGTAAAGGATTTATTAAAAAGTATGTTAAAATATACTTTTTCAGGTTCCTGAGTATTGGTAAACAGGGATGCGCCAAGCATAGCACACAACAAATAAAACATCTCATAAAAAGTGTACCTTTGATGCCTGAGCTGGACGAATAAAATTATTTGATGATTTATTACCTGTTTTTCTTAAATACATAACAGAAAATGATCAGATAAAGGGTACATTTTTCAAAAGTGTTGATGCCTAAATTGTCCTCCAATTCTGGAATGACCCAAATATCTCTTCTTTCTTTTTTTTCTTTTTTCTGCTCGAGTCTGCAAGCTTTTCGCCCATTTCTCCGGGTCGCTTTCCTTTGGCTTTACGTCGGGAGTTTTTTTCCCAATTCCTTTATTTTTTTCTGCTCCGTTCGCTGACATCCCTTTCCCTTCTCTAGTGGTTCCTACGTTTTGTGGGAACTTTTTGATTCCCTCACTGTCGCATCTGGTCCTCTGAACCAGACTCATTACATAATATCATGGAGATACGAACAACATGAGACATTTCTTAATTAAAGTTATCCGCTTTCAGATGAGCCAGTCTTGCCATAAAGGATGCCTCCTCCCCCCCCCGCCCTTTTCACACCTTAGGTCCCTTGAAGTTAGTGGAGTTCGTAGTGGCTATAAGGGGTTTTCCTGTGTCCTGAGACACGGAGAATATTATGGAGGACCAGGGGCGATAGCCGGGGTTTCTCAAAGTGTCCACACTTGACACCACAAAACGGAATATATTCCGTAGAGGAAAGGGAACAAAGAAAAAAACAAAGACGAGAACAGAAGACAGTCCTTCCCTTTCAGACAGAGATATAAGGGAGGAGACTGGAAAACGTAAAGGCCTCCCCGACAAAAGGACGAGGAACTCGTAACTTCGAGTAAATAAACAAAAATAACAAGAGATAGGCTTATAGACCTCCAAAAGCGGAGGAGAAATAAAAGGAAACAAAATAACTGAGAGTAACCCTAAAACTTAGAGTGAGCAGCACTCGTAGGCTTGAGTATAGGAAAAAAGAAAAAGATACGGACAGGTAGCTTGAAAAGCAGAAGCTCTCTAGCTCAGTGGTGACGAGCTAGACCGATGAGAGGAACTGACTAGAGCAGAAAAATAAGGAAAATAAATAGGATAGAGACTTAGAGTAGCAGGGAAGAAAGATCTACCCTAAGTTTCTAACTTTCTACGGGACCTTCCTGCTTTCGCTTATTTGAAACAACAAGCCAAAACAGTCTCACAGTCCTATACCTTACCGGCTACCAGAAATACAAGATAACATGGAAGCGCCGGAACAGGAAGACGCGGAGTTTAAATAGGCGGCGGAAGAGCCGAACAGGTGCAATAGCTGAGTAGCGAGATGAAAGGAAAACCCGACACGGACAAGGAAACAGTAAAAATACGTCCTGAAGGCGCTTAAAGGGGACGAGAGAGTAAAAAAGGAAAATAAGCCTGCAGACTATGACAGTGGCACGTTTGAGTTTGAGTTGGGGCTGTGGAGTTTTTGGAGCCGTGAAAGTTCTGTGAGTGTCACACTGCGCAGTGGAGTCTACAGACAGAGACAAGTTTTTCCTTGGTCTTGGAGTTCTTACAACACTGTTCCTTTTGTGCTGGAGGAGGCTAATGCTGGCAATTTTAGGCTTGTCTGTCTCTTTTCTGGTAATTAAAATTTAATGTTTAAATGTCTTCTTTCTTTTTGTAAATAATAAGCAGTGAGCCTATGTTCATTAATGAATGTATGATTCCAATTAATTATTTCAATTGACTGTTTTCCTGTAATGAAACTACTTAATCTTAAGACCTGATTTTAGACTTTGTTTTGACTTGTTGGTTGATCCACCAGGTTACTGTTCGACAATGAATTCGGCGATTTAATTGACGATTGTCATTTTTAATAATAATGATTAAATTAAATCCATTAAATATAATTAAATGTATGGTTGAGTGAGGGGTTTCACCACGCAATACCGCTTGTGTTCAGTATTCAGAGTGCTGGACATTTTAACGAGGGCATTGAGTGCTGGAACTGCTGGATTCAGAATATAAACACGTTTTTACTTAATACTCGCTTCCCCAACAAATATGAGCCTTATCATCATTTTATAATTAAAATAGATTATAATTTGGAAACAAACAGTTACCATTGCAAACAGTTACCATTGAGAAGTATATTTCTCTGTTGATTAAATATCATGAAATTAACAAAAACATTTTTTAAATATCATGCAG
Source organism: Synaphobranchus kaupii (assembly GCA_029718625.1). Lineage (NCBI taxonomy): Eukaryota > Metazoa > Chordata > Actinopteri > Anguilliformes > Synaphobranchidae > Synaphobranchus > Synaphobranchus kaupii. The sequence goes on from CM056379.1 coordinate 39,329,813, forward strand.
GCCTACCACAGCTGTGACTGCCGTACTGTATCATGAGATGAAATATCTTGCATGAATGGGAAACTCATGAATCTCACAAGAGGAATAGTATATAAAAGCAATGCAACGCATATTGTCCCTGACATAAATACAGATGCAAATATGAGGATGTTGAAAACACACTATACATATGAATTTGCAGAAATATACATTAAATAATTGGAAAATACATTATATATCAGCCTACATTTGTAGCTTAATGGGTAAAATTCATTATAATATACGGTACATTTTAGAGGACCTCGGGGTGAAAAGGGTTGAGAAGCCAAAGAACCTTCATTACACTGCAAGGTGAATTCCTTCAACAAACATTGGGCACAGCAAGAATGGCAGTACTGAATAAGTGCATGAATTTCGCAGTCAGCGAGCTTCTTAATCAGTTCAACTTTGATAGTGTGCATCAACGCATGTAATTAATAATGATGAAACCATATTAGAGATCAACATATGCACAAGTACTCTTTAACAATAATATTAGATTTGAGCATGTAAATTCTTGAATTTATGAAAATAGGCTCACTACCAATATCCCTTTTTAATGATTGTGTCCAACTTCTAATTCTATTCAATAATGGGGCGGTATTGTAAAATTAAATTACTTGGCTTGCAGCTCCAGGAAGTCATTCTGGATGAAAGCATCTGTTAATGTTCTATTTTTATGTATTTATTTATTTATTTATTTAACTTACAAACGTACATGGGTTTATTTAGCCATGCTGTAGTTTGAGTATTTTATTCTCAAGACTACTTATTCCACATACCCTCCCTGTTTGCATTAATTATTCCACCTACGTTTAACAACAGGGAACATTTTGAACAAGACTTCCTGGAAGCAGATTCATACAGTGAAAAAGACACTTTCCACAGCCATGTGTTTTCTTTTCAGTAAATAACAGCAACAGAAAGCAGGACGCAGAAACAGCCAATTGGTTCCTCCAATTTTCCACTTTCAGAGAACTGTTTAACACTGGTACATTATACAAGAAAAAGGTGAAACTCAATTCCTGCGACATAAACCAAATGGCCCTTTTCCATTGCCATACCGTACTGCACCGTACCAAACCGTGAAACCGAGAATGGCCGAGATCGCCATTTTTAAATATCCAGTAGCTATGAATTAGTGTACAAATTTGAAAGAAATGAATTAAGGACAGCCTTACCAAACAAAAGTACAAATACGACTTTACCACCAATAAGTAAGCTTTTACTTGCAGCAGCATATATTATGATAGTCAATAATGTTAGTGCTGCTACTGAAGTAAAAAAATGTTGTATGCAAAGAAATATAGCTGAATAGGTGGATCTCTAAAGCATAACATTTTGTTCAAAATCAACAAGGTATGTGTCTGGAATACACAGAAATAATTTATTCAGACATAATTCTATGATTTGGTAAATTACTATTCTAGTGAAGTTAAAACATCTGTGTGTAGCATGCACATACCCGTATCTGTGTTACAATTTGTTACCAATACCTACTACCTGTAAATTACAATCGATAGTGGGGAGAAAACATGTCTATACTGTTTGTAGTCATTCTGTCAGTTGGATGCTGACTAAGGTAGGCTAATACAAGTGACAACTGATAATACTAAGTGACAAGTATAGCTCAGGGAGATACTAATACGCCATAGTCTATATTATGCTCGATAAGATTACAATAAAATAATATTCCACCATTAGGAAAATGCTGGCAAATGTTCTCGCTTCACGGCAAATCAGTGCATGTAAAACATGACTGATCCTAACTATAAAATATGACTATGAGCGCTTACACCACAGTATTTGAAATGCACTCAAAATGCAAAAATAACAATATCGAACATATGGCACAAGACAGTGCCAGAGTGTAAAAGCATACATACTTGAAATATTACAAGCATTAATACTTACATATCGAAGATTGAAAATCTCTGTCATGTTTGTAGGTATATTCTCAGATAGAATCAATACTATGGTGTCTCCTTTTAACCCACTCCCAAAATCCATGTAAGCAAGGGGAGGATTTTTCTCCAGCCATGCTAACAAGTTTGCCAAATTACTAAAATCTTAAAAATAGCAGGAAAACAACAATTATGACTCGGCAAGCAAATGTACATTCTTGCGTTTTCTGTAGTTGTTTGTGTAAAACTAAACTAATAAAACAAAACTTTCTGTTACGCCCAGCTGTAATTTATTGTTCAAAGCATCCAATAAGACATTGCAAACACCATTGCAAAGGATCAAATGTCCTATATTGGATAAAATAGTTAAATCAATAAATAGTCAATCAAACCAGAATTACCTGGAATACATGAAAGGTGCTGATGGGGTTTTACGTGTGGCATTTTCAGAAGGGGTACTAGCATTATAAATGAGTGTGTATTTCTCAAACGGATTGTCCAAGACAATAAATGACCACTGAATCTTGAAAGGGACATCTCTATGCGTAAATCCAATAGTAGGGTTGTATATTATTTCATATTTAGTAGCAGATATTGATAGCAGAATGACATGGTGTAATTACACTAGAATTTCTTGTTTATTTTGCTATTGAGTAAGCAGGGCTTTTCATGGCTGTATTGGCATACGTTCAGGCTATTGTTGGCTTCATCTTGTTGCTATGACGGAATAGAATTTTTTTGAGAGTGAAAAGATATTTTCATGAACTCACAGATAGACACTATTGTCCACTGTGTCACACAATGGGTCGGTATAGTTGCAGGTGAGACTGGGTCGGGGGTTGCTTGTTAAATTGACTAGCTATGTGACAATAGTGGCACTTAGAAACTTAGTCACAAATCATATACTAATAAAGATAGAACATGGTGTTTGTTGTTTTCCCTCATAGTTTGGTTGCAGGAGAAATGAATTTCTTAGTTGAGCAATCTCATGGCGCCGGAGACATAGCTAGTAGGGGGTCTGCGCAAAGGAGTTAAGGGAAAGTTAGGCTATGTAAAACAAGTATTTTCTATTTTTTCATCACTTCCTCCCAAATTCTCATCGTTGTGGTTATCAAAGTTAGTTGGAAACAGAAACAGGAAAGCATTTCAGGAACTAATGAGGTTCCTAATAGTTCTGGGTGCGGTTGGTTCCTGAACTGTTTTGTGCATTGGAAAAGTGGCAAAAACATTAGACAGGGTCACTGAAGAAATTACAGTGATTGTGAATGCAGCCACGATGAAAACAAAGGAATAACCACACAGACTGACAGTAGTCTCTCTCAGACTTCTACACTGCTAAAAATTTCCATGCTCCGCTGGTTGCCTTTGACAAGTGTTTCCACATCTAAAAATAGCTCTGCTCTCCAGGCTTAAAGAAGGACATGGCTGTATAGTACCTTCATGTGGGTGAATCCAAAGAGTTTCACTTGTGGGGGAGACATGAAAACAAAAAATAAAATTTGTGCCCCTTTCTTTGTCCCAGACTCAAAACCCATGGCCTACCTCAATAGAATAAAACCTGTATACAACTGTAAGACCTTAAAATTCTCCAAGCTTCCAGTGGATTTACCTTTGTGTTTATTTTGAAACATGAGCACCTTCATATTTTCTGCCAAGACCAAAGCTGAAGAGCGAAGGAGCCCTCCAAATGATCCAGTATGAGCTTTGTTATTATAAACACCTTGTTTACAAAAGTTTTTTTTTTTTTTAATTAAATAATACAATAATAACCTTGTTGGGAACACATGTAAACCCAGAACATTTTGTTTATTAATAAAAGTGATTGATGATTATGATTGATAATAATATATAAAGACCCATAAGCACGCATCCAAACCCAACACTCAGTAATGGCGTATTTGCTGCTTTTGGATTAGCCTACTTGGCAAATCGTGCCTTGACTTGGGAGAGAGCGCATCTTTAGGGACCGCGCAGATACGATTGCTCGTAAGTGAAGCATGGCTGATGTTTGCACACGACCCTGAAGTCGGCATGCCTTTTATAGGATTGCTAGGGAACACCCTTATGCTAATCAACATGATCTGGCATGCGCATCCCATTTATGAACTATATATCATCTGATATACCTGGGAGATGCACAAAATCTGTGGTCTGTGCATGTTTCATGAATCCCACGTTGGTTTTTCGTAGGAGCATTTATTAAGAACAAAAGTAAGATGAATTTAAGAAATTTTGTCAATGTGGCCCAATGAAATGTCTGTTCTTAGTGTCTTGGCTGGACCTTTCCACCAACTTGACAACTCCTTTGAGTCAAGATTTGGAAAAAGACTGAATAGCAAATATTCTGCTTGGAAACCAGGGAAAAGGACTGACCACCCTCATGTGTGTGTCATGGTTTTGGTAGCCTCTTGTTGTTTCTGCGGTTGTTCTCCCTCGAAGCGGCACAAGGGCGCTCTTGCCTTATTTTTCCGTCATCCGTTCCGGGCTTTTGTTCTGTCCAGGCACTTATTCTTTTCACCTGTTCTAGGTTACCTGCCGGCTATAAAAGCTATGAGCTTCTGTTTTCCGGTGCTTCTGTGTTTTCTTCGTGTTGACACGTAGCCGGTAAACGGTATAGGATTTAGGCATCAAATGGTGACTATTGATGGAGCAGCTGCGATATCAGGGAGACTGTCTCCGCGAGTTGGCAGAGAGTCTTCGCAGATTAACTATCGCAGTCAATCCACCCCTAGTTGCACAAGCACCAGTACACCCCGTTCCCTTGCCACATACCCTTAGGGAGCCCAAGCTCCAATTGCCGCCCCGCTATAGTGGGGAACCGGGGAAGTGTCTGGGTTTTCTCACCCAGTGCTTGATATTTTTTTAGGCACAACCTTCCTGGTTTTACACCCAAGAATCCCAGGTAGCCTTTATTTTGTCCTTGTTGAATGACCATGCCCTCACTTGGGCAGACCATCTAATTTGGGCCAACGCTCCTGTTGTACATGACCCAATTAAATTGATGGACAAATTGCAGTTAGTTTTCGATCATGACATCTCCAGTCAGGAGGCCGCCATGAGACTAACTAGTCTTCGCCAGGGTACTGACACAGTGGCGGCATTTTCCATCACGTTTCGAGCACTGGCAGGGGAGACAGGATGGCCTGACGGTCCGCTTAAGTCTCTATTTCTTAATATGTGTTGTCCAATCCCATTAAGGACGCCCTAGCCGTGCTCGAGCCACCTGCTACATTCAGTTCCCTGGTTACCACAGCTATACGTCTTGATAACCGTATCAGGGAGCGTGAGCGGGGGCGTAGAGACCGCCCTGTTCGTCATATCCCCTCACCATCGGTAGAACATCCAGCCGGCCCTTCCACCTACTCCTCCTTTAATCAGGAGGAGCCCATGCAGGTGTATGGGTAATCTCTCCGGAAGCCTAGAGGGGCGAAACCGCAGGAAAGCTGGTGCTGCTATTGTAGGCGCAAGGGTCACACAAAAGATCAGTGCCCCCTCCGTCTTTCAGGTGTTAGTTAATGATGTGCTCAGAGAGATGCTAGAGAGATTTGTATTCGTTTATCTTGACGATATTCAGATTTTCTCTTCCAGCCTTTCTGAGCACATCACTCACGTCAGACAGGTTCTCAAGAGCCTTTTACAAGCCAAATTATTTTTGAAGGCAGAGAAATGCCTGTTCCACACCAGCTCAGTTTTCTTTCTGGGGTTTATTATTGCCAAGGGTAAGGTCCAAATGGATCTGGAGAAGGTTTCCACAGTAAAGAACTGGCCTTCTCCCCTTTCAGTTAAACAGGTGCAGCGTTTCTGGGCTTTGGGAATTTTTATCGACGGTTCATTCATGTTTTAGTGCTGTAGCTGCGCCCATCACAGCTCTCACTAAAAAGACATCACCATCACACTTCCAGTGGAATTCCAAAGCTGAGGCGGCCTTCACGGAGCTAAAGAAAAGATTCTGCTCCGAACCCATTCTCATAATTCCCAATCCCTCCCTCCCCTTTGTGGTAGAGGTCGATGCTTCGGAGTTGGGGGTAGGCGCCATCTTGTCTCAGCATTTTCTGTTGAACCGCAAGATGCACCCATGCGCATATTTGTCTTGTGGCTTAACACCTGCCGAGAGAAACTACGATGTAGGAGATCGGGAGCTGCTGGTGATCAAATTGGCTTTAGAGGAGTGGCGTCATTGGTTAGAGGGAGCTGAGCAACCGTTCACAGTTTGGACGGATCATAAAAATCTCAAGTATGTTCAGCAATGTTCAGATACTTGATCTGAACAAAGCCAAGGGCATTATTTTTTGCGCGCTTCAATTTCCTTATCACGTACCTACCCGGTTCTAAGAACATTAAGCCGGGCGCGCTTTCTCGTATTTATGACCGCGCAGACAGAGATCCACGTCCGGAATCCATCGTACCCGCCGCGCAAATTCTAGCCCCGGTTATGTGGGAAATCGAGGGAATCGTGCAGAAGGCGTTGCGCTCGGGTCCGGACCCAGACGGGGCCCCGTCTCACTGTCTGTTTGTCCTTCCCCGTATTAGATTTTGGGTTCTCCAATGGGGACACTCATCTCAGCTGGCGGCTCATCCGGGTGTTCACCGGACAAGGGATTTTTTATCTCGGCAGCTTTGGTGGCCGAACATGGAGAGAGATGTGCGGGAGTTTGTCTCCGCCTGTTTGGTTTGCGCCCGCAGCAAGGGCTCACGACTCTCCCCCTCGGGGCTTCTGTGCCCTCTGCTACCTCTGTTACCTGTTTCTGTTACCTCTGTTTTGTTAGTCTTAGTAAGAGTGAGAGGTACTTAATTTCCTTCTTTCATTCCTTCCTTTCGCGGATTATATCTGTGTTTGTGGTTAATTCCTTCTCAGGAATTAGCTTTCAGATTCCCTCTCCGTCGTGTCTGGTCCTCCGAACCAGGCTCCCCTTCATAGTGTGTTACTCTTTCATACTCATTTCTACAGAATTTGCAGGACTATGGAGTGGTGTGTCTGCACAACTTGTGTACTGTAGTGGCTTTTGATATTATTTTTTCTAAAATAAGTCTGTCATAACACATAACTGACATATTTCTATCATATTTACCCATGACCTAAAACATTTATAAGATAATTGGTTATTTCCTGAAAAAAATAAACTGCAAGAAAACTGAGAGTATGTGGTGTGTCTCTGTCTGCATAGAAACAGAGGAAATCTGCATTGCCTGGATCCCTGTGATGTGCAAGTAAAATGGAGATGGTTTTTAAAGTAAATTACTTTTTCGTCAAATACTATAGCCAAATGGTTCTGTGCCATTTTTCAGCTACTTTATACTGTCATCCTTAATATAAAAAAATGCTGACGTTGCACTCATGATTTTTGAAATTAATACATTTTTGTTCAAAAGTGAGTAACAGAACTGTCCTTCAGCAAGAAAGGAAATCTATATTCCTAAAGAAGATTCTTTCCCACTGCTCAAAACTAGAGATTTCAAATGTGATGTGCTTGGAGGACTGTGCTACAATCCAAATGAGAGTCCAATATGATTCCTGCAGAACAGCTTCTGGCAAGAGAGGTGCCTCACTGTGCAGTATAATGTGCTCTATTCCCTTTGGCCAGAGTTGGCCAGAGCTCTAATGAGAGCAGCGAGTAAAGAAACATGACATCTATGCTCTGATCAGTATTACCTGTTTTGTGTTTCTCTTCTCTTGATGATGAATGCTCTTCAAGCCAGAGACTTGACTATATAATACTCACAGCCATGGAGATGATTACCTTGGAGCTGATGCATATAAAGGATAATTTCACTTAAGGCTAAAGAGAAAATGATTAGCAGGCATACTTTTTGTTTTACATGAATAAACTAATGCAACAGGAAAAACCAATTTACCTAATAATGTTGACTGGGATGTAACATTACAGTGGTATTTGGCTCTGAGTTTCTTGCTGTGTAATTCATGTGAAGGTGTGTTTGCTGCAGAAGGTGTTTTGTATTGCTATTACATCACTTTCCCCTGGTATCCTCTAATTTCACCAAAATAAGTAAATATCATGTGGCAACTGTTATCACAACAGGAGTCCCGGGGGACTGCTGAAAGGAGTCATTATGATAACACCATTATATCTCAGTCCCTGTATTGCAAAGTAGTGACAATGGTAAGAACCACAATGCATGCTACAGTGAAGAGCTGCACACTCTTTTTTAATGGTGTGTGTGTGTGTGTGTGTGTGTGTGTGTGTGTGTGTGTGTGTGTGTGTTGTGCGTGCGTGCGTGCGTGCGTGCGTGCGTGCGTGCGTGCGTGCGTGCGTGCGTGTGTTTGTGTGAAACAAGGGGAGGCGGCTCTATAAGCCTGCCTGATGACAAAATCTTTCAAACTGTGTAAAACCATTTCAATAATGTTCGGCTGGCCTGTAGGCACGTAGCTATCTTTATGTCAGGTTTGGACCCATCTCTCTCCAACCTCCATAGTAATTAGGGAGAAGGAAAAAAAATACATGACTGGCACCACTTCAAAAAAATCAGATTCTTTGATGGTAACATTCTCTCCTCTGTAGTCAAGGTATGTACTTTATTCAAGAAGGGAAAGAAAGAAGCAATTCAGGGATTAGGGGCAGAGAGAACTAGACACTCCCAATAAAAGAAAGCCCATAGCAAGGATGGTTGGGATTCACTAAAGCTGAAGGTTCTCTGAAAGCAGCGGGCAGTATTGATTAAAAACTATGTTGTATTGATTCTACAACACTCAAAAACATAAGGAAAGAAGATATGTATCTGTTTGATGTAGAAAATCCTACACAAAAGTGCTCCTGAAGGTCCAAATGTGAAAATCATGGTGTCAAATGGAAGCTAAATGTTTTTCTTCTCTGAATATAAAGTTTATAAGTTTAACCATTTATAAGCACTTTCAAACTTATATATGAGGTTGAAGTAGGGCCTATTGATTTTACCCAAAACAATGAAAATAAGTCTGTGGAGACCGTTCCAGCAAAGGAACTTAATGATGGTTGAACATTCATGCATTATCTTTCTTTAGTGTAGATCCAGGAGAATTAATATAAAAATACATATTTTTCACCCTTACTTCTTTATACTTGATGAGGGGGAGGGATCTTGCTGTCTGATTGGAGAGCGCTGCTGGTGTCCTTTTGCATGTGGCTGGCATGAGTGAAGTCCTGGCAGCTAACGGTGAACAGCCCCCAATGTTCCCCAGGCTCTGTCCTTCATAACTCCGCTACTACTGCTCCTCCAATGCTACTGCCCCCTCTGCTAACAGTCCCTCTGAAGGTGGTGTGCTGCCCCTCTGCTACTGTCTCACTGTTGGTCCTGTCTGCTTCACCCAGTTCCAATATGAATTCCGGTAACACTTAGCAAACTCCAGGCCCTTACATTTGTGGTATGATACAAGCAGAGGCTTTCTTCTGGCAAGTCCTCAAAATAACTTGTCGGTATGAAGGTGGCATCTAACTGTACTTTTGGAGACTTTGTGACCCCAGGATGCAACCAACTTCTGCAGTTCTCAAACTGTGATCCTTGGAGAAATGATCCCCCTCACTGTGTGTGGGGGCTAACTAGACTTGCATCCTCTTCCAGGCAGGTTGATCACAGCTCCAGTTGCTTCTGAATTATTGCCCTAATGGTAGAAATAGGAAGTTTCAGATATGGAGCTATTTTTCTATAGCAATTGCCTTATTTATGTAGCTCAACAACCTTCTGTCTGATTTCATTTGTGTGTTCTCTCATTTCCCCCCATGTTAATGGAATGTTAAAGGGGTTTTGGCCTGTGTGTCACCTCATATCTATACCCCAGTCAAACAGGAAGTTGAGAATGACCACATAATTGTGACATGTTTTTTTGAAAAAATATTTTTTATGAATGATTTAAACAAAACTAATTTAACTTTTAATTACAGATTAAATGTTTCTCATATTTTGAGTGTAATTTAATGCTGATAATGCTGTTTTCCCAAAGTGCCCCCCCTATCCCCCAGCTCTGAAACTCTATACCTAGTCTACAACCTACACCTGTATATGTGAAGCACATCCCATACTGTTCATAATCTGGTATTAGAATAATTGTGAAACCTGAGCGACACAGTTTTGTTCACCATGGAAAGGTATCTTGTCCCAGTAAAAAAACCAGTCTAATGGGTAGGTGTTTTTTTCAGGTGATTCACTTAATGGCCTGAGGAAATGGCACATCCCATAGCTCTCATTCAGTAGAGGAAGGCCTCTTTGTCTACGCCTGTGTAGACAAGGATAAACAAGCGCAGCTTTAAGAAAATACTCCACTTAAATCCACTTAAATCAACCCACATCAGTTCACACTGAAACATTTGAGTCTTCCAAAGGATTACTTTTTAATGTTTTCACACCCCAGCAGTTCAGGCTTGAATAGAAAAATTGTGATCTCTCATATGAGAAGACCTGACTGGAGTTCACATCCTGCAATTTCAAATGTGTAGCAAAGTTTTGTAAATGCTGGTGATTAATGAGACACAGATCAAGGCTTCATACACATCTGTGGTTTTCAACAACAACTTATTCTCCATTATAACGAGCTTTCCTTTTTGAAATCCTTTGAAATAACCATATGATTTTTAGTGAAATTAAAAAGGCCCAAGGCTACTAACTAAATAATAAAATGATCAAATAAATACAGAATATCGATCTACATCTAACTACAGTTGTACAACTTGCAATTACTGTATATGCTAGCAAACAACAAAAATAAAACAATTAAAATAATTACTTATATAGAAAATTAGGTAAGGTATTAGGTATTGAGGTAAGAATTTTAGTCAAAACATTTTATAAAAACTCATTATTTCCATCAAAGTCATATAACAGTATCATCTTCAAGAGGTATGTCTAGGGGGCATTCTTATATTTGCCCCAACAAAGAACAATTGATTTATTGAGTCCGCCTCAGTTCAACAGCACTTATTGAGTCCGCCTCAGTTCAACAGCAACAGCACTCAGTTCAACAGCACGCCTCAGTTCAACACAGGGAAATTCTGCTTGTATGCACAGGTTTGAACATTAAGAGATGCCCCCCTCCCTCCTCCCCCCTCCCACTCCTTCACCCCCAGCCCCTGGCCATCTATAGTCTCTCCCAGAGGTGCTTGTTTATTCCTCCCTCCAGGCTGCAAGGAGAGGGCCAGGTCTCACAAAGAAAGAACACACAGAACAAGGGAAGATTAAAGAGCTCAGATATAAGAAATGTGCTGCTGACCAAACCATCTGTGCTACGGTTAGATTCACACACACACACACACACACACACACACGCGCGCACGCGCACACGCACACGCACACAGGAATGCACATACACAAGCATATATACACGCAAGCATTATCACTACCAACATTACAGCTAAAGTGTTCAGCAGGTATCTTACATAATGACATATTACCATATCACAGTAGCTGAGTGGTCTATTTCTTGCTTGCATAACGTTAATTCAGAAATTTCCAAAGAAACTTTTGTCAACCCGTGTCTGGACTGCTCTTGTCAAGTCAAAGACTCTTGTTCTGTGCTTTAATGGTATTTCTGTTGGGGAATGGATCAGCATTCAGGACCTTATGAAAATGGAGACACATCTGACCATCCCTTATCCTTCTACCACAAAACAACAATGATGATTGCAAAATATACATTTTTGGCTCTGTATAATAGTGACCAATAGATAATACTGACAATATGTTTTTCACAGTAAATTGTAAGAAAAAGCAGTCATGCTAATGTCTGATAGTTCTCAATGATGAAATATGGATTTTTTTAGGTTTGCTTAGCACAACTGCAGAATAGTTCTCGGTAATGACCATTTCATGAGTTGACAATAACTGAAATAAATAACATTTGCACTTAAAAATACATTATGCCCAGTGAGTCCAGTTATCAGTGGTATTTATGAACGTAATAGCACCATACTCAATAGTATTCTCAAATTGAAAGGATGAAATTACTAGATTTGCAAGGCAGATGATTATTCTGATTATTATTGATTCACCTGATTGTAAAAAAATAAAAAATACCGCTCTGGGGTTGCAAGAATCAGCGTTAGTCATTATTTCAAGCCAGATATTTAACAATATCTCGGTTTAGCTTACTATCAGCAGAAAACATTATTTAAATAATGAATCTTGAAGCAAGACAAGTTATTGTGTACAGAGATTTTGTGCCATTTTCCATGTATATTGGACATTAATGTTTAGCAAGAAGGATTTTAAGAAGATAAAACTTACATTGTGGCAAGGAATTACAAAGAAAAAATACACACTGCAACATAATTGTTAATCTCATTTATCAATAATGATTCTGGTGAAAAGGAGGGCATTTTGCGTACAATAATACGGTATTTCTTTCCATCCATCTGAGATTTAAACTTAGCTACATCATTTTACATTTAAACACTATATCAGCAATGTCAACAATATAATTACTATTATGCTGAATATTATTTGGGCAATATGGCCCTTGGGCCTGATACCTATAAAATAATTTTTAAGCCTTTTATTTTATTTTGAGAGTTCTTCCTTGTAGACCTTTAGGTCAATTTCAGTAGATGTTATTAATGATTTTTGCGCACCCTATTAAGACTCAGGGGTATTGTAAGAATGAAATTCTAAATCAAATCAAAATTATCCTTAAAGAAGAAAGCAAGCTGTGACTTGTACATTTCAAGATTAATACATTTAATGAATTAAAAAGAAAACATGTAATCTATCAAAATGAAACTGGACTCAACCATCAGCTTTGATTCATTAGTGATCTCATCAGTGTTTCATCATGTTTGCATAAAATGCATCATGTATCAACTTATATGAGCAGCATCATTATGGTCAAAACATTTTGTGAACATGTGCCTCAAGATTTAAAGGAACATTACGATTGCTTTTATTTTTTCTGTGAAGACAAAACAGTAACATCTTTCAGAGAAGCTTAACAGATCAGGACTCCCCATATGTAAAGCTGGTACAGAGACGACAATGGTATATTTCAGAATTAGAATTGCCTACAGGCATAGCTCAAAGCATACCATGCCTGGGGAATCAACAAGGTTAGACAGGATGACACAGTGATGGGAGCAGCATTTTCAGATGTATGAAGAATGTCAATCAACTGAATATAAAGTAGTCCATATAGCACATCTCCTATAACCCAGAGACACATTTTGCAGTATAAATTATATGTACTCTGTGAGAGAACCGTATACAAATATAATTTTTAGAGAAATAAAAAACGCAGTCATCTTGATTTACCATAATATTAAACATGCTTCTTAACCTTCCGATCAGCGGATAAGCATATTTAAAACAAAAACAAAACAGCTAATTTAATGTAAAACACTAGCGTTCATAAATCTTTTATATCTTTCAGAAAAATGCTAACCGTTTTTCAATTTCAGTATTTTCGGAAATGAGGGGGTATTAAAATACAAAAGCAAAAGGAACAAAGACACAGAATTTAATTTTGTGAACACAAAATTCAGGCCTATGGGAGAAGGGAACAGTGCAAGCAATTGTGTTAGCAATATTCTCAATTAAAGCATTTAATTGGTTATTCAAAAACTCATCCAACAGGGCACAAGGGTTGAGGCTGTATACTATATGTATTCATACATAGGCATATGCAAGACATCACCCACAACTAAGAGACATACTCTATTTTTAAACCAATTTTCCTGTTCCCAGATTCTTAATCCCATCCAGTCTAATCAAAACAGCATCATTCGGTTATATAGACTCTCTCCATGCCTGGGTCCAGGGAGACTGACAAATAAATAGGCAAATCAATACCAGCAATGAGAGCACCTGCTGCGTTGCATGGATTGTTATAAATAAAAAATGAAGAGCTGTAAAATGCTGATAAACATTCCTCATTATCAAGTCATTTTATAAACCAATACACTGGAAGGATTCATTAAGGCTGTATTTGTGGTAATGAATGCAAACTACATTTTGCAACATGTTGAATGGAACCACATGTTTCTTTACAGATATAAATTTGTGAGTGTATAAATATAGTGCATTTTAATGTATAAATGGGAATGTGCGTAAGCATTGCCAAAACGTCCTCTGTTAATGGGTATTCCTCTCCTATAAGTCCCCTCGTCACTGGTTTCACAGGTGTGTCAGTTCATGCTGTTCGTCAAATTTGAAATAGAAAAATTGAGTTACCCTCAATTAATTGAAATAGACAGTCTGACAAAACAATGGCGCTACACAATATGCTTACACTATATATTTTTTAAACATCTGCAACTGTCATCATTACATTTTACATTGGACCACCAGTAATTTAAAACTTATATTATAATTTTAAATTTATATTTGAATATTTACTTGAAAAAACAATTATGTTACCGAGCTGATTAAGTTAATATAGTGTCCCTTACAGGCAGTTATTGCTCTTTGGTTCAAAAAAATGAATAACACCTAGTTATTTTAAATGGAGCATGACAGACTCAAGTATGTGCGCTGAGACTTCACTGGTCTTGTCATTTACAGGTTACAATTACAGTTCTGCAAAGTATGATTGTTTCCGTTTAACTGTTAAAAAATGTAAATGGGAGCAGTAGATAAGGGCTGTTAACCAAACTGTGGACGAATTAGTCAAATGCATGCCCATAATTGTCTCCTTCTGGTTGCAAAAGTGAAAGAAAAAGTGTCACAAGCAGAATGGACTGAAAAAAACAGTACATGCCCATATTCATCTGAATCTCTTAAATAACCATTATCTTTCCTGCCACTGAAATAAACACTTTTGAATGCCTAATTTTATGTGCAATAACACCGATCACTCACTGTTGCCCCCGAATCCTCTCCTTTAAGTCTACAAACAACTAATTCTCTGTATCGTGATGTCTTATATAATGTGCTGGATTCCCTATAACTAATATTTTCCCAAAGAAAGGAAAATACATGGGATAAATCATTTTGAGGCTATGTGCCCTATATCTCTAAGAAAAGACAAAAATCACCCTTAAAAACTTTAGTATAATAAAACAAAAATCTGCCCAGGAAGTATTAGAAACAAAATAGAAATAGAAATCAACCAACTCTAGACTGAGGTACATTTCCTTGGGAAAATCCTTGAGAAACAATTTTTGCAATTGAATTGGACTTGCATAAGTGTTTGAAACAATCAACCACTGTGTAATATTCTACATTAAATGTGCTGCCAATATTAATTTGTAAATTACCGGGATTCAATTTTGAGTGATAACTTAATATGGATGGAACTAGTAAATTTTGCATTCCCTACAATTTTTGAAGCAGCTTCAGTTACCAAACTTTTGCATTGTACTGTTTTATTATTAATGCAACAAAAGCACTTTATTTTCATGGCAATTTAAATACAGTGATGTTCAGACAAAACAATGAAGCAAAATTCAAAAACCTGACTTGCTCTGCCTGGTTTCACGTTAGGGAGCCAAAATAGAGGGTGCTGGTCCTGTATAGCTTTTGTGATGATATAATCTAGCAATTCCTCCCCTCGATGGCTGGTCCCTAAGTGGTAGAATGAGTTACTTAGACTCTAGAATCACTTACCACCCCAAAATGACTTCAAATCTAATATGGTATTAATGCAGCTCTTACAAATGATTAGCAAGCCATTTGAGTACAGTAGTGTGATGAAAAGACTTGTAGTTCTTAAGGCTCACTATCTAACAGGATTTTAAAATGATTACATAAGGTGATCTCATTCATATACTGTAGATCATTGTTAGACGATGAGTCCAATGACTATTGTCACCTTTTTTCAGCAGAGTAGGTGTAGCGGGAGATAGATGAGTTAGGATAATTCAATTGTAATGATAAGGAAGCATCTCATATCATGTCCCACATTCACTTTGTCAGAGCTGTGTTTGTGTTGGAGGGAACATCTTTTGAAATGCCTCAGCACTAAATGTTTTGAGGATTAATAAAAACAATCTTTGCATTCATAAACAGCATTCACATTTTGAACATGTAGCTAGCTAGCTACTTTACTTAACAGTACTTTACTTAACTCAGCTCTCAGGTCCAGAGTAAATGGCCTCACAGAAATGTTCCTAAATGTAGCTAACCAGATATGTACACCATGCACAATGTAAAATGTGGTTTTAAATGTGGCAAGTGAATTATTTACAAAGCAAATACCACTTCAAGAATGAAAAGCTCTGATAGCCAAAACTATATGCTTTTGAAATATATTATATTTATCTTTACAATCTGGAATTTACTGGTCTTCCACACTATTACTGAAATAGCAAATTTGAATGTATATACATTCATTAATGAATAAATATTGTATTCTAAGCTGATGTACCCAGTGTATGTCAGCTTAGTGTATATCTGGGGAAAAGGTTCAGCTGCCAAAAGTTAAGATAATAAAAGTCAAGTTAAAGACCCAGGAGTATTACAAAGGTCTCCTTGGATCTTAAAGGTCAATCAGACGCTAAGAAATTTTTCTAATGAATGTGAAGCTTGTCACCTGGGAATATGTACTTGTGGAGCTTGTATCATTGTTTCAAATATCTGTGACCTTTAACACAAGTATTACTCCCCGCAAAGCCTGAAAGGCAGATTGGACTGGTTGGACGCCCTGGCACCACAGGGAGCAGGGATAATTATCTGTATTCAGTATCAAATAGGTCTGAAAGAGTAATTAAAAGAAAAATCTCTGGTGTGACTTCTGCAGGACTTCTCGGGCAGTCTCTGGAAGGACCTTCTTTTGAAAAGGTAGGCAACAGCAGACTGCTGAGCGATGCAAATCCCTCATCAATTAATGCACAATTAATCAGCATTGATAACACAGCACTAACCTTTCCAGCTCCTGCTGTTGGCATGACATTTTGACAGTGCCAGATTTAGTCAGATGAGGAAAAATTTGGCAGTGTGTATCAACCCATGCGCTATACATCTATCCCTAACTTAATTAATTTAAAGAGAACAATGCACTGCCAAGATTTAGACCAACTTTAATTAGGTATCTGGAATTGAAGCAATGATAAAGCTTTATCCTCCTAACCAGGCATTGTTTGTGTGGACATAGTAAATAATTCTGCATTCCAGTGTGCCAAGCCTCGTGCTGTATATGTCTCAATAATTGTTACATAAGTGTTGCCTAAAGCACAGGAAAATATAGTTAAAAGTAAACAAAAAAATCTTTAAACCAAAACTAATTATGAAATGCATTGTTATATAAATAGCTTTAAATGTCAATGTAAATATAAATGCATATTGTTGACATCTTAAGTAAACTATTTGGAGAAACTCACTCCTCCAAGGCCCTTCATAAGTCATGGGACAAAAATACATTTTTATAATAGTTTTTTTCCAGAGAAACTGTAATTCTGCTGTCTGTACTCTGTTCCATTACATTTTCTACACAAGAAAATCATTCATTTAGATAGTGAACGCAATGTCCACATGACACTTCAAGGGGTACAAATCCACAGTTGTTTATACTAGATATGTCATATTTTAATTATTTTGACACTGCAAAATTAAATGTAAAATGCATTCATGGATATCACTTTAAAGGATATCTAGTTCCTAAAGCTAGAACACAATCAATGCAACGCACAGTGCTGTATCGAGCCATGGTTGCATGGAATTCACTTCCAGAACAGATTGCTAAAGCACAAACTAAAGCAAGCTTTAAAAGACAACTGAAACAACATCTAACAGCCCTACGCCTGTAAACACATTCTGTACATCTACACATATACATACACACACACACCCATAGTTATTTTTATTTTCATTTTATTTCATTTTTAGTGATAGGAATATTAGTAGCCTATATAAATAGGTGGTAAGAGTTCACTTTGTATGTATATCTAGTGCCTATGAATTGGGGTAAGAGTTGACAGTATATGTATATATGTATATGGTTTCTCACTGCTTATGAATTTTAGTGCATATTAATATATACTGTTATGTAATGCATATTGTACTATGTATGATTCCATATGATTAGGAATGCGGTATGTATAGTACTATGTTTGAGAGAAAGTATATTGTCACTTTCTGATTTTAATACCACTTGGTTGTTTGTCTGTAAATGTCTTATCTGATGTCATGTTTATATGTTATGTGTGGACCCCAGGAAGAGTAGCCGATGTTTTGCATCAGCTAATGGGGATCCTAATAAAATCATAAAAATCTACTTCTCACAAACCACAAACAATCAATG
This sequence comes from Synaphobranchus kaupii, assembly GCA_029718625.1. NCBI lineage: Eukaryota > Metazoa > Chordata > Actinopteri > Anguilliformes > Synaphobranchidae > Synaphobranchus > Synaphobranchus kaupii. The sequence continues at coordinate 39,347,885 of CM056379.1, forward strand.
ACTAATAATACTAATATTAATAATAACCCTGAATATGAGCTCCTCGTCATAAGACTATTGTATGAGTTTCTATGTCATTGCAAGAGTCTTAAATGACCACAACTAATACGTAATGTTTGAACTATAAGACTACTGACAACCCTGTGGAGTTACATTGGTGAGAATATAAGTAAGTAAAGGTGCCCCTCAAAGTCCATAAGTCAGTATTTTATTTAAAAATGTATAAAAATTTACATTGAACTGGCTCTGGCATGAGTGGAGGGTAGCGATGCCTGTATAATGACCCAGTGGGGAGGTTTCCCAGAGTTCCTGGCAGGAATGCCCTTCACTAAAGGAAAGGACACACTTCCAATGCACCTGCTGCTCCAGTGCCCCCATGCACCTGCTCTGCCCCCATGATTACCTACCGTGTTTCTCCCACAGATTCATTACAGTGTCTACAAGTCACCGCACAGCTTCAAACTGGTGTCACTGAAATTTGACCCCGTTCTAATAAAGCTCCTTGCCTGCCCATGGTTTAACCTGAAGGTGGTGGCCATTTGTCCACAGCGATAAGCCATCACTGAACCTATATGCATTCCCCCTCTATGTCTCTTGAGAAAGTTTTATGATGGACTTTCGGAAGCTCAGGATTTAATGAACGAATGTATAAATGTCAGGAGCACTGTGGGGGAAAAAAAGGCTTGTATATTCTTTTCAAGCACCATTAGGATTCTCATTCTATCCAGTGAATGTCAGACTAGGGGCATCTAGAATACCGTGATTCTAATTCTTGATGAAGTGGGATGCGCGTCACAGCCTAATGACGGACAGGTCGCAGAGAATGGGCTCCTACCCAGGTAATTAGCCCTAATGAGGGCAGAGTGTGAATCTCTTCAGGGAGGTGTGAGCTCCAGCCCAGCTCTGGCACAGTGAGGAAAATCACATTAGGCAAAGCTGAAGTCCTTGGTACTGGACTCAGGGAGGATCCTGCAGGCCATTAATTACAGAACTCAGTGACATCCACTGGCCTGGTGTGTATCCAGAGTAGAGCCACTCGAAACACAGCAAAATTATTGCATGCTAGACTGAAGTGAGAAAACCTCATGGGCCTAAAAAGATGCAGGCTACAGCAATACCACAGTTACAGCACAACTTTAAAACGTTATTTGAAACAGAGTGTTCCCAAGTATCATAAAATCCTATGGAATTTATTTTAATGACAAGGTTTGTAGAATTCAGTCAAATGTAAAAGAGTCAAACAAACAAAAAACAGTTAATTAGAAATAGGATTTCTTGGTCAGATGTGAGCATGGTGTAAAAATACCATTATATTTATTAAGGGTTTATAAATGCTTTAAAACTTGTTTTGCTTATCATTCAAAACCATGCATCAGTGATTTCAATTATTCAAACTTACTTGATCTAATTACAACCTCAATTGAAATTTAACCTTGAACAGAAACCTTCAACAGTTAGAAGCAACTGTCCATCCCCATAATCTCCTGTATCTGAAAATACCAGCAGATTCTATGAGAATTTAAAAAATGTTATCAGAAATTAATTGACAATTGAAAGGTAAGAGCAGATTAGTCAATGATGTGTGCTGTTACAGGTCCACAACTATCAATGCTGACAAGCTACTATCCCAGTAGGAAATATCAGTTTGCATTTGCAAAAAGGCATTAAGTACATAAAATATCAGCCTCTGATTTTTTCCTTCATTAGAATATTGGTATCACAGTTAGAAATATGTCTTTGTAGGAGGGATCTTTTATTGAACATGAGTATAACCATTTTACCACAATTCTCAAACACAAGAAACATAATCATTGCTGATATTATTCACTGCTGGTCTAGTTAAACATGTTCTGTCCTTACTACGTCTGGTTAACCAAGTTAGAATTTTGAACCAAATCCATCAGGATCTGGCATGTTCATTTAGAAGAAATAATAAATCCAAATAATGCATTTGTTTTAAATGTAGGCAAAGTAATGACAGAGAATTAAAAAAATAGGCTTAACTGAACTGTTGTTTTTCTTGCATATAGTGAGCTACGTGGTATTCTTGCATATAGTGAGCTACGTGGTATTCTTGCATATAGTGAGCTACGTGGTATTCTTGCATATAGTGAGCTATGTGGTATTCGTGCATATAGTGAGCTACGTGGTATTCTTGCATATAGTGAGCTACGTGGTATTCTTGCATATAGTGAGCTACGTGGTATTCTATGAGCATTTGGGTGGAAAGTGGTACATAATAACAAAGATAAGTGGTATGCAAGGGGTGTTGGGGAAACTACTCTGAAAGCGTACTTGTACAAAGTACCAATTACTTCACACTGAAAGTAGTTAAACTGCAGCTAAGCTACCCTAAAGAGAAATGTAGCTTGCAAAACTACAATTACTCAAAAAATGTATTTCAAAATACTTTGTAAGGTCCATTATAAATACTTACCATTATCTGTAAGAATTACCATTATCATGTTCCCCAGACATGATGCGTGTTTGAGCAATGGCTTCTCTTTGCAGACGGGGAAAACCACTATACTGTAGCTCAGTGGGGAGAACCAGCAGTGTGTGCCATTTGGCAGTTGACCGTTGGCAACTATAGTGGAGCGGGGTGCTTCTTACCTATCAGGATTAGAGGGAAAAGACAGAGGAGGTGGTATTTGGTCAAAGGGGTTTGGAAAAAATATATTTTGTAATTTGGGGGGGGGGGGGTTGGAGCCTATCCCAGCATGCATTGGGCGAGAGGCAGGAATACACCCTGGACAGGTCGCCAATCCATCATAGGGCCCACACACCATTCACTCACACACTCATACATTTAGAGTCTCCAATTAGCCTAACCTGCATGTCTTTGGACTATCGGAGGAAGCTCATGCGGACACGGGGAGAACATCCCTCAGCCAGGATTTGAACTAACCACTGCACCACCATGCTGCCCTAACTAATGTAATTAGCTACTACAACTGCTGCACAAATCTGAATGCAGTTGAACGACCAGCAAACTGCTGCAAAATGTATTTAAACTACTAGTTTGACTACATGTCAAAACTAGTTCCAAACACTGTATGCACGTACACGTGCACGGCAAAACAAAAAAAAAACGAAAATACGCTGCAATTTTATGTCTATTATGCCTATTTTTAGGTAAGCATTTGCACCATTATAAAATGACATTTTATTTTATTTTCCATTCACGCGTACTTGTGTACCACTCACGTCAACCCCTGTTTTAATGTTATAAATTATTGCTATGATTGATGATCAATATCACAAATATCCTCGGGTTTGGTGCAGGCTTAAATTTGAGGTCCAATTTTACAAACATGATGTTATGTGATGTTTAGAATTTATGCTGGGGATGGCAGGTGATAATCTGAGACAATAATCTTGAGAACATTATCTTGAGTCTTTACAAACTGAGCAATAGTAATCATCTTCGTCTCGGCACAAAAGACAGATTCCTCTGATCTGTATTCTGGTCATTGTGCACCAGCATCCTGAATGATATCATTTTTGTTTGCATTATTCAGACAGGGGGAAAGCAGAGAGGGTAAAAGATACAATGTGCCATGGCAGGTGATTGAACCCCCCAGCTGCATCATATATGGCCTGAAAGTCAGCCACCCTATGGAGCGCACCACACGTCTTGGCTGCATGTATAATTTTTAATTACTTCAGAAACATAATGAGAACAACACATGTCCTCTAATCATGTCAGCACATTTTTTGAGAGTGTATAAAATACTCATTGAATCACTGCATAGGAAAATTTCTATTTTAATTCCATCTGATGAGAAGTAGACAGTTTTTCTAAATGAATATGTCAGAAGCAGATTGAGGCAACATCATTAAAAAATGTTTCCTTTTTGTTTTGTTTACTTGATGAATCCTGAAATGTTTTAGGTTACAGAATGTTTAAAAATAAAATATGCATTTTCTGTATTTCAGAAAGGAAGTTTCCACTTCAAATTATAAATGGCACATTTATGATGTACATCCACAGTTTACTCCCTGCCTCTGAGTGGCTGCTTGGTCAAAACTCATAAAACTTGTCAAAACTTCTCCTTCGCAATTTACTTAGCCAGCTGAAAAAAGTGTTCATGTTAAAAAGGTCATGTCAATATGCTTCCTGATAAGAATATATTTAAGCATTGTTTTTCCGAATGCAACAATGGCCAAGAATGCTAAATATGAATTTTTTATAGTGGGCATATTTTTCAAGCAATAGACACGGTTCAAATTTTGTGTTCAGAACGACATGCCTTTCCATGCAGAACATGGATGAAGACCAAGTCTGGAATTAATCTCGCCATAGAATTAGGGTTTCACTTAGCATTGTATGCTAATTTTCATATACCAAAATATGATTGGCTATCATTTTGCCATCTTTGAACACAGAAACCTTTCCTGCACAATTTAGTTCGGCAGTTGAACAAAGCGTTATTTTTCCAAATGTCATCTTGATCAGACCTATGCATCATGAGAAGAAGATTTTTAAGTATTATATTTTCAGATGGTGCAAAGGCTGACAATGCGAAATATACATTTTTTTATAGCGGCCATGTTTTTCAAGACCTTGTCTGGAATAAATTAAAGGGATTTATATATAGACACACCCAAATTGGTCAATTTTATTGGCTCGCCATTCATCAATTTTTTTACGTTGTACTATTGCTTCGCAATTTAATTAGAGACTAGTACAAAGATGAGTCACACCAAATCCGATAGCAACCGGGCACACGGTTCATGAGAAGAAGATTTTTGTGTGTTTTTTCAGAAAATTCTGAATAGTGGAAAATGTAGTCGGGCACATTTTATTGCCCCAATACGATTATTTTTGTGTGAAGGGGCATCTAATACTGTTGGTTGCATGTCTTTAAGTCGAACGGTTCAAAGATTATGAATTGTGAAAGTTGGAAATGTTTCCACGTGCTCTATAGCGCCACCACTAGGTTAATTGGTGCAATTTTTTAATAGATTGCAATTTAATAACATGCCTACCAAGTTTGAAGACTTTTCACCATACTGTCTGGGAGATATAAGCATTTTACCTGGAGGAAAAAAATAATAATAGTAATAATAACAAAAAACTTTGCAAAAACAATAGAGTTCCAGCAGCTTTGCTGCTTGGACCCCTAATAATAATGATAATAATAATAATAATAATAAACTGAACAAAAACAATAGAGTTCCAGCAGCTTTGCTGCTTGGATCCCTAATGATAATGATAATAATAATAATAAACTGAACAAAAACAATAGAGTTCCAGCAGCATAGCTGCTTGGACCCCTAATAATAATAAGCCATTTTTTTAGCAAAAAATTGGAACTTAAATTATGCAATGTATAAATTTGGAGGTGGGATTCCTCTTTGTCAAAGGATCATAGAAACATGGTTCCTATTTCTCAAAGGATCATACAAACCTTTTTCCCAGCCAAAACGTGCATACTCAGATCTATAATTATAATCACAATCTTCATAATTCAGCACTGTAAAGATATTGTATTTCAAGGTAATATTTCATAAATAATACAAATATTTGCTTTCATACTTTACTTACTCTGCAAGGTTCAGCTGTGATACAAACTTTTCCCATACAGTATTTGCAACCATGGTCGGAGGTGCGAGAGGCCAGCCTGCAAACATTTTGAAAAAATCTTAAATCAAGACATAATAAAGGATTTGTATAGTCATAGTGGTATAATCACTTTTATTAATTTCCAGACAGGTAAACACATGAATGAGACTATATTAGCTAATTCGTAAATGAAATAGATGAACATACATGTAACTTATGAAAAGCAGTTGAAATGACAGTTAAATTGTCTGTCTTATGAACAAATACGCTCTTATATAATCAATCCTGATGCTACAGAAATTATTGGAAAAACACTGTCCTGCAAGAGAAATGTTTATAAACAGTAAACTTGTATCCAAATTTACAATATAGCTGCACCAAGTATAAATTTCCATTAACTACTGAAATGACAGCAATACTCCTACCAATTATAGAACAGTGACATTTTTGTCATTTTCATTTTATGAATCACATTGAGGACTTGCAAATGTAACCTGGTTTGGATGGTAATGTGGTAAGGAATGAGCAAAATTACAAAATACTTTAACAGGACTGTTATTCTGCAGTGGCTGCAGATGATAAGTAGGCAATGGTAACATACTGTATGCATGTAATCTAAAAATTTAAAATATTGTATATGCTTCTTTCTGAATATGAAAGGACAATCTGATAAAATAGCTCATGGTTCACCAACTACACAAGATACAGTCCTATCATGCCTGTGTTCATATTTCTAAATATTTATAAATTGGAGAATTATATTTCCCTGCATTACCACTTTCCCTTCGGCATTTTGAGGTCAAGCTTCCATTTGTATATTTCCATAAGTGATACATAACTATTTAGATTGACTGATGATTGGGAGACCTTAAAGGGATAGTTCGGAATTTTGGACATAATGTCTCAATTACGACTTACCCATGATGTAGTTGATTGATGGAAACCATTTTCAGCTAATTCCATGCTGTCCCTTCTTTTGGACATACACACGTTGCTAATGCTAGCGCAACTCTATGGCAACAGGTAGCATCCACTACCAAACACACTTAAACACTCCACAGTGCACCCAAAGCAAATAAAATATGACGACAGTCTATCAGGGTTATTTTGAGTGTTTACACCATCATTTTTTAAATCAAACTATCATTGAATCCTTTACTTTGTGCTGACCTAATATTCTCTGTGGAAGTACGTGAACGTGGCCATTGCAACTTGTTACTCTTCTTTGTTGTTGTAGTCGGCCAGTGCCGGCACTACATTCGTAGATAACGTAAAGTATCGCTCCCCCGATAGACTCGTCATATTTTATTTGCTTTGGGTGCACTGTGGAGTGTTTAAGTGCATTTGGTAGTGGATGCTACCGGTTGCCATAGAGTTGCGCTAGCATTAGCAACGTGTGTATGTCCAAAAGAAGGGACAGCATGGAATTAGCTGAAAATTGTTTCCATCAATCAACTACACAATTGGGTAAGTCGTAATTGAGACATTATGTCCAAAATTCCGAACTATCCCTTTAAGGGCTCTATTTTCCAGCCGGTGGATGGTGTGTGGCGAGCCGGCGCTCTGGCGAAGTGGCAATTTTGCCATGGATTTTCACGCGCCTGAGCCCATTTGATTCGCTGTGTGCCGAAGTGGGAGGAGAGCCGCTGTGTTGGTCTGTCAGTGGCGAGTTGCTCATTTCGGGGCAATGATCATTCATAACCTATTTAAAAGCCAATAAACCATTTTCGTGGATCATATGCCGTCCAATTTGACTTTAATATAAATTCCCCAAGCAGGAAAAATGCATAGTTTGCATTTATTGTGCATAGTCTTTTTTTCTTTTTTTATGTTAGGCTGATTCCTGTATGTATTTCGCTTTTTAATTGTTTATGGCTGTTGTTATACTGCATTGTGGTCCTGAGGGTAGGGTACTGTATTTTGTTTTTTTTCTTACACCCGTCTGTAATGAGTATATATAAATGCAGCTGTGCAATGCTGATGTGGACACTATTATTTGTAGTATTGTAGTATTTGTAGCTTATGAATGGAAAGTGAAGCTTGTTTAGAAATATGTAGACTACTCGCTGTAGGCTACAAAACTGTAAATAGTAGGCTGATGTGGACAATAATATTTGTAGGTTATGAAAGGAAAGTGAAGCTCGTTTGAAAAGATGTAGACTACTCGCTACAAAACTGTAAACAGTAGGCTAGGCTAGGCTCAGTACTAATTATGATTATTAATATTCTGCACTGTAAAAGATATTTCGTAAAGAAACAGTGAAAAGATTGGAAGCAATGATGGCAGTTAAAAACTATTTAATGAATGTAAAATACTGTTATTTTAGGAGATGGGCATTAAATAATGAGTTATTGGTGTTATTCTACATTACTTTGACACTGTTTTGAAAATTCATTTTTCAAATAAATTTTTTCAGATTTTCTTTTATTCTCACAAGACGTTGTCCAAATGCATGATTGAATGCTTTATTAGTGGAAATATTTGATCATAATATCAATGCATAATGTCGCAAGGTGGGATAATTCATTTAAAAAAACAAATACACTAGTTTCTACATGGGCTATTTCAGTATGTGGTGGACTTTGTTTTATTATAATATCCTAGGCTATCACACAAAGGCACACTTTTTCTATATAGCCTAACAGTTTAGTGACAACTTGTAGAATTTATTGACTTACGCAATCTGATGCAATCACTGCACTACATATCCTATAAAAAAACATTAGGACTAAAACACAAATGATTAAGTATAAGCCTACTTAGTTTGTGATTTTAGACATTCCCCAGTGAAACAAATGCATTATTACACTGATAGTATAAATTTTTTTTGCGGTATCAATTCAAAATAGATATAACATTATCATCTTCCTGCAGTCCGCTGTGTGCTCTTCACACACACCCAATCTCTTAAATTTACATCTGTGACTTGCAATACAACTTCATAGCCATTCGCTGTGTACACATCTGGAGTTTGAGTGAGGTAGGTCTACGCATTTTTACACATCAAATTAACATTTGATAAGTCACAAAGTTAGTGTGGAATTGAACGTACAGTTGAAGTCGGAAGTTTACATACACTTGAAGTCACTAAAAGTCATTAAAACTTATTTTTAACCACTCCACAGATTTCATGTTAGCAAACTATAGTGTTGGCAAGTCAGTTAGGACTTCTACTTTGTGCATGACATTTTTCCAACAATTGTTTACAGACAGATTATTTCACTTAGTTCACTATATCACAATTCCAGTGGGTCAGAAGTTTACATACACTAAGTTTGTGTCTCTGACTGTGCCTTTAAATGAAAAAAAATTTTTGGTCGCATATCTTTTGCATGCCATGACTTACTGATGTCTGTGACCCAACAACACCAAAAGACTCTAGATATCTTATTTTCCGGTACTCTTACAAGCGATACTATAACGTCTTTGCATTTGAATGGATCTCTATGGGAATTGGGGGGTGGGACTAGATTTAGCTGTAAATTATGGTGGAACAGTATGGAATACATGATTGGTAAAATGGCTGTAAGTCATCAAGGGTCTGAGGTATTAAACGAGCCTCAAACCATCACTCTGCTGCCAGATATACAGTAGATATGGATGGATCACTTTAAGGGTTGTTTCTCCTGACAAATTTTCCTACTGAACTCTATGGAAAAATAAGTCAGGAGAACAAATCCTTCAAGTTATCCATCCATTACCTACTGTATTTCTGGCAGCAGAGTGATGATTTAAGGCTTGTTTGATACATCAGACCCTTGATGACTTAGAGCCATTTAGCCAACCATGTGTTTCCATACTGTTCCAGTGTAATGTACAGCTAAATCTAGTCCCACCCCCCAATTCCCATAGAGATCCATTAAAATGCAAAGACATTATAGTATCACTTGTAAGAGTACCAGAAAATAAGATATTTAGAGTCTTTTGATGTTGTTGGGTCACAGACATCAGGAAATCATGGCATGCAAAGGATATGCGACCAAAATATATATTTTTTAGTTTAAAGGCACAGTCAATTTAGTGTATGTAAACTTCTGACCCACTGGAATTGTGATATAGTGAATTAAAAGTGAAATAATCTGTCTGTAAACAATTGTTGGAAAAAGTACTTAAGTGATACATAACATGCACAAAGTAGATGTCCTAACTGACTTGCCAACACTATAGTTTGCTAACATGAAATCTGTGGAGTGGTTAAAAATTAGTTTTAATGACTTCAACCTAAGTGTATGTAAACTTCCGACTTCAACTGTATGTACACAGTTCACATAGAAATCTGTGCATATCCATATCCATAGATGAAGCCCAAGTTACTTTTTTAACTTTTTACTGTATCATTTTAATCATTCAGTTTAATCACTCATTTTTAGCCCTCCTATTATGTTTGGGGTCAATTTGACCCCATTCAGTGTTTTACGTCTCATAAATACCAGTTAAAGCACAACTGAACTTTGGTAGAACTTTGGGTTGTATAGTTGTATAGCAAAATATGTTCATTAGTTGCTCTGTGCTCCCCTGGGGTGATAATCCAGATTAGGGTATTTGTCGCTCTCCATTCACTTCTATAGGGCAGCTAAAATGGACACTCAAAAGGACACTTCTAGCACGTATACGAACGTGAACGAAGTGGATTCTGTCAATACAAACAATAACCAGTCCTCGTACATATTTTGTTTTGTGTAATAATAATAACAATTTATCTGCGCCTTTGAAGAAACTCAAGGACACATTACAGAGTAGAGGGGGAGGGGAGGGAAAAAATTTTAATTAAATAATAATAAAGAAATTTTAAACAAAATAAAATAAAATAAATAAATAAATAAAAAATAATAATTTAAAAAATAAAGTAAGTGGAAAGATCACATAGAGCAGAATAAAAAGTGGGAGGGAGGGACATAGGATGAGAAAGGAAAGGGAGCTACAGTGTAGTTCAGAGGGGTGGGGTGTGGTGTTGTGCAGGGATTAGGTCAGAGACTATGAGTATGGGGATGAGGAGAGGGTAGTGATGCAGGCGGCGGAGTTCTGGACCATTTGGAGCTTATTGAGCAATTTGGACACCAGAGAGTATGGAGTAAAAATAATTATTTCTTGATGAGAGATTTTTTTTTCTCAGAATAAATTTACTTCAATTAAAGGTTGGATTTTTCTAATTTTTTCAGTGTGAGATTAAGCTAATTTAGCAAAAGGTGAATTTTGTATAACCCTTTTCACTCACCTTTACCAGGGGTGCCAATAATTGTGGAGGGCACTGTATATACTACCAGGAACACTTGCTTCTGTGTAAATTTGGACCAATGAGTGGTTTCTGACGCATAGGCGCATTAACGCTGTTTCTGGCGCAAGAATTACCTACCGGATGTACGTTCCAAATAAAATACAAAAAAGCCAGGAATTGAATTTTCCAAAAAAAAAATACGTACGAGGACTGGTGTACAAACTGGTGTAAAAACAATGAGTACAAATAAATAAGGTAGACACTAACTGAAAACAGAAGAAAGAAAAAACATAAACCTCCATGCTTTACATAGCTCTGCCTCTTACCATTTATTATATACCTGTAGCTCCATGCTTTACATAGCTCTGCCTCTTACCATTTATTATATACCTGTAGCTCCATGCTTTACATAGCTCTGCCTCTTACCATTTATTATATACCTGTAGCTCCATGCTTTACATAGCTCTGCCTCTTACCATTTATTATATACCTGTAGCTCCATGCTTTACATAGCTCTGCCTCTTACCCAGTGGCGTTTTTATATGTAAAAAATTGGTGGGGCAGCCACCAACCACTTAGGCTACATAGCAGGCAAACTACAGTAATCAAAATTACAGTAATCCCACTTGCTACTGATGCGTTTTTAACACGTCAACAAACAGCTATCCATTGAGAGAGAGAGAGAGAGAGAGAGAGAGAGAGAGAGAGAGAGAGAGAGAGAGAGAGGGAGAGAGAGAGTGAGTGAGAGTATGTGAGTGAGTGAGTGTGTCAGTGGCGACTGGTGAGGTCCACAACAGGTGAAGCTGTGCTCCAGGAGGGGGAGATCAGGATTATCCTGACAGTGCCGCGGGAAGATGTTAAAAAACAAAGTAATTTCAATTTAGATATTAATTTAGCTATTCCAACCCCTCCCGTGCGCAATCGCCCCCTGTCATGTACTCCCCCTGTAACGTTACTCCCGTCATGAACGTTACCATTGCTTAGCAATGCTGGGTTAGCTAGCTAGCAAGCTAACGATATCTCACGGCAAGTCGTTTTAACATTTAGCTAGCAAGCTAACGATAGCTTATGGCAAGCCATTTTAATTTAAGTTATTCGACTTCCTTAAAGTCATCCTTGCTGGCTGGCCATATAAGTTCGCTAGCTACCGTGATTGCCTAGCTAACGTTACTAACGTTAACCAGCTGCTCTAGCTAGAAATCTAACCAGACATTTCTACACCTGGATAAATCTTTTAGGTCCCAGAATTACGAAAATGTGCGGGGAATAGAGCAAAAGTGTTAGCGGTATGTTTGTACTGACTAAATACGGGGATGTTTAAAATAAAACCAATAATTTAGAATTATTTAGAAAGAATACGGAGTCTGCGTTTGTAAATGTTTGCAATGTTTGTGATTAGGTTACAGGATGCAGATGCCAGCTACAATGACAGTGTAGTTACTGTGCTTTTAGCTAGCGTGTGAACCCACTAACCTTAATCCCCACTTTATCTGGAAGAGTTTTCAGAACAGTTTCATGCTGCGGCAAAAAAATAAATCAAATCCTTGAAACCCGTCCTCGACCAAGGACCGTCTCCCCCAAATAACATACACGGAAAACAGAAGAGTGCCTTCTTGTCTACGCTAGCTGTTAGCTAGCCTTTTTTTTTTTCAAAAACCACTCCACATTAAACCCGCGGTTGTGTTTTCCAGTTTGGGTGATGATTATATCGCATGGCTGGTAGGCACCAAGGCGCTTAACCTCCAATTTCTCACCCAGAGTAAGGGTGTCAAAAGTGTGCTTCAGTAAATAATCCACTTCGTTCATTTTCATTTTATTTTTTTTCTCAAGTTAGCTAGCTATAATACAGTAGCCTACTAGTATCCCCTCTCTTATTGACTGAGTAACGTTACGTTACGTTGCTACGTTACACTAGCGCCAGACAGAAATAGCCAATCAACTCTGAAATATGATATGACGTTTTAGTGGGGCTACGGGCTGTTGGCCCCACTTGTCATCAAAATCGTGTGATCTACATTGAATACAGTAACTCTCTGAGCATGCGTATTTGCATTTTCCAACGGTACACACACATTGCGCTGTGAGCGAGGGGCTAGCCCCACTCACGGTCTAACGTTACAGTGGACACGAATCTGGAGAACGCAGTCTAAAGCAGCAAGGCAGGGACAAATGAACATGATAAAAAAAACCTGATAAAATATTAAAAATTATATGCGATTTAGGAAGATGTTGTATACATATTTAATAAATTAAAGCAGAGATGATAATATTTGAGAATGAATAATAATATCATTTGTTTGCACAATTTTTTCAGCTGACAGCAGGTGGGGCTGTGCCCCACTTGCCCCTAATGACCAGTCGCCACTGCTCTTACCATTTATTATATACCTGTAGCTCATGTTCTGGAGATTATATGTGACGCCTTGTGTCATGCAGGCATACTACATTCATCCATATACTGTATGTAGACAAGTGTGCTATATATTTTGTCTAATGCAAGCAACCTCAGTTCTTAAAATAACCTTTTACCTTTCTGTAGGAGGACAGCCTGTCTTTTAGAAATACGATACCTCTAAATCTCTGCTAATTGGTGGACTCAGAACAGGGATCTGAAATATAAATGGAAGACGCAATAGAAACACAAATTGGAATACTGAAAACTTCTTGGTGGCTTATTCATGGTGTGCATGGTTCTAGTTCCCACTGTCTCAGATTCCAATAGCCCCTATAGAATCCACAATTGTTTAAAAAAATAATAATAATAATTTTAGGCTGCAAATAATTTCAGGCCAGTAGTTTAATCTGGGTTCATGCCAGCACTCAGGTGACACGCTCTGGATCAGGTTTCAGGTAATGCATTGGAAAAGCAATTGTGCGGCACAAGCCTGCCAGCTTTGGCTCCGGTCCTACAGTGTAAATGGGGTAATGTGATTACGTCATTCAAATGGCCTGCAATCGATACCACACCCCAGTGTTCCCCTGTACCATGATTACAGTACCACAAAACAGTGCCATGATTAAAAAAAGGATAGCTGAACGTGTTCTGATCCTTTAGCTTCCAGGCTTTTGCAAGTATATGCTTGCTTTTATAATTACCCTTTTATATCCAGACTGAGTAATGAAGCGGAGGTTCAACTTTATTTCCGAGCTCCATGAGAAATAACTGCCCAGGGGTCCACAGTTTCGTGCTGTTCTAGGACACTGAGTAACAAGCACTGCCTTCACACCCTGTAAAGCTGTTACAGTGACTGAATAAACAACTAAAATATTTTATTTTAATGAGCCAATCACAACAGCAAATAACTTCATGGTCTTCAGAGAGATATAATCCTAATTGCGTGAGTAATTTATCTATCCATTCATCCATCCATTATCTAACCTGCCCATTCCTAGTCGGGGTCATGGGAGGGCTGGAGCCTATCCCAGCATGCATTGGACATTATCTAAACATTTGGTGCTGAAATCATTTGGATTAGTAAGAAATCAAAAACTTGATATTGTGTATTATTACCCATTATAGGAGGACATTAAAATATTTCACAATAAAGTAACATGTTCTATTGTCTCGGACAGTACTGAAAATCCATTCCAGTTTGAACTTTGGCTTTGGTAACAATTTTACCCGTTCTGGCAGGGGAATATGTGACCATGTCCTTTTCCCAACAGCTGGATAAATAGTTTTGCAGCATTCTGGAATTTTAATTAGATGGAAAGCCTGCACATTGAGTCAAGAAAAAGCAACCAGCATCTTAGTATGGACTGAAAGTGAATTGTTTGCTTTGTTCTGTTCCTTTTTTGCCTGTGGTACATTATAAAGATATTGGCTTGAAGACCTGAGTCAGCGTGAAAAGGGAAAATATCCTGTTATGCTTATATCCTATTGATCATTGCATTGTTTTCATCGTCTTTCTCATAGATTATGTGGGGATTCATTCTAGACTTTTTTTTTGTTGCCGTCAACCAAAAAAACGTTTATAGAATAAAAAAATCTATAATGGCAGAATTAAGCTTCCGTATATTCCAAATGTGACTACTTAAAAAGGAAAAGATCTCAAGGGGGGTGGTTGACTATATTTGAATTTGAGGAATTCCAGCAGATTCCATACATTCTACCAAGATCTTAACCACCTGCTGGTTCAGCGGATTGCAGCTGAAGACGTGATATCTATTTTGCATTAATATCGCAAAGAAAAAATTATATTATCAATGTAATAATGCAATCGTTTCACAGGTAAATGTCTAAAATCACAAACTAAGTAGGCCTATATCTAATCATTTGTGTTTTAGTCCTATTGTTTTTTATAGGATATGTAGTGCAGTGATTGCATCAGATTGTGTAAGTCAATAAATTCTACAAGTTGTCACTAAACTGTTAGGCTATATAGAAAAAATGTGCCTTTGTGTCGTAGCCTATGATATTATAACAAAACGAAGTCCAGCATATACTGAAATAGCCCATGCAGAAACTAGCGTATTTGATTTTTTAATTACCAGCTAAACAACCATTAACGAATTATCCCACCTTGCGACATTATGCATTGATATTATGATCAAACATTTCCACTAATCAAGCATTAAATTGTGCATTTGGACAATGTCATGTGTGAATAAATGAACATCAGAAATATGAGTTAATCCATCTGTCCATGCTTGCCAAGGGTGTATGACATTATTCATAAGCACTATCAATCGCTACAACACAATCGATTTAAATGCCACTTTGGCAGTGCGCCGGCGAGCCACACGCTATGCGTTGGCCGAAAAATAGAGGGCTCATACAGACACGCGCGCGCGCACGCACACACATACACGATTTTACATGCATTACCTCATTTTTATACCCTATTGAAACAGGAAGTGATAGGAGGCCTCGATCCAGTTCCTTAAAGCACAACATAACTTTGGTAGAACTTTGGGTTGTGTAGTTACCTGGCCATGATATAGGTCCAAATAGTGGCGAAATATGTTCGTTAGTTGCTCTGTGCTCCCCTGGGGTGATAATCCAGAATAGAGTATTTGTCGCTTTCCGTTCACTTCTATGAGGCAGCTAAAACGGTCTCAAAATGACACAATGACCGGGAAAGAAGCGGATTCTGTCAATAGAAAAAATAACCAGTCCTCGTACGTATTTTTTTTCGTGTAATTAAAATGATTTATAAAGTACTATTTTCTTCAATGTTGTTAGCAAGCTACCAGAAAAGACTACCTAAATGTCGGCAGGTCGGACCATAGATATATACTAGTACTAGGAACGTTTGCTTTTGTGGAAATTTGGACCAATTAGTGGTTTCTGACGCATTGGCGCATTAACGCTGTTTCTGGCACAAAAATGTTGCCTACCTAAGAAAAGGGCAATTGAATTAAAAAAATAAAATACGTACGAGGACTGGTTATTGTTTGTATTGATAGAATCCACTTCTTTCGCGGTCGTATACCTGCTAGAAGTGTCATTTTGAGACCGTTTTAGCTGCCCCATTGAAATGAATGGAGAGCGACAAATACCCTATTCTGGATTATCACCCCAGGGGAGCACAGAGCAACTAACGGACCTATTTCGCCACTATTTGGACTCACATCACGGCCTGGTAACTACACAACCCAAAGTTCTACCAAAGTTCAGTTGTGCTTTAAGACTGAAATGAGAAATTAACTAGAATTTTATTGTATATTTAACTTATAATTTAAAAGACTCTTTAGACATGCCAATTTTGACACCGACAGTACCAGTCAAAAGTTTGGACACACCTACTCATAGAAGGCGTTTTATTTATTTTTACAATTTTTTTTACAGTTTAGAATAATAGTAAAGACATAAAAACTATGAAATAACATAAATGTCATTATGCAGTGAGTGTTAAACAAATCAAAACGTATCTTAGTTTCTTCAAAGTCGCCACCCTTTGCCTTGATACCAGCTTTGCACTCTTGGCATTCTCTCAACCAACTTCATGAGGTAGCCACCTGGAATGCTTTTCCAACAGTCTTAAAGGAATTCCCACATATGCTGAGCACTTGGCTGCTTTTCCTTCACTCTCCGGTCCAACTGATCCCAAACCATCTCTATTGGGTTTAGGTTGGGTGTTAGATTAGGTAATCTGATGCAGCACTCCATCACTCTCTTTCTTTGTCCAATAGCTCTTACACAGCCTGGGGGTGTGTTTTGGGTCATTGTCCTGTTCAAAATCAAATGAGGGCCCAACTAAAGTGCAAGCCAGATGGGATGGCGTGTCACTGCAGAATGCTGTGGTAGGCATGCTGGTTAAGTGTGCCTTCAATTCTAGATAACTCGTCCAACAGTGTCACCAGCAAAGCAACCCCACACCATCACCCTCCCATGTTTCACAGTGGGAAATTCATACATAGGCATGAACTTCACTATTTATAGTTGTCTAAGAAAAGAAATTTCAAGAATTTAAGCATAAGCCTTTAGATCAAAATGTCTCTTAAGATAATGAGAAAGATACATTCAATCAACTGTGTCCAAACTTTTGACAGGTACTGTATGTTTTCAGAAAGATGTTTATTCAAAAAATCTTTTTAAAAGAATAATTGTGAATTATCTTTTTATACATTGTCCCCTATTTTAGAGGAGCAGAAGTAATTGGACAAGTGGCTGCTCAGCAGTTTTTTGGCCAGCTGTGTGTCTGTACATCATTAGTTCAGGCATAAGAAAGCTAACAAAAGGTCTAGAGTTGATTCTAGGAGCATTTGGAGTCTGTTGCCGTTGTCTCTCCACATGAGGCCCAAATAAGTATCAATGCCAGTAAAGCAGACCATCATGAGGCTGAATAAATCCAAATAAATCAGAGGTATAGTCAAAACATTGGGTGTGTCAAAATCAACTGGGGCCAAGAATCTGCACTTTATGTGAATTGTTTGTGTTAGGATCCTGTATTTGTCTGTTTAGTCTGTATTATGTTTCCTGATTTCTTTTATCCATTTTTCTGCATTTCCCTCGCGAATGTCAGTCCGCGTTCCATGTTTCTTGAGATTCCACTCCCTGTCTTTGTCATTGCACTATTCGGGTGATTTTGGGAACATTCGGGTTTCCTCTGTATTTCGTATCTCGTTTTCTACCTTCTGGCTTTATTAATATTAATATTTGTATTTAATACTAATGTACTAATCATACTAACTGTTAGATTAGATTTAATACTAACCTGCTAACAAACTAACGTGTATATAATACTAACCAGCTAACCTACTAACATTAGGGTTTTAGAGTTCGCTACTAACATTACTAATTCATCTTGAGTTTCTACCTGCAGCTGTCATTTCCCTCCTCGTTATCCTATCCCTGTATCTATCTGATTGCGCATTCTCTGCACGTGTGTCCACTTTCGCGTTCCTCCCCTCCGAGCTGTGCACTTGTCTACCTGCTAACCCCAGGCCGTTTGTTATCATTGTGTCTATGTGTATTCCAGTCCGTGTCTTACGTTTCCCCCGTTATTGTATTATTGGTCCTTGTTAACCCTCATTGTTCTCACCTGTGTACTCTCCCATTTCCCCTCCTCTTCACACCTGATTCCTTTTGTGTAATCTTCTCCCTATGTATTTAAACCCTGTTATTTCAGTCTGTCTTTGCGAGTTCCTCACCATTGATTTTCTACTGTGTGTTTTGCGAGTACCTGCCCTAGTATCCGTTTCTGAGTTTTCGTATCCCTCGTCCTTTACCTGTGGTTGTTTTATTTCTATTTTCTGTCTTCGGTTTGTTTTTTTTGTTTCTCTTTTGCCTCCCTGGTTTTGACCCCTGCCTGTGTTCTCACGACTCTGATTTTTTTTTTTTTTTTTTTGGATACTGTTTTTGTGCCTTTCTGGTTCTGACCCCTGCCTGTTCTGTGACCCTGTTTTTGGACTCTGTCTTTGTACTGTTGCCCTGCCTTCCCGGTTTTTGACCCAGCCTGTTTTACCATGGATTGCTGCCTTGCCCTTATTAAACTTCGGTTTTTTGTACTCCTGCCTGCGTTTGGGTCCTTCCCCCCAATCAAGAAAGATGTCTTATATGTAGCATACAGTGGTGTTCAAAAAAATAGCAGTACAACATCAGTAACCTGATGAACCACGATTATTAGTAGTAGTGATATTTCTGCATGGCAAATAATTTACTTGTAGATGTAGTAGTGTAATAGAAAAACAACAGACCCAACTGTCATGACATGCACGCTGCTTGTTCTGAGTAATTGACTCATTCATTGAAAGGGGCATGTTCAAAATAATAGCAGTGTGGAGTTTAATTAGAGAATTAATTCATTATATGAAAAAAACAGGTACTCCACAGGTAAACAGGTGATGCCATCATGATTCTGTATAAAAGGATATCAAAAGACTCCTGATATCTTATTTCCAGGTACTCTTAGAAGCAATAATATAACCTCTCTGCATTTGAATGGATCTCTATGGGAATTGGGGGGTGGGACTAGATTAAGCTGTAAATTACACGGGAATAGTATGGAACCCATGGTTGGCTAAATGGCTGTAAGTCAACAAGGGTCTGAGGTATCAAACAAGCCTTAAACCATCACTCTGCTGCCAGAAATACAGTAGATATGGATGGATAACTTGAAGGGTTTCTTCTCCTCACTTATTTTTCCATAGAGTTCAATAGGAAAATGTGTCAGGAGAAACAACCCTTCAAATGATCCATCCATATCTACTGCATATCTGGCAGCAGAGTGATGGTTTGAGGCTCATTTGATACCTCAGACCCTTGTTGACTTACAGCCATTTAGCCAACCATGGGTTCTATACTATTCCCGTGTAATTTACAGCTTAATCTAGTCCCACCCCCCAATTCCCATAGAGATCCATTCAAATGCAGAGAGGTTATAGTATTGCTTCTAAGAGTACCTGGAAATAAGATATCTTTTGATATCCTTTTATACAGAATCATGATGGCATCACCTGTTTACCTGTGGAATACCTGTTTGACCTGTTTTTTTTCACAGAATGAATGAATTCTCTAATTAAACTCCACACTGCTATTTTGAACACGCCCCTTTCAATGAATGAGTCAATTACTCAGAACAAGCAGCGTGCATGTCATGACAGTTGGGTCTGTTGTTTTTCTAATACACTACTACATCTACAAGTAAATTATTTGCCATGCAGAAATATCACTACTACTAATAACAGTGGTTCATCAGGTTACTGATGTTGTACTGCTATTTTTTTAACACCACTGTATATATAGTCCCCTCCAGTGTTTGGGTTCGTATTTTTTTCTTGATCTGGCTCTGGGCTGTGTTTCACGTACATGGCTTAGACAATCCAGGATAATTTGATGCGTAGGCTATTGTATCAAATTGTCTTGTTAACTAAATTTGAGTTTACTCCATTTCACGACCGTGAATTATGAAACACTTTCCTAAAATATTTTTCGATATAGTTAATCTTCGCATAACTGCGCGCACCCGCTCTGCTAAAAAGGGGAGATGAATCGCATGCCAAAAACAGGATCACACTCCTTAGCCTATATCGACACAAAGCGAGGGGACTCTTTCCAGGACCATGTAACATATTGAAATTGATAAAAGCAATATTTTTCGAACTCTCATAATCCATAATGTAACCTTTTTTATTTTGGGGTTTACAAATAATTATTAGATAATTAAAAATTATTTATTTTTGGGGTTTACAATATTACCATTGTAAAACCCTCTTATCTTAAAGATATCAAATTTACCTGCGACTGCATAGAAACTTTCCTTAATAGTGTTCACCATTACATGACCAGGAAATCCAAACACACTGATATGCCTTTTGAATGCAACACTTTCCTGATTGCTTGGTTTATGATGGCTTTGCTTATATTTGTATTTCTGTGGCTTTAATGTTTCTCATTTTATTTTGTATTATATCCATCCTGTTTTAATTTTCTCATATTTACTACTGTAGTTTTGTGTGATCTTGTATCCTGTTCTGTTTGCTTGTTTTTATTCCTGTCTTCAAATGTGAAGCAGTCGCCAACAGCATATAAAATATAAAATAATTCCCTCACAATTAAATCAGTAGCGCTCATAAAGATAAATCATCCGAGTGCCTTAAATTATCTTGTCGATATCTAAAAACACATTCACTTCTAAATGCTCTTCTGACAATGACTGCTCGTTCGACAAAAGAACCTCTTGCAAACAGTGCATTAATTTCTGCTGTGGGTGTGTGTGATTTCACCACGTGGCTTATATCGTACCTGCCAACCTTTTTCCCCGGGTTTCTAACATATTTTAAAGCCGCAGTGAGAGAACAGTGGAGAACTCAGTAATCACAAAGGGCCTTGTAGGCCAAGGAAGACCTACAATTGATGACCGTATAATTCCCACCATGAAGAACCGTGCCCGACAGATCAGGAACACTATTCATGAGGCAGGAGGATGTGTCGGTGACCAATATCCGCAGAAGACTTCACGAACAACACTACAGAGGCTACACTGCAAGATGCAAACCACTAGTTAGCTGCAAAAACAGAATGGCAAGGTTTCAGTTTGCTAGTTTCACACTACACAACTTTTGCCCCGATTCTGATGTCAAACACTAGCTCCTGACAAATTTTGCAGTCCGATGATAATCTTGAAAAAATCTTCAAGAAATATTGGTTCAGTCGGCTGGAATGGTCCTTTGATGTGAGGTGGTCAAAGACACAATTATTTCTGTCGTGAACGAGTCTGGACCTTGTCGGGAGAGCCCAGAATAATTTCAAACGATTTTGTCAGGAGTCCTGGCTGACCTGCAGTGACGCATCATTCTACTAGAATGTCAACAGTCAATGAACGAGCGCACAACAAACGCAAGTTTGAAATGATCCATACTTCCGTAGCCTTGGCAAATGTGCGAGGAAATTCAGCCTCTTGATTTAGTCCTGTAGAAATCATGTGATGTGTGGCTGCGCCGCCCCCCCAACATTACGGTGGCTACATCATAGTGCTGTAATTTCTACACGGTGAAACCAAAATGTATAAAAATGGCCTTTAATAAAGAATCTGTACTTTAACCATGTGAATTGTTTGATTACAAATCAAAAATTGTAAAGAGCCATATCAAGAAAAAATATGCCTTTGTCCCAGACATTAAGGAGGGCAGTGTAAACAATTAAATCTTACAAGTCTTCTTGACTTTTATACAATTAAGATTACCAGCCATTCACTCAAACAGCAAAATTGCATTAATCTGTTAATTTTCCATGTTGACAAACACAAATGGAATTCAGCAATTCATTTTAAATGAAACTATTATAATAAAACACTTTTCATAAAATGACAAGCTAATGTGAGCAGTAACTTTAGTGGGAAGATATTTCCAATATGACAAACAAAATTTTGAGTCCTAAAATGAAACCTCATTTGGTGGCATGCAAATTACACTTATCTGTTTAAACAGGCATGGCTGCGAAAACACCATATCTGTTATTTATATGTAAAATATGATGAATCGAGTTTAACTGCTATTCACCTATTTTCAGGGCTACTGTGGTCTAATTCTGGTGCGTCAAATTTGCAGAAATGGCACCATCTTGTGGGTATACAAAAATGAAACTGACCAACAATATAAAAAGAACACGAGTTATAGATTCTATAAAAATTGGTCTGTAGTTTACTTCCACATTACCATTTCACAAAAAACCTTGGACCTTTCAAATAGTCATGATGGTCTACAGAAAATATTGATAAACACAGTCAAACCCAGAACAAGAATTTGGTCAGACATAAAAAGCACACAAACGAGATGGTACCAACAGACGTGATAAACCCTTGGAATATTCAAACAAAACCTATTTATTTAAGTATTTTGTTATCCAGACTACACAGGAAATCCTAGGTAATTATTCAATGAAATAAATCGGAGTGAATAGCAAAGATGTCAACAAAAACTGACAGCCTGACAACCTAGGCTCTTCAGTGGAAGAAAATAAATATTTCCCGATTTGAAAAATCTCTTTTGCCATTCGGAACAATGGTATACAAAACCATGTCAACCAGTACATCTAAATTTACTTTAGTAAAAATGGATTTGTACATATTGCAGGAGAGGAATCAAACAGTTCCCAGACCCTGGTATTGATGTATTAAGGAAGACGTGATGAGGTTACTTTTAATGCTAACCTTAAGTAATATTCATAAAAGCTCAAAGAACACCACGACCAAGTTCCTTTTTCAATTTGATATGTAAACTCAACCCAATAACAATTAAAATTTAACCACTGATAACACATATTAGTTCAATCACATTTCTGACAAATAAAATCACATATTTCAACCTTCAGCATGCTGGGTATAAAATGTAGACATTACAAATAAGTTTCTGGAATCCATTTAACAACAAAAATACCCTCAATCCATTTGAATTAATCTTGGAATATTGTCCAAGAGCTCAAGAGGCCCAAGTACAGTGAAACATTACAAGGTGAAGGTGAAGACTACACTCAAGAAGGAAATACACACTATTAGAATCCAACTTTTTCACAATGTACATACATGTTTTAAACCGTGAACAGGTTCTACTTATGCTCTCCATTTACAGAACACAATGAGCACAACAATATGTGTAAAGTCCTCCACTACTTCTTGCTAGGTGAGTGGTCTTGCCCATCTTCCTCACCCTTTTCTCCTGGTACAGCCATTGCTTCTGGTTGCTCCTGGCCAGGGACAGAGTCTCCAACACCTTCACCCTGCTTCGCATCCTCTGCTTCCTGTACAGTGGCCTCCCTGGGTGATCCTTCAGTCCTCGGTGGCAGGTTCTGCTCTTTATCCAGCTTCACAACTTCCTGCAAATTGAACTTTCGGAACAGCATATAGTCCCGCACTACACTCACACAGCACACGTTTTTAATCACCTCGATTATGATGGTGTATTCAGGGTTAGTGAGATCCACTTTATTTTGGGGATTCATTTTCCCAACTAATCCTAAAAGAGAAAAAAACAAAATTAATAACCATTTGAGTGTGCATGAACTTTATGTCAAACAGACAAATAGCCAAAATCATTCATAACATTAAATAAATGATACATTAAACTGATCTTCTCATGAAGTGTAGGCAATGTTGACATGAAACTTGGTATGATGAGCCTTTGCAGTTGGCCCAAACTAATGTATGAAGTTGCCATGCCCAAAGATGGCTGAATAACAGTCAATCATATTGCCATGCATGCAAATTAGCACACAACCCAACACATCACCCCCAAATCTGATGGAACTGATCAGCATGACATTTGGTATGTTATTAACAGGCAATCATTCACATCTTAACTGAACAAGCCTTTTTATCCCTGAAATATGTTTCTTAACAGTCTGCCCAATGGCAAACAACAGAAAACAACTGCAATCCTAAAGTTTCAATTTATAGTTTTATTTATATAACTATTTTCAAATTTGGCATAAAAATATGTTTTAAAAAGTCCTGAGCTGTTATTCTCAAAAAACCTAAAAGGAAAATTAGAAAGAAAAAGAAAAAAACATATGCGCATATGGGACCAAAAACAGTCGCACTTTTGAGCCCTGCCTTATTCTTTCAAGTGTTATGGTAGAGCTTCAATGTGAGTGCTTACCTGCCAAAGCCTTAATGACTTCCTCCCTCTTATTGTGGCTACTATTGCGGGCCTTGAATACAATCTGAAAGGTTCCTTGGTTAGGGGTCTTGAACCATGTCTCCAGGAAGTTTTCCATGTATTTCTCCATGTCCTCAATGAAGGCCTTACAGGTTCCGCTCACTGGCAACATCCTGAGGATGATCCGAGATTTCTTCTTTTTCGTTGCGTGTAGATCTTTCAAAATGTGATGGACAAGCTTGTCAGGATCTGAAGGAGAAGAATATATTCAATAGAAAACAACAGACTTTGCCATGGATGTAAACACTTAAACACACCTGGGCTACTTCTATTACCCATTGAAGCGCAATCCCTCCCCTCCAAAGGTGGGAAGGCAGGAGAACCAGCCCCACAGACACAAACCCCTTTTCCAATGGAGGACCATTTCCAAAACCCAGCAACTTTTTTCTGGAGGTCAGGAACTTTTTGGTTTTCCACCTCCAGGAACCCGGGCCGATTTTGGTTCCTGGGGCATGGCTCCTATCCCCCTTATAATGCATGCTCATAAGATAGTAGTTTTCTATGATTCAAAAACTATTGGAGCTTGCAGTACTGAACATCTCTGATTGGCCAAAAAACACAATAACCATCAGAATCACCAAGCAGACCAAGCGCCATTTTTAAATACAGGCAACAGAAAAACATTTAGCAGCAGCGAGAGAGCAATAGAGTCTTCAATGAAAAAACTAAACCACACAAAATCATGGACCAATGATGAGTTGCAAGCTTTGGTCAGTATATGGTATATGGTGTCACTTCTAGCACATATACGAACGCGAACAAAGCAGATTCTGTCAATACAAACAATAACCAGTCCTCTTACGTATGTTTTTTCCATGTAATTAAAATTATTCATAAAGGTACTATTTTCTTCAATGTTGTTAGTAAGCTACCAGAAAAGACTAGCAAAATGTCAGCAGGTCGGTTTGTTTACTATAGAGCTCGGAAAGCTGACGTCACAAGCGTTGCATTCTAGACAAGCCGCCATGTTGGGAGTATATTCTCCCTCTGGACCCAAATGTGAACATGGGGTGTTTATTCTACATGGCATCCATAGCTATTTCTGATATAATGTGGCTTAAGAGGGTAAATAATTCCTCCAAACATGACAAGCAACTAATTAAGAAAAATTAACAGCTTGTTAAAATTCTGGGATTGCAACTGTGGTTGCAACGAAAACCAGCATACACAGGGGTCCCCCAGGACCGGTTTGGGAACCCCTGGTATAGACCACTCAGTTAAATAAAGCTGGGAAAAACTTAAAAAACTGAAGCAAGATGATAAAAAAATAAAGACCACAATAACCGGAGAGGCTCAAATAGACAGACCAGTAAAATGGTTCAACACACTGGATGCAATTCTTGGCCGCAGACCTGCATACTCGTCACTTCCACCAATTTAGCCTAATCTTCACGGTTCTCGAGGTGCGGTGGGGAAGCAAACATGAACAAACTCCAGGACCTCTGTAGTCCCCGTTGTGGAGTTCCTGCCGACTTTTTAGTTCCTACAACCTGATGGAAAATGGGGTACAGACTAGCATACCCTGTGTGATGGCAGAGCTGACCAACAACCCTGGTTGAAAGTGTTAACAAGCACTCCAAAACAACCATAGTTATTTCAACCATATTACAGTCACACGAAAAAGCCCCTTCATTGATACTCAAGGAATTCTGGGACAGACAAAAAATAAATAATTTCAACTATTGTGCAAAGCAACAATGTCCATTTCAACCAATTCCATGGAATCAGGAAGATGCGTCTCTTCCTATGTACAAGCTTACACTAAGCACCTCCAAAAGAACGGCAGAGGAGACTGTTGAACAACTGATCATGATCAAATGTAATTACATCATTTGAGTACATCCATTTCAGACTTTTATTTCATAAGCTTACACCACTGCAAACCATTTTATTGTTATGATTACTTTTATTCAACAATTATTGTGAAAGTAGTATAATTGCACTTTATTTGTAGAACTACTTCCCAGTGCTTACAAAGAAGAAAAAAAAAAAAAGTGTTACAGCTCAACACGATTAAAATATCATCTGCATTTTAGGACCCCCTTGAAAACAAGATGCGACATCAAGGGGCTTATATTGCCAATTACTAAAAAAATTTCAATATATACAGTTGAAGTCTAAAGTTTACATACACTTAGGTTGAAGTCATTAAAACTCATTTTTAACCACTCCACAGATTTCATGTTAACAAACTATAGTGTTGGCAAGTCAGTTAGGACATCTACTTTGTGCATGACAAGTAATTTTTCCAACACTTGTTTACAGACAGATTATTTAACTTAGTTCACTATATCACAATTCCAGTGGGCCAGAGGTTTACATACACTAAGTTGACTCAGTGTGCCTTTAAATTTTTAATATTTGGTCACATATCCTTTGCATGCCATGACTTCCTGATGTCTGTGACCCAACAACATCAAAAGACTCTTGATATCCTATTTTCTGGTACTCTTACAAGCAATACTATAACGTCTCTGCATTTGAATGGATCTTGGGGGGTGGGACTAGATTTAGCTGTAAATTATACTGGAACAGTATGGAATATATGGTTGGCGAAATGGCTCTAAGTCATCAAGGGTCTGACATATCAAATGAGCCTCAAACCATCACTCTGCTGCCAGATATGCAGTACTGGATGACTCACTTTAAGGGTTGTTTCTCCTGACAAATTTTCCTATGGAACTCTATGGAAAAATAAGTTGAATTATGGTGCTCACTGTATGTCTGTGGTTCTATGCACTGAAAGTAGCACAGGACATTTTAGTCAATCTGTCACGCTGTGAAGAATATAAACCAGTCAGTCAGGAACACAGACCAGAGTTCCCTCAGTGACAGCATGCAGCCGAATGCCACAATAGAGCTATGTCGCCAGCCATTTCACGTAGGACAAAGGACACCACTCCCACAGTGGACCAGTGGGAACCTCAATCCACCCTGACTGAGTATAACCACTACGGATCAAACTTGAGTACAAGATAATCGTTGCATCAGAGCATAACAATATCTTTCTCTAACAATACTTCTCTTTGTCTTTAGTAAATTAGGTGTAAATAAATGTTTTGTTTCAAAATTGTGTTCTCTATTCTACACTGCCTGGCCAAAAAAGTTGCACACTAATATTTAGTTGGACCGCCTTTAGCTTTGATTACGGCGCACATTCGTCACGGCATTGTTTCGACAACCTTATGCAATGTCACAACATTTATTTCCGTCCAGAGTTGCATTCATTTTTGGCCGTTTCACTGAGGTTAAGGTCAGGACTCTGGTGGCCAATTCATGTGTGAAAATGATTTCTCATGCTCCCTGAACCACTCTTTCACAATTTGAGCCCGATGAACCTTGGCATTGTCGTCCTGGAATATGCCGATTGATGGGATAATCTGGTCATTCAGTACATTCAGGTACTCAGCTGACTTCATTTTATTGCTGCATAATGTTGCTCAGCCTAGACCTGACCAATTGAAGCAACCCCAGATCATAACACTGCCTCCAGAGGCTTGTACAGTGGGCACTATGCATGACGGGTGCAACAGCAACTTTTTTTTTTTGGCCAGGCAGTGTAGCAAGGGGCTCTGCTGATTAAAACAAACTAAATGGTAGTTTCCTCCCAATTTATTATAAATTGTTCATGTTAATTCATCAGCTGGTGCCATCGTCAGGACAAATCGGGTCCCCCTGACAAAATGGGTCTGGGGACGTCTTTGGGATGGCACTTTGGTGCAGAATGCGTGTCTTGTTTCATAATTTGCATCATTTTATGTAATATATGCATTGCATGCTCAGCTGGCTAGCCCATAACTAAAATTAAGGGTGAATTGGTCAGATTCAGCTAAAATATACAGCTAGCCAGCTGCATTGTCTGCTCTGCTTTGGTCTTCTGACCAAATTTGCTGAGCGAACATTACTCCCAGCATTTGCAGACCTCGCCACGTCAGCTAACTAACTTTATATTTTAGACATTTTCAGGTACAGCCAATTTCAGCCTACTTAAGACACACATAAAAATAGCTAGTGAGCTAGCGTGAAGGTTTTGTTTATTTTGTTGGTTAATTCAGTTGCGTGCTAGCCAGCTGAGCAGGCAATGTAGACATTATGTTCATAGCTAACCAGCTACCCGGACAGCACAAGTACGTAGGGCCAACGTAGGCACTCTGTCTGTGGGTAGTCGCTACGGAGCATGGAGGTATTATAGCGTGGAGGTATTTTTCCCATTGGAAAGATGTTGCCACTACGTTGCTTACCATGGAATCAGATTTGTGTCAAAAGTATCAAAGAAAACATACTTATGACACAGATTTGTGCGAAAATTATCAAGTAAAACAGTTGTGATTGAGAGCAAAGAATGAAATATTGTACATTTGATTTCAAGAGGAGTTTGGAACAAAAAGGAAAAATATTGCAAATAATTGCTATGCCTTTGCAAACTATGTTTTGATACTTTTGACACAAATCTGATTATATAGCAGAGCAACGGGAAGCAATGTAGCCACAACATCTTCACAATGGGCACGCTACCTCCACGCAACGTCGCGTCTCTCTCCCACAGATGGGAAGCGGAAGATCGCCTATGTCTGCCCCATGTACCTGTGCTGTCTGGGTAGCTGTACATTATGTGATCGTTAAGTAGATAGCCTGGTAGCTACTGGTATAGCTATTAGTAGTACAGTATTTTATACACTGACAGAGCCAAAAGCTACCTAAAGTGACGCAAAATGACACGAGATGTGCGCCGAAGTGAGATCCCAAAGGCACCCCTGGACCCATTTTGTCCTGATACCATTACTGGACAAAATCCTAGATCCACCCCTGAAGTAGATAACTCAGATGGGTGGAGCAATAAGAAATAGCCAACACTACTACACATACGAAGTAGGCTTACTATTTAGAATTTAAATACATTTGTTTTCTCATTGGTTGCCTCTGTACATACTAAATGACAGCAGATTCCCATGACATTGACCGCATAAGGCAATTCTAGCCAGAGATACATTCAGTTTAATTAGATCTTTGTTTTGCAATCAGTATGATGCATACAAGCTGACATTACAGAGAGAGAACCCCGTCTGTCTTCAACCCCACCCGCTCCAAAAGCACTCACCACCTTATGAATTTTGCTCCTATGTTTATTATAGTTTTAGAGCGAGCTCCATCCAATCTGTGGTTGTAAAGTGCAGGATTTGAGGGTATAAACACAGTGTACAGTGCTGGATTTCTCTCACAACAGCTCGTTCTAATGATTGCTACCAATTTAGCATAACCTTTTTCCCTATATCTTTCTAAAAGTTACTTGGTTACTCCA
Organism: Synaphobranchus kaupii; assembly: GCA_029718625.1. Classification (NCBI taxonomy): domain Eukaryota; kingdom Metazoa; phylum Chordata; class Actinopteri; order Anguilliformes; family Synaphobranchidae; genus Synaphobranchus; species Synaphobranchus kaupii. Next base: position 39,377,568 of record CM056379.1, read on the forward strand.
GCTTTAAATTACAACAACTAATCCCTCAGACACTACAAACTATGCCTGACAGTTTTGCCCAACTAAACAGTTTTAATCCCTGAACAACTTCAACTGCTTTGCTTAGTGTGAAGCTAGTTAAAAATAACATGAACAAACATGTGTTACCAATAAAAATGGCATCCTCACCTAAGTGTTGTGTCCTCATGAAGACGACATTATTAGCCCCACTGTCAAGAGCCTGGAAGCGCCTCTCCATCTTCTGTGTAGATGAACGTATCTGTTTAACCTCCTTCTTTAGGGCTGCCTCGGCATCATCCTCATCCACTGCATTGTCCCCATCGCTGTCACTCTCTTCAACATCAGAAAACTGCAAGAGGACAGTTCTTACAATATTTACAAAAAAGGCAATTACCAAAATTTCAGACACCGCTTAAAACAAACAACAACAAAAAAACACTTTGGCCGAAAAAGTTAGTGCACTGCGCAGCATCTTAGTAGCCTACCTTCTCTGGTCCATATAACTGGTCCGCATACTCGTTCAGGAGGCTGTAAGCTTCCGATGTACATTTCCTCTCATTCATATTACACGTAATGAGAATCCCCTGCATTCCAACCTCGAGCTCACGTGAACCTTTATATTTTTTGTTTCCATAGTTGGCGTAGCGCCGTTTGCTCCTCTTTCTCGAGTCTTGGCTTTCGGTCATTTTCCCGCCTGTAAACATAACCAACTCAATCAACTTACAGACCAAACACACGTGATAAACATGTAAGTTATTGGTATTGCAGAATTTCCCAACCACTCGATAAATGGGAAACGCTAACGTAGTCTATAACGTTAGCTAGATACAAAACAGAACTGCCTGTGTAGTACACATAATATTATATTTTACTTGTAAACCAACCATAATCTGTCATGCTCTGTTACTCGGCTTTCTGTATAAAGGTTACCCGTTAGCTAACTCATATTCTGTTGCATGTTCACTAACGTAAATTATTAGCAGTTAGCTAGTTATACAGCAAACTGGCCCGGGCTACAGTTAGCCAGCCAGCTACAGTTTATGGAAGACCATTTCGAAATTTACTTTGGTATTCAAAATGAAACGCGAAAATGTTTCAATATGAATTCGTACAAACAAACCTATTTGTGTGCGTACAACTCCGACAGCTTTCACACAATTCCACACGTGTAGTTTCCCCCGTAGTTTTCCCTTCTTCTTTTTCTTCTTCGTTTTTATTTTTATGGCAGTTGGAAATAAATTTTAGTGGTGCATTTACCGCCACCAACTGGTCTGGAGTGTGGACTGGGACTCCTCTTCTTCTTCTTTTGGTTTTATGGCGGGTTGCAACCGTTACTTATAAGGTGCATACCGCCACCTACTGTACCGGAGTATGTAGTATGGTATATTTCAGAACTACTTTATATCATTAGATAAAAAAATAATAATAATGAAATGATATTCAAAAAAAAATAAAATAAAATACAAAATAAAAATAAGAATAAAATAAAAATTATATGTATATATATATATATATATAAAAAATAATAAAAAAATCTTATTTAATCATTTATTTTTTATTTATTTCTAAAATACATTTATTTTAAAAATAAATAAATAAATAAATAATTAAAAAATTAAATAAAATAGAATAAATCAACAATACTAATAAAATTAAAATAAATAAACTCTAAATCACAGAATCACTTACTAAATTATATGGTATAATCCTATCTCCTTCAAATATTCTACAACCGCTTTCTGTGTGTCCTGTACCCCATCTCCTGTTGTTCCCAGAATACCCACAAGATTCCATTCTCTTCCTGCCTCACCTATCTTTTGCGCTAGTCTTATCCTCTCTTCCCTATACTTTCGACATTGTATGAGTACATGTTCCACATTCTCTGTCCTTTTACATTCCGAGCATTCATCTGACATACTTTTCCCTATCATATACAGTGTTTTATTTAATCCTGTGTGGTCAAACCTTAGTCTAGTTATAATTGTTTCCTCCCTTCTGTTTCCTCTAAACACACCCTGTGCATTGATGGTTTTCTGCACGCTGTAATATTTTCTTCCGCTGTTGTCCCTGTCCCATCTGTCCTGCCATTTCTTCATTATTTCTTTCTTGAGCATCGTCTTAACTTCTCCTTTACCAAAAGGTACATCTATTATATCTCTCATCCTGGTTGCTTTTTTGGCTACTTTATCTGCTCCTTCGTTCCCTTTTATGCCTACATGAGCAGGTACCCAACAGAATCGCACTTCCACCCCAAGCCTGTGTGTTCTGAATAAACTTTGCTGGATTTCCAGCATTAAATCTTCCCTAGTGGATTTCATATTTTTTATACTGTGGAGTACTGCTACCGAATCAACACAGCATACCACTCTGTCTGGTCTCACTTCCTCCACCCACTGTAGGCCCCTGCTGTATAAACTGACATCTGATCCGTTATTCTTTTCCCTATACTTACATTCATTGAGGGTATATATATTCCAATGCCTACTTTATCCTTTTCATCTTTGGACCCGTCTGTATACATATCTAGGTAATTGTAATAATTGCTTCTTACATAATGGCTTGCCATATGTCCTTCCTCACTCTCTTCCCATTCTCTTTTTAATTCCATCATTTTTATGTCTATTTCAGGTCTCGGAAATAGCCAGGGGGGGACATTACTAAGAGGGGTAGGGGAGTTAAAACAAATATTTTCCAGTCTGTACTCCTGTGTTTTAGCCTTTGTTACCCAACCAAATCCATTACCTTGGAATCTGCAGTATTCCCAACATTCCTTCATTACGCTCTTGGTAGAATTTTCATTGCCACACCCCCGTAGACGGCTCCAATACGTAAGCATGAGTTTATCTCTTCTTAAATCTAAGGGTACCTCTCCTAGTTCTACCTGGATTGCCTTAGTCGGCGTTGATCTCATTGCTCCAGCGCAAATTCTCAATGCTTTGTTTATTACTCTATCAATTTTGTTTAAAGTGGACTGGGACTCAATAACATCCTTGCTTAATAATCCATCCATCCATTATCTAACCCGCTTATTCCTGGTCAGGGTCGCGGGGGGTGCTGGAGCCTATCCCAGCATGCATTGGGCGAGAGGCAGGAATATACCCTGGACAGGCCGCCAATTCATCGCAGGGCACACACACCATTCACTCACACACTCTTACCTATGGGCAATTTTGAGTCTCCAATGAGCCTAACCTGCATGTCTTTGGACTGTGGGAGGAAACCGGAGTACCCAGAGGAAACCCACACAGACACGGGGAGAACATGCAAACTCCACACAGAAGGGCCCACGGCTGGGATTCGAAGTTGGTACCTTCTTGCTGTGAGGCGACAGTGCTAACCACTGCACCACCGTGCCGCCTTGCTTAATAATACAAATTAAAAATAAAAATACTAATAATAAAATTTAAATATATTAATAATAAAAACTCAAATTCTATTTATTAAGCCTGTTGAATGTAAATACTCCAACAGAAATGTAATACATGTATCCCCTGTTGATAGCTTCAAAATTCTGTATATATTAAGTTCATGTAGCTTGGTTTTTAGTCTCTCTCTGTCTGACATATTTTATGCAGCTGTATACTACATGAATTACTGTTTCTTGTTCACCACAAAATTCACATCTGCCATCTACATGTTTGTTTATTTCCAACCAATGGTTTTATTCTAAATAAATGCAGACCTTTACTTTCCCTGGTCCATTCCTCTTGCCATCTCTTTTTGATTTAATTTTTAATGACCCCTTTAACCTCTGCTTTACATCTATCTGTATATGGTCTGCCTTTAATGCATTTTTTTGCAATTTTATCTGCTTCCTCATTCCCTTTAACTCCCACATGAGCAGGTACCCATACAAATCTACCACTTAGTCTTAGTCTTTGTATTCTGAATAGCATCTGAAGAATTTAAAATAAAATGTCCTGTCTGCTACTGGAATTAAAAGACTCCAAACTCATTAATACTGCATACGGGTCAGAGCAGATGACCACCCTCTCTGGTTGACCTTCTTCTACCCATTGCAAGGCAATTACCATAGCCATCATTTCACAGACAAATAAAAGATAAGTCATTAGGTAATATTTTTCCCTCCTTGATTCCTAACTCTGGGATGACAAAAGCAGCTCTTCCTGAATTTGGATCTTTTTATCCATCTGTATATATGTGTAAAAATCCATAAAACCGATTGCTAATGTTCATTTACTATCCCCATCTCGCTTGCCTTCTCCTTCACATTCCACCCAAAACTTTTGGTGTTCCCTTTTTCGTGCCCCCAACATGGTTCACTAACATTTTTTGTTGAGTGATCTATTTTGTGACCTTGCAGATTTGCCCAATATGTCATCATTAGCTGTTGCCTTCTCAGTGTTAATGACATTTCCCCCATCTCCACTTGCAAGGCTGACACTGAAGTACTTTTAAATGCTCCATAACATATCCTAAGTGCTTGTGCTTGAATCACATCTAATTTTTTGAGTAAGGTTTTTGAGGCTGACCCATATGCCACACATCCATAATTGAGTACTGATCTTATTAGGCAAATAATTATCAAACCAGCAGACAAGGGAAGTGCCATAGTCATTATTGACAGAACACAATACTATAAACAACTTCAATATAATATGCCTATAGACAACTTCACAACATAACACATTACAGAAAATTAGATGGACCCATATACCCAGACACGGCCCAGGAAATACATGCCATCATACAGACACTAGTAGAAAACAAATACATCACGAAAAAACAAAGTTTTTACCTGAGGGGAGAGGACAACCCGAGACCTAGGATTTTTTACCTCCTCCCTAAAATACACAAGCTACCAGAATCCTGGAGCATACCATATGAGGTCCCAGCAGGGAGGCCTATTATTTCAGACTGCAACCGCGAATCCTATGGGATAGCTGAATACTTAGATTTTTTTCTGAACCCACTATCCACAAAACACAAAAGCTACATCAAAGACACATATGATTTCATAAACCAAATAAAAAACGCCAAAATACCGGAAGAAGCCATCCTGTTCACCATAGACATAGATAGTCTATAAACTGATCTTATTAGGCCTGTGTATATTGTTTTCAAAGATGTCCTATCTGCTCCCTAATCCTTACCAACCAAACTTCTCATTACATTCACAAATGTCTTACACTTTGTTATTACCTTATCAATATGAGTACTCCATGTGAGCCTCATATCGAACCACATACCTAAAAATCTCTTCTGTTTCTTAGATCCATATCTACTGTATTTCTGGCAGCAGAGTGATGATTTAAGGCTTCTTTGATACGTCAGACCCTTGATGACGTAGAGCCATTTTACCAATCATGTATTCCATACAGTTCCAGCATAATTTACAGCTAAATCAAGTCCCACCCTCCAATTCCCATAGAGATCCATTCAAATGCAGAGACGTTATAGTATCGCTTGTAAGAGTACCAGAAAATAAGATATCAAGAGTCTTTTAATGTTGTTGGGTCACAGACATCAGGAAGTCATGGCATGCAAAGCCAAAAGATATGCGACCAAATATTAAACTTTTAAAGGCACAGTCAACTTAGTGTATGTAAATTTCAGACCCACAGGAATTGTGATATAGTGAATTAAAAGTGAAATAATCTGTCTGTAAACAATTGTTGGAAAAATTACTTGTGTCATGCACAAAGTAGATGTCCTAACTGACTTGCCAACACTATAGTTTGCTAACATGAAATCTGTGGAGTGGTTAAAAATGAGTTTTAATGACTTCAACATAAGTGTATGTAAACAACCGACTTCAACTGTATATGAACATGCTTGCGAAGTAAGGTTACGCTACGCGGCTCTGTACGGATGCGTTAAATGTCGTTACGATTTACACTTTTTATAACCTACGATATGAAGTGAATGTATAGGCTATATGACCCATGTTTTGTATTTTATATTTAGCTATTCAAAAACAACACACAAATGCTATTTTCTAAGCTTAAATGTGGTCTCTGCATTCACTGATAAAGCCCTCAGTACATGTACTTAACATTGCCTGAGGGAAATCTTTTGGTACCGGACCATGTAGCTAGGTTTAGTTTTGTTTTCTGTAGTGCAATGGATGTATAAGGCATGTTGATTCGCTTCGTTAGCCTAGCTTGCAGAAGTAAAAGTCCTGCCATGTGTTTCTTCCACCCATTGACTGATTTCATTAATTAGTTCCACCTCCTGGCTGAAGAATTAATTTGCTAATTAGCAAATCTAGGTGACTGGAACAAAATACTGGGGAGGACTTTTACTTTCTGAACCTGGATTGTACACCTCTGCTAGCTTGTAGCTGCTTCCTGACTAGCAGCTGACTGACGTTTCTCTGGTAAAACTAACGTTGGCTAACAAGATTAATTGGACAACGCATATTTCCCAGGAATCTTAGCCAGAAAGAAAACAATAGATACAACTAAGAAAGTAGCATACCAGAGATTCTTCTTCTTATTATTATTATTATTATAATTAAAAGTGTTTGCAGTAAGCTACATTGTCTGCAGAGTAGCGTAGACTAGAGCCATCTTCGGAGGCTATTGTAATTTTTTTAAGTGACTAACCCTGAAACAGATACGTTTGGGGAATTGACGGTTTATAAATCCGATCTCTTAAGGGATTGCAGCTTATAGTAGGCTATCATCCATTCTTAATGTATTATCATAAATTCTTAATTTTCCTAGTAATTAATTTTATGGTGACATTGTGTTATGTGTGAAAAGGATAAACTGAACAGAGCTAAAGTGAAGAAATGAATGAAGACATAATAAAGAAATGTTGGCTGTGGCAAGCGTTGAAGGTTTGGTTTACAGTGAGTCAGACATGACCGCAGGAGCACAGCAGGCTCCACACAGACTAATTTTTTTGTCGGCATTTCTGTGAGATTAAAACATGTAGCCAATGGCACAGTTATTTATAGAATTTTATGTTTTTTTTTTACATTAATGCAACTACGCGATGTTAACCAGATGATATTCTGCATTGAAACTTTTTTCTATGCTTGACAAATGGCCATGGGATACCTGTTCCCATAACATTAGCTAGCCTATTGCATTACTGCCGTGCAGTGACTGAATTGTTTAACTAACAGGCTACAAGTGAACAGTTAATATTGTAAACATGTCTTTGCTTTTGCAATAAAAAAAACCAGAACATGTGCACACTGTTTGAGTCCAAAATGAAATTACACTTTAGTAGGCTACCAGGCAGGGATTGAACCCCGGTCTCTTGCATGCTAAGGCTGGACGGTAACCAGTACACCAAAGGGGTACAGTCACATGATATAGGCTATAGGCCAGTTATCAGTGTCAACAGCAAATGGAAAAAAACAGCAAATGGAACATTTTGTTTCCATACTGCGTAACGTTACTTGAAGTGGTGTCGTCTAACTTTCACCATTTCGCTGTAGTACAAGTGAAATACAAGTGAAACATTGAACAGTTAATATGGGAAACGTCTTTTGCCTTTGCAATAAAAATACGTTTGTTAATGTGAAAATAATAACAGTCTATTAAATGAAAAGTATTTAACAGTTGCACATTGTTTTTGTCGAAAACAACTTGGGCCTTGTTGGGCTCAAACCCCCAATCTCTATGTGAGGGGCAGCAACTCTAACCAGTAGGCCACAGTAGCTTCATGAAAAACTTTAAGCCATATAGCGGGTTTGTCTGTGATTCTGTCATGTGTTCACATTAGTTTAAAGTGTTTTTATTGGGCGATAAGCTTGGGAGAGCAGGTATGCGATGTTGTTATCCAATGGGGAGAATTATTATTTGATGGTATGGAGGCAGGCTGGTCGTAAGGGTCTCTGGGTAGGCAGGAAAAATGGGAAGAAGAAGAACCCAAGTTTGGGGCTTTATTGTGTGAATGTGTGAAGTTGTATCTGAATGCTGTGTGGTTACATGAGGTCAGAACATACATGAGTTAATGTTTTTAAGGGCTGAGAGTCTGTGGCCATTGTGGTTACTTCTGTAGGAAACCCTGAAAAGTGCCAAACTCTCGGTGCTGTATAGGTACAGTATACTTGGACTTAGCGGATGGCATACTACCTGCATCCCAATATTCCGACTTCCGAGATCATTTGAATACACCATGTAGCCACGCATAGGCGGAGGGTTTGTAAGGCAAAAGGCAATGCCTTCCCCTGGCCGGACATGGCAATTAAAATAATGTAGGCTATTAAATATAAATACAAATGCTAGCGATAGAGGATATGAGGTTGAGTTAGCTCACTCAATCCACTAGGCTACTGCCTACTGCGGAAGTGAGTGACTCATTTGAAATAATGTTTTTGTTGTTAATTGGTTGTATGGTCAGATTAATTTTATTTATTCATTCATTCATCCATCCATTTATTTACAAAAAGCAAAAAACATACAGGCAAAAAACTATATGTGGTGATTTTGCTTGTTATTGTCAGAAGCTAAAATGTCGGAGTTACAAAAGCACGCCAGCGGATCACAAAAACGAAAAGAGAAAGAAAAAAAAAGACATTCGTGAATGGGAGTTGCTAAAAAATTTCCCAAGCTAACTGGGTTTTTCAAACCTTTTTCCAATCAACCAGTGGAAAAGGGAAACATATAGACTGCTAGCAGCCCGTTAGCAAAAGCCACCAACTGACGGCTAGTGCAGCAGCACCATAGACTCGGGCCAGGCGAATAATGCACAAATCCGAACCAAACCTAGAACCTAAAATTCCTAGGTAGCCTACCAACTTTTACCACTAGGTTGCTATAACAATAACGTTAACTACAGTTAAGTGTAGCCTACAGTTGCAAGGCTAAGAGACATTAGAATAGTTATTTTCTTATTTTAGTGAACTTATTATTATTTCTTTTTTACTGACAATATTTTGTCAGTAAAACGCCCTAACCTAGCCTTACCCTGCAGTTTGTTCACCCTCCGCCTATGTAGCCACGGCTGTCAACCAATCAGAATCGACATTTTATGACAACGTCCCTTATAGAGTACTCAAGTGACTACGTCACGCTGGTTTCGGAAGTAAATTCCCCATTCATTTAGAGCGTAGCCATTAACTAAAGCTTACTTTTAAACCATTTCTACTGATTATGTCTTACCGTCAATTTCCCGGATTGTTCAATATAACGCCCGTTCGCAAACTATGTCGTTTTTCTGGACCAGCTTAGAGTATATTTTACGTTTTTACGTATTTTTTTTGTGAACATACCAGCGCTGGTACTGTTTACAAACTCTAACGTTAGCTAGCTAGCTTGAAGGACTAAAAGCTAGAATTGCTTTATGTGGTTAACCGTAGCATAGTTTCTGACCTTGTCGGGCGGGCTTACATTACATTACATTACATTACATTACATTTATTTAGCAGACGCTTTTATCCAAAGCGACGTACAGTAAGTGCGTACAGAGACATCATCATCATTACAGAACAGACAAGGCAAAGCACATCCTTTGCATAATGTAGCAGCTATCCCTAGCAATGAACATTGACTGTAGTTCACAGTAAGCTGTGGGCAAATCAGCAACACCACACTTCCATTCCAAATACTATTATAAACTATATTATTATAAACCATTCCAAATACTATTATAAACTATGCTATTATAAACCATTCCAAATACTATTATAAACTATACTATTATAAACCATTCCAAATACTATTATAAACTATAATAAACAAACAGGAAAACACAGGGAACAGGGAACTGATATTCCTAGGTGAGGATATCAGTCAAGGTGGAGTCTGAAGAGGTGTGTCTTCAGGCCTCGACGGAATGCAGGCAGGGTTGGAGTAGAACGTAGGGGAATGGGAAGTTCATTCCACCACTGAGGTGCTAATGTGGAAAAACTCCGCAGTCGGGACAAGCGAGAGCCTTTGACACGGAGGGGGGGAAGTGCCAGTCGCCCTGCTGTAGAAGAGCGAAGTGGTCGAGCAGGAACATAGTTCTGGATTAAGTCCTGCAGGTAGGCGGGGCCTGTCCTATTTGCTGCAGTGTAGGCCAGGGTCAGAACTTTGAACCTGATCCTGGCTGCAACTGGCAGCCAGTGGAGAGACCTCAGCAGGGGGGTTACGTGGGAAAATTTCGGGAGGTTGAACATAAGCCGGGCAGCTGCATTCTGGATGAGTTGAAGAGGCAGAATGGCGCAGGCCGGTAGGCTTGCGAGCAGGGAGTTGCAGTAGTCCAGGCGTGAGGTGACCATGGTCTGGACAAGAAGCTGGGTGGAGTAGGTGGTCAGGTACGGTCAAATCCTCCTGATGTTGTACAGGAGGAACCTGCAGGACCGTGCCGTCGCCCTGATGTGCTCTTTGAAGTCCAGCCGGTCGTCCAGGACCACCCCCAGGTTCCTTGCAGAGCGGGAGGCAGCCACCACGGTCCCATCAACGGTGATGGAGAGGTCATGTAGTGGGGAGGTCTTGTACGGCATGAAGAGGAGCTCCGTCTTGTCAAGGTTGAGCTTCAGGTGATGGGTAGCCATCCACTCAGAGATGTCAGTCAGACAAGCAGATATCCTCTCCTTAACCTGTGGGGTAGAGGGAGGGAAAGAGAGGAAGAGTTGAGTATCGTCAGCATAGCTATGGTATGAGAAGCCATGTGAATGGATTACTGAGCCAAGAGAACAGCAGAGGACCCAGTACAGATCCCTGCGGGACTCCTGTAGACAGGGGACGGGGAGCAGAGACGGAACCCTTCCAGGAGACTTGGTAGGATCTATCAGTGAGGTACGATACAAACCAAGAGAGGGCAGTTCCAGAAATGCCCATCTCAGCGAGTGTGGAGATCAGGAGTTTGTGGTTGACCGTGTCGAATGCCGCAGACAGGTCAAGGAGAATCAGAACAGAGGAGAGGGAGGAGGCTCTAGCAGTGGCGAGTGCCTCAGTCACAGCCAGGAGAGCAGTTTCGGTGGAATGGCCGGTTCTGAAGCCAGACTGATGCGGGTCAAGCAGGTTGTTCTGGTGGAGAAAAACAGACAGTTGGTTAAGGACAGCACGTTCAAGTGTTTTGGACAGGAAGGGCAAGAGAGATACAGGACGGTAGTTCCTGACATCAGCGGGATCTAAGCTAGGTTTTTTAAGGAGTGGGGTTACACGGGCAGTTTTAAAGGCAGCAGGAACATGGCCACAGATTAGGGAGGTGTTAATAACGGAGGACAGATATGGAAGGAGCTCAGCAGATATAGACTGGAGGACTGCTGAAGGTATGGGGTCTAGTGGACAGGTGGTTGCGCGCTGGCGCGTCACCAGCTCGAGCACATCGGAGTCCTTCAGAGTCTTGAAGGACGACAGTGTAGCGATGGGTTCAGTATGGGGGATGTGGGGTGTCACCGGATGCGTGAAGGAGTTCCGGATCGCAGCCACCTTCCCCTCAAAGTGGGTCAGGAAGTCATCTGCAGAGAGGGAGGAGGGTGAAGGGGGTGGAGGGGGGGTGAGCAGGGAGGAGAAGGTGGAAAAGAGTTTACGTGGGTTAGATAGACATGTATCAATTTTCGACTGGAAAAATGAAGTTTTAGCTGATGTAGTTGCAGCTGTGAAGGCTGCCAGCAGAGTGTGGTAGGAGGCCAGGTCATCTGGGGATCTGGATTTCCTCCACTTTCTCTCAGCGGCTCGTAGCATGGTTCTGCTGGATCTGAGAGAATCCGTCAGCCACGGGGAAGGGGGTGATAGTCGGGCTGGTTTGGAGACAAGAGGGCATAGTGAGTTGAGAGACTGAGAGAGGCATGAGTTAAACACAGAGGTGGCGACATCAATGGGCATTTTAGCAAAGGTAGCAGGAGGAGGAAGTGCAGAGAGAGCAGAAGTAGTGAGAGAGGGTGCGGAGATTTCTCCTGAACATAACAGCGGGTGGGTTGTTAGCGGATTTGAGGGAGAGTGGGCAGGAGAGAGAAAATGAGATAAAGAAATGGTCCGATACGTGGAGGGGGGTCACCGTGAGTTCAGATGTGGCGCAACTCCTGGTGAGTACAAGGTCCAGTTGGTTACCACCATTGTGGGTGGCAGGCGATGGGGACTGAGTGAGGGCAAAGGACTGGAGGAGTGAGGTGACACTGGATAGCTGGGCGCTGTCTGGTTGGAGGTTGAAGTCTCCCAGTAGGATTACTGGGGTACCATCCTCAGGGAAGGAGCTCAGGAGTGTGTCCAGTTCATCCAGGAAAGCGCCGAGCGGACCTGGGGGGCGATAGAGAACAACAATGTTAAGTGCAGATGGGTGAGTTACAGTGACTGCATGAAACTCAAAGGAGGAGATATTCAGGCAGGGTACAGTGGGAATAGAGAATTTCCAGGACGTGGAAATGAGCAAACCAGTACCCCCGCCTCTGCCTGAGGCCCTGGGGGTGTGGGAGAAGGAGTAGCCAGCAGACAGAGCAGCTGGAGTGGCTGTGTTATCTGGAGTGATCCAGGTCTCAGATGGGCTTCTCTACTTAGCAAGCTAACGTTAGCTTGTCTTGAGCGGCAGTAGCCTACTCCCATCTGCCACAGAGCAGACAGACGAGATGATGATATCGAGACCCATTTCTTGTTTGTAAACAAAAGAGGATGCGCGCGCAACCCTGGGGCAAAAAGTGTATCACCTTGGCAGGCTATCATAATGCGGTCGACTTGATCATCAACGATTTAACGGACTAAATGCATCTAATTTTGTTTCTGGTTCTTTTATTTCACTTTCATCTTGGCATAGCGATACAAATTATAGCTAGTCTTATTACAACTTTTCTGTAACTTTTTTTTTCTGTAACGTTAACTTAAGATAGCATATCTTATAGCAAGCAAACCGCAAACAAACCTGTCAATGTTTGACAGTGACAAGTTAACTTATTTTTTAATGTTAGTCCAATTCAATAACTCGGACATATAGGATACACCACATTCACAATTTTTAAAAACGAGTCTAACGTTAGTCTGTTTGAAATTTATTTAGCCTAGTAACTTCTGTTAATGCTGTTATTAACGTGTTTGGCCAGATAGGATGACTCTACATAGCCTGTCTAGCAGCTACGTTACTTAACACACACAAAGGTGGAGGAGCTGACAACTATTGTGTCAGTAAATTGTCTGTGTGATGATGTGTTGATAACTTAATGTTTATCTATAGCCACAACAGAAAAGGCACCAGTAGGCTACCACCAGCGTTTTCTTCTGTAATGGTGAGCTAGCTTGCGTAGGCTACCGAGCCCTGTTATCGGGCGAAAAACTGAAAATTTTGTGAACAAGTCTACGATACTGATATTATTTGGGCACATAATGATAATGTTACTATTGAACATATTATATTTATTAGATTCAAAAAACAATAAGATAACTTTTAAGCCAATAAACATGTAAGTTAGACGTGACCGGTAGTTTTTCAACCAAGACAGTAACATTACAGTGGCTAGCTAACGCTAGTCTAGACACAGACAGACCACATGTCCCCGGTTCACAAATCACAGGGTATTCAAAAAAAGAAGGTGACCAAGACCCACCTCAGCTCATCTACGCTGGCAAACTAACATTACGGTTAGTCCACCCAATTAGATAGCACGCTAAAGTAAATAATGCACAGCGCCTGTTGTCACACCGGGTACAGGTAACTAGCAATAAATATCAACCTGTGTCTTGACGACATGAACATATAACCATGCATGCAGCAAGACCTTTTACTTTTTATATCTCATGGCCAACTCGCTAAAATGGTAGGTGTCCATTTTTACATTGTTAGCACATTCATTACCAAGCCATTATGCTAGGTTCGCTGTCACTTGCATAACTTAGTATTAAATTCTAACGTAATTTGATATTGGTATATCAAAATAGTCTCCCGTAATTTCATATTGGGTCAAAATAGTCTCACGTATGTTCTCTGTCATGGTTAGCCCACCTAACGTTACTCCATTTGCTTCAAAACCACAGCTATACGGTCAGCTGTTCATTCAATTGAGTGCCTAATTTATATGATGAGGTGGCAGCATAACATAGCCTACTTCAGGACATTTACTAAATTGAATAAATATTACACATATTTACACCAAACTGCTTAGCTATCTCAGTGTTGATGTAACTAAGATATTCGATGTCAAACAAGTGTCTTTCATCATCCATTTCAGCTTCTACCATTACATTGATGTTGATTTCTTTTGCAATATTGAATATTCTGCCCCAGTGTTGCATGCGCACCTCTACTGTGACGTTGGTGAGAAACCGGTCTATTGGTCGAGAACCACCCGTGCGTTGCAGTACTGGATATGCAGTCCGTTAAAGTGGACTACAAGTCGAACTACAATCATTAATGCATTACTTTATAAAAGAAAAATTAGGTAGTGGACTAAAATCCTATGAAACATGAGGCGAACTGCAAACACAGTTCAAAGCAAGCTAGGTTTAGGAAATAATCTTTATTTCCCAAGTTACCCCTATGAGGGCCCCTTGGGAAAGAAAAGTTTGCACTGGCCATTCAGTGTACTGCAGCCTTTAAGTAGGAAGAATTTGGTCCCTCTTGTGTTGATGTTTTACCAGCGTTTGTTTAATCCGCCTGGGAATATGGTGTTGAGTTTTCTAATCCAATGTCTTTCTGTCCTACGTCTGTCCTCCTGTGTCCAGTTAATGTTTGAATGGAGGCCCGATATTTCTACTGCTTCAAGTCCATGGTGTAGGAAATGAGCCACTATGTGTATGTCTGTTTTCCTATGATTTCTTATGTTATATATGTGTTGTGCCAATCTGGTCTTAATTGTATTTCCTGTCTCTCCTACATATATTATGTTGCAGTGTTTGCACTTTATGTCATATATGCAGTTATATGTGTTAACTGTGAGTGTTTGTTTAATAAGGTATGTTGTGTTTGTAGTGTTGTTTTTCACTGTTGTGGCCTGTTTGTAAAATATCAGGCCTTGTGTGGGTAAAATGTTGATTTCCAGTAGATTACTACCAACCAGATGATTCTTAAGGTTTTTGTTTCTTTTGTAGGCCGAAACGATTTTGTATTCCTGAAGCAAGTCTGTGTTTTGCAGAATCCTGGCCAGGTTCTGTTTAATTTTTCCGTTCGCTATTTGGCTGAATGTCGAGTAGGTGGTGATAAGTGGAATTATCTTTCTAGTGTCCTGTTGTTTTGTAGCCAAGAAGGTTTTCCGAATCTGTCTGAGGAACGATCTGGAATACCCCCTTGGTTTTAATGCATTGAAGAGGGTTTTGGTAGCGTCCTCAAAGTCTGTAATCTGTTTGCAGATTCTGTTGAACCTTAGCAATTGGGATTTAATCAGGCCTCTGAATGTATGTTTCGGGTGGAGACTGTCCTTCTGTAAGAGTGCATGTGTGTCTGTGTCTTTAAAGAAAACTTTAGTTCTAATGTGTGTGTTTGGGGAAATGAGGGCCCCTTGTATGTGGTAGTGTCCAAAAAATCAATATGTTCATAGTGTGTGGTGTGTTTAATTGTGATAGTTGTATGGTGTGTGTTGAGGATCTGAATGAAGTGTTTAAAATCTTCTGAGCTATGTGTCCATGTTCCCCAGATGTCATCTAAATACCTGAGATAATTAGTGGGAGGTTTGGGACATTTTTCAAAAACAGTCTCCTCCCAATGTGCCATGTAAATGTTGGTATAAGCCAGTGCAAATTTTTTGCCCATAGCTGTGCCACTGGTCTGTAAGAAGAATTCTTTATTGAATTCAAAGTCATTTTTGGTGAGGCTTATCTCCAGTAATTGCAGGAGGATTGTATCCGGTCGATTGTTGTCCGTGTACTTTTCCATCCATGTTTTTACCGCTGTTAATCCCGCTGTTGTGTTTATGTTGGTGTATAGACTATCTATGGCTTCTTCCGGTATTTTGGCATTTTTTATTTTGTTTATAAGCAAGCTAGGGCTTGTTCTCGGGCCTGGGTAAAAGCCGGAATGGAGCAGCGGAAGGAAGCTCGGAATGGCCAATAGTGCTTTGTGCCAAAAAGGACCTCAGTTCAAATGCATGCAGCACTTGCTGTGGAATGCACATCAATATAATTTTAACAGTTTCTGAATGAGCATCATATGTACTTTCATTTCAGCATAGAATTTTCATGAAATATACATTTGAAATATCTGAAAAATTGATCAAAACTAATAGCATTATCAAACATATTTCAGAGCCCCTCATCACCCTTTCGTAATAAGACATCAAGATAAGGATTTCACCTTTTGAAAGTGCAGAGTCTTTTGTTTAAAATGAGTATATTTTAAACAAAACACTCTGCACTCAATTATAAGTGGATCAAAATTATATTTTGATGGAAAGGGCCTTTTGGAGAGGATAAGGATATATTTCAATATCAAGCCCCAAAAATCTCATTCTGCATTAACACATCAAGGCATGATGTATACCAAACGAAAGTTTTAGATCTGCCCTTTGAGTAAGTGTATATGATGATATGGGTTCATGCAGAAATTGTGCATTATTTGGACTGCCATCAAGTCTGACCATTACATCTACCATAAGTCAGTTATCATTTAGAGCCTCTTATAACCCTGACAGAATAAGACATCAAGATGAGATTTTCACCTTTAGAAAGTGCAGAGCTCTCCGTTTAAGATGGGTATCTCCAGTTCTTGATGACTCGATACATTGATCAAAATCACGTTTCAATGACATCAGTCAGTTAAAATGAAATGGTGTCCATTTCCTCTCCAAGCCCTAAAAATCATATTCCGTATTCACACATCAAGGCATGATGTATACCAAACGAAAAGCTCTGGAGCTGCCCTTTGAGTATGTGTATATGATGATATGGGTTTGTACAGAAATTATGCATTATTTGTATTGAAATCCAATCTGATTATTACATCTACCATAAATCAGTTATCATTCAGAGCTTCTTATAACCCAAATGGAATAATAATCACCTTTAGAAAGTGTAGAGCTCTCTGTTTCAGATGGTTATCTCCAGTTCTTGATGACTCAATGATAAGTCAATCAAAATAATGTTTCAATGACATCAGTCTGTTAAGATGAAATGGTGTCTATTTCCGATCCAAGCCCCACAAATCATATTCCGCATTCACACATCAAGGCATGGTGTATACCAAAAAATGAAAGCTCTTGATCTGCCCTTCGTATATACGACAGCCTCATAACAAAAGTGCCTAAGTCATTTTTTGGACATTTTGAGACATTTCTGCCTAAATCACTTGATTTATCATTCGTCAACAGTGTAAAAATGCTCAAGTCACTGCAGGTCGCTGTGCACTTCCTGAACCGCTTTATGCTATTCTGCCTAAATCCACGATTTGATTTAGGCAGATTTATTTTTGCCTTTTTCTCAACACTAAAAAAAATGACTTAGGCACTTTTGTTATGAGGCTGTCGATATGATGTTATGGGTTGTATAGAAAATATCTATTATTTAATGACTGAAGACTTACGTATATGTCCACTTGGTGATGTGTGTGTCCTAATTCCACTCCAAATCCCCAAAGACTGTGTTCCTATTTACTCCCCACAAAGTGTTACACATCAAATTAAACAGCACAAATTTCTCTTTAAAAAGAGTCTAATCAAACTCTGGGGTCTAACTGGCTCTAATAGTGAATCCAGTTTCAATCTACAGATATTTAGAGAAAATAATGGTCCAGTATATATTTTATTTGTGAAAACCGTAACATCATATGCATGTAGGCTACTCGAAGGGCAGATCCCGAGCTTTCATTTGGTATACAGTGTAGGACAATTATCATTCTGTTTTTCTTTCCCCAGTCCTCTTCCTGAGTAGGGAACTCTTTGTATCTACAGAAAACCCCCAAAATGCCCCTGTGTCTGTGTAACATTCCAACGCTATCTTTCACCTCCCTTCTGGAGCTCCAGGCCCCGGGATCAAAGCGTTAGGTAACAATAGGAGGGGGGTTAACAACCACCCAGCATAACCCCCAGACGATTGCGCATCGCAAACCACGGGCGAGGTGTGAACCCCGCTATCAATATAGCCTCTGATCGCGCCAGCACGGCGCCCAAAGAATCAATCACCGCCCTTATATTCTGTATAGAACATTACTGACGCCTAGCGAGCATCCCCAGTATCTCCAGGGGAATCCATTCAGGCTTATGAATGGAGAAAGTAGCCTCTCATTAAATATCATCAAAATGCAGTTTCTGACGCCTAACGGAGCGGAGCCGAATAAATAAAGCCGTGTCCAAGTCCTTATTATCGTGTAGCACCGCGTCTCCGAGGTTGCCAGCCCACGCCGCTAATGAATAATCAACCCATCTCCCCCTAAACGAAGCCTAAAGTAATCCTGTTTGGTAGGCTATGGTTAGCTCCATACATTTATAACGAAAATCAAGAGACCAACTATATCCGTGTATTTCGGTAGAGTTGAGAGTTATCTAAACTAATCACATTCCCGTAGCCTACTAATTTGTTAAAATGAGTGTGACCCGCCCGGGACGGGCACTGTGGCAAGGAGGTGAAGGCGTAGCAGCGTGGACCCTCCTCTAGCCAGTCAGGTATTTTAGGTGGGCGACCTCAGGGGCTCGCCCTCTTTTTTTCTTCTACGACTTCACCTGGACTCCTGCGGCTTTTGGTTAATTCCCGCGACCCACGCCTTCGATAGAAAGACTGAACACCCGAGTTTTTCCGTTCGGCTCAGAAGCTGCATTATCACGCGTTGGGCATCCACTGGGCCTTGGAGATCCTTCTTCTTCTCTTCACCTTTTTCCTGGTTCGCGCTCGACTAGTAAGTAGGCTAACCCCATCATTCCTCTCAATTACCCACTACCAGTCGTACCACTGCTTTTCCGGATAATAGGCTACAGTTCCTATATTGTGTTGTAGGCTACCGCATTCATTTTGTTGATTGTGATTGTATAGTGTTTAGCAGCTTAAATATAGCCTAGTAGCGATGTGTGTAAATAGTAGGCTAACATCAGTGCCTTGATCTTCCTGTAACCCCACTACAGGGAAAAGTGATATCGCACTTGTTTCACGCTTAGTGTAGGCTATGTGTAGTTTTAATTACTGCGATATATTGTAATATTAATATCACCATATCCCGTGTCTGAGTATTGTTATATTGTGTTGAATACTCGTAGTGTAATACTGTTAGAGTCCCGGCGGATTCCCGCATCACCCTATTAAACCTCATTAATTAAACTGAATGTTTGGGCCTGTTTCCTCTCTCACGCTGACTGAATGATCCACTAATAAAGTCACATCGAGCCATTTGAATCTTATAAGTGCCGAGGGTGAATTCCCTCACTGCATATCACGTGTTTAAGGTTGATAAAGGGTGATCTATAGTGACTTGGGTTCAGTATTCAGAGTAGCCTACTGAGCCGCTAACAGGGCAACTGAAGGTGATCCCTGAATAATGGTCCACAACCATTGTGTTGTAATTGAGAATAAATTGGTTAATTAAATTAATTCTAATTTAATAGATAGTCATTCTGAATTACATACCATCAATCTGACAACATCATGCCTTGATGTCTGAATGCGGAATGTGATTTTTAGGGTTTGATATTCAAATATATTCATATCCTCTCTAACAGGCTTTTTCCATTAAAATATAATTTTGATCAACTTATAATTGAGTCATCAAGGACTGAATATACTCAATTTAAAGAAGAAACTCTGCACTTTCAAAAGGTGAAAACCTTATCTTGATGTCTTATTTGGAAAGGGTGATGAGAGGCTCTGAAGCATGTCTGCTAATGCTATTAGTTTTGCTCAATTTCCCATATATTTCAAATTTATATTTCATGGAAATTCCATGCTCAAATGAAAGTAGCCTACATATGCTGCCCATTCAGAAACTGATTGTATTGATGCGCATTCCACAGCGAGTGCTGAGACTGGGTTGATTTGAACAGATGTATTTTTTGGCACAGATCACTCTTGGCCATTCCTTCCTTCTGCAGTTCCATTCCTGCTTTTACCCAGGCCCCTTGTTATCGCCGCACACAGAAGACAAATCAGCCAAGAGGTGAGCAAGTAAACTTCAAAGTAAACTTCTAACGTTAGCGCTGTTAAAATATATATATTTCTGTGTGCCGAGAACTAGCCTACATTGACATGTCGAAAATCCTATTATATGCAAGAAATGACCGTCGTTTATGCTGCTTATTCGGAACTAACGTTATCCCGCAATACGCAGTTAGTGAGAGCCGTGTCTTTTTAAATCACTGAAAAGTGGGAAAGTGTTCACTTTTTCCACGTCATTTTCTGTAGTAAGATGGAATTTCCACGACATGCCACCAGATTTAAAAGCTTCAAAGCAAGCTAGGGCTTGCAAGCCTACCAGCCTGCGCTATTCTGCCTCTTCAACTGATCCAGAACGCAGTTGCCTATGGTAGGCCGAACAGTTCAAAAGCCGACGCGAACTAGACACCACATATCCAGTTGGACAGCTCGCGCTACGCAGTTGGATAGCTCGAAGATACCCAATTTGATGTCGCTGATTGGACAGGAATTCACTAATCTCTCACATGTAATGAATGTACGTAAAACCAATGTTTGTAGGGTCATTTGAATCATAACGATAATCAAAGTTTTTCGTTATTTGCCATTTTAATTTTCACACTGTAATTCCAAAGACATAGAACGATATTTGGAAGAACATAACCAATTTTTAGTTTAGGAATATGGGAAACACTCATTGAACATGACTGGTCTGAATGCAGACATGAAGGAGCAAACACTATTGTTTTAAATAAAATAAGTGTGTAATTAATCACATTCATAAAATGAAATAGGCCTAGTTAGTTCAAAGCGCCGTTTTCTGGTATTTTTTAAACAAATTTGGAATATATTTTAGTTGGAATACAACAGCAAAAATTAAACAACAGGCTAAATATGCAATTTATTTAAAAGAATAATCCCTGTTCTTTCATATATATTTTGCTAGCTTCCACGTTGCTCTTGTGTTCTCTAGCCTGTGTTGTCCAAGCCTGATATGGGTAGGCTACTCACTGTCAACCCATAGCTACGGTTTGCCCGTATAAAATATGGGTTTCCACCTTTTCGAAGGTAGCCTATGCGGGCGTATAATGTTATCAGATCAAAAAAGTCTACGACGTAAAAAAAAAAAGCCAAGTTACTCACGCATAGCCTACATAGCGCTGTCTATAAGTCCTTAATTCCAACTTGCAAAAACTAGGCCTGCCTTTAAAAGTCTTGATATCAAAATGTGGCCAAGAACTAACAATATTGCCTATCGTAGCTCACACTAAATAAACTAGCTCTATTCCAAAGCAATGCTATCCAAACTTTCCTAAATTATTTAATGCAACTTGGCCCTGTGTTTCTTCATCTTTGCATGTGAAGAGATTGTGCCTCATGGAACAACATATGATTTCAATGAATGTTTTTAACAGTTGATGAATAATTACACTCCAGAAAGGATATGGTTGTACTTTGTTGGCAAGTTTACTTTAGAAAATGTACAGGTTTTAAAATGTTAACTGCTGCTACAGAATTCTTTACAATTCACAAACAGACATTTATATGAAGAAACATCATGTACAATAGAGAAAGTGGTGATGAATAAATAAATGCAGATAAAAATTAGTAATAATTTTACCTAGAAAATAGCGTACATATAGCATTATTACAAACGTATCCAGACATGTTTGTGGGTCAGATGGTGGCAAGTAAGTAATAGTACCAATTTTCTTAACATAATAGTATTTATGATATTTGCAAACAGAATTTTGTGAACACAAGGATATCTATGCTCTGTAGGACCACACAGGTTTTGATAGAAATCCAAATAAATAAATCAATAAATACATAATAATAATAATAATAATAATAATACATTTTATTAATTCTGTGCTTTTCATAGACCCAAAGCAGTGGATGCAGACAATTGTTCAAACATGCCCTATAGTGTAGTAATTTTTCTGTTTAATTTCTAAGTGCAACCCATCTGAATCAGAGTATTTCCACTATAAATTATTTTCATTTTGCAGTTTGATGTGGCACATACAGTTTCATTGACCACATTCTCTTGAGATGGTAAGATGAAGAAACACAGGGCCAAGTTGCATTAAATAATTTAGGAAAGTTTGGATAGCATTGCTTTGGAATAGAGCTAGTTTATTTAGTGTGAGCTACGATAGGCAATATTGTTAGTTGTAACTTGGCCACATTTTGATATCAAGACTTTTAAAGGCAGGCCTAGTTTTTGCAAGTTGGAATTAAGGACTTATAGACAGCGCTATGTAGGCTATGCGTGAGTAACTTGGCTTTTTTACGTCGTAGACGTTTTTGATCTGATATCACTTATTTTTTATTTCTAACTAATGATGAATAATGCATGAAGATAAACACGGAGAGAGACATGCATTCCAAAGAAATGCATGCGGACATTCACGTAACCATAACGCCCTCTATTGACAAGAATGAGAACAATTATCCTATTACAGACAGCACACTAAAAGATTACATTAAAAGATACACATTAAAAGAGTTTGTAGATGAGCAGTATTTAATGTGTAATGAAATACAATGAACAGTACCACCTGAGCTATGGATCATGAAGAAGCATGTAAATTAATGAACCAAGTCTACATGGAGACATGCATGCACAATGGGCTAGACGCAAACACATTCTAGCTGAAAGACATACAGCCTAAATAACTAGTACAGCCTAAATAGTTTGCATCAGTAAAATATGGAAATACAGTTTTAAAATAGGGCTATTAGTATTCTATAGAAAATGAAATACATTTAACGTTAGGCTATTCATTTAACGTTAGGCGGATGCGTAACTCCAACCTTCCATGTGTGGGCTACGAGCGAGCGAGTGAGTTCCTTCGCAGTTTTTTCCCGGTAGTGTAGAACGTTACCTGCAGGAAATGTTTTGGTACCGGACAGCTAGGTTTAGTTTAGTTTTCTGTAGTGCAATGAATGTAGGCTATAAGGCATGTCGATTAGCTACGTAGTAGCCTAGCTTGTATCTGCTTCCTGACTAGAAGCAGATTGACATTTCTCTGGCAACAAGCTTATTTGGACAATGCATATTTCTCAGGAAGCTTAGCCAGAAAGAAAACAATAGATATTACTAAGAAAGTACATACCAGAGATTATTCTTCTTCTTCTTTTTATTATTATTATTATTATTATTATTATTATTAAACATGTTTGCAGTAAGCTACATTATCTGCAGAGTAGCGTAGACTAGAGCCACATTCGGAGGCTATTTTTTATTTATTTTTTAAAGTGACTAACCATGAATCAGATATATTTGGGGAATTGGCGGTTTATAAATCCGATCTCTTAAAGGATTGCAGCTTAAAGGAGGCTATTGTCAATTCTTAATGTAGGCTATTATCGTAAATTCTTAATTTTCCTAGTAGTTAATTTTATGGTGACATTGTGTTATGTGTGAAAAGGATAAAGTGAACAGAGCTGAAGTGAAGAAATTAATGAATAAAGAAATGTTGGCTGAGGCAAGGGTACGTTGAGGTTCAGTTTCAACAGTCAGTCAGTCATGACCGCAAGAGCAGAGCGTAACACCCTCCCCAAACCAGACAAGAGCGAGCGTCCAGTTTGGGGAGGGTGTGATTATAGTACAAGTGAAATACAAGTGAAACATTGAACAGTTAATATTGGAAACCTCTTTTGCGTTTACAATAAAAATACGTTAATGTGTTAATGTGAAAATAATAACAGTCTAAGAAATGAAAAGTACTTAACAGTTGCACATTGTTTTTGTGGAAAATAAGCATGTGCCCTGCTGGGCTCGAACCCACAATCCTCCGTGTGAGCGACAACAGCTCTAGCCATTAGGCCACCTAGCTTCTTGGAAAGCATGAAGCCATTAGCTATATTAACATTAAAAAACATTAGTATAAAGCGTTTTTATTGGGTGATAAGCTTGATGGGCAGGTATACGGACCATACCTTCAAAGAATAATTCTCCCCATTGGATAACATCGCGACGGAGGCAGGCAGTTTGGCAGGAAAAATTGGAAGAAGAAGAAGAAGCGGAAGGAGAAAAACGGCAAAATAACCCAAGTTTGGGGCTTTATTGTGTGGATGTGTGAAGTTGTATGTGAATGCTGTGTGGTTACATGAGGTCAGAACATACAGAAGTTAATGTTTTTAAGGGCTGAGAGTCTATGGTCATTGTGGTTACTTCTGTAGGAAACCCTGAAAAGTGCCAAACTCTCGGTGCTATATAGGTATGGGGCATGCCCCACCAAGCCGTAACTTGGCGGATGGCATACCTGCCATCCCAATGATACCGGAAATCTAGTCTATATAGGTTTTTTGTTTTCAAATGTTTTCCAACATAATTCATTCAAACGCAGCAATCATATTTTATTTCTCCCTCTCTCTGCTACTCTCGATTTCTGAGGCTGCGGGGAAAGCAAGTAGCTAGCCTAGCGGCATCAGGACTGTAATGTACTTTATGACACGAAGACGCAGTAGCCCACAAGATACCCATCAACTATCTAACATTAATTAACCTAGCGAACAGTTAAATGGTTATGACTGGACAACGTTGATATTTATGCAATTTTGATAATTAGATAATGTTCCATGACGTATTAATGTGGTGGATGACTCAATTTAACGAAGCTATGACAAGTTTCATTGTAAAGTAACTCGTCTAACTTAATGTTAACTGTTACTAGAAAATTATTCAAAGTAAGATGAGAGCTAATTTTATAACCATATGTAGGCTACATTAATGCTAACGTTGCCTACTTAGGCTATCAAAGCTGTTATGTAGGCTAGTAAGATTGCAAAACTGCATTAAAAGTGCATAACAACACGACTATTGCATAATTTAGGAAAGGTTGTATGTATCTCTCTCCTGCACTGGGTTGTAAGTGTGTGGGGTCAGTCATTTGGGGTGTCTGTTTACCTGTTTTAAAATGAGCACCTTAATGAATTTGTAGCTACAGTTATTATTATGTGAAAAGCTAAATACAGGAATATATTAAATAAACTTGAATCAGACAAATAACTGGTGGCTAGTGATTTTAATAGATAATCGATAGATAATGTTCTATACGGTTTTAGTGAATATACAGTTTTGCAGGGATGAAAATAAACTCTTTCCAGAGGTTGACACCTATGCATTAATAATATAATGCGACCGCATCTAAAGACAGACCGGGCGGATTCACTCGTTGCTTTTATTGCCAATGTTCTCAGTACACAGAGGATTACACTGACTCAAACGCACAGACTTCAAGTATTAGGCTATACTGGACTGGCGATAATACTGCAAACTGTCATCATAAACATATTGCATGTCCTAGATAGCGCTACTGTGGCTATCTAGCTACACTACTGTCAACAAAACACACATAGGCCTACGCACTTTATACACACAATAACACTTAGCTAGCCCTGGTGACCAGCCAGCTCCGCTAACAAGCAGCATAACTAAACATTTAACCAACGAGTAAATAGTCTATATGATATAATGGCGTCACATAAATTGTAGTTGAAGACTTTTTTCTATTTTCATAGATTAGACAAATTCTTGCAAGCTTTGTCCGTTTAACAATTCATACGGCCAAACGAGATACACATATCCGGTAGGCTAATTCTAGAGAGATATCCAGCAGGATAGCGCGGCGCTACCCAATTTCACATCTCGTGCTACCGAACTGGACATCCCGCGCGACCCAGTTGAATAGCGTAGAGCTACCCAGTTCGACGTCCCGCGCGACCCAGTTGAATAGCGCAGCGCTACCCAGTTCGACATCCCACGCTATCCAGTTGGATAGCGCAGAGCTACCCAGTTCGACATCCCGCGCGACCCAGTTGAATAGCGCAGCGCTACCCAGTTCGACATCCCGCGCTATCCAGTTGGATAGCGCAGAGCTACCCAGTTGGATCGCTCGCGCTGCCCAACTGGATATGTGGAGATTTCCACTGGGTATCTCGCGATGTCCACTGGGTGGCGCAGGATAACTGGATAGGTAGTGTCTTGTTAACTGGATATATCTCGCTTAAAAACTGGGTAGCGCAGAGCAACTGGATATACGGTGTCTACTTTGCATCGGCTTTTGAACTGTTCGGCCTACCATAGTTGCCCGGCTTGTGTTCAACCTCCCGAAATTTTCGCATGTCACCCCCCTGCTGAGGTCACTCCACTGGCTGCCAGTTGCAGCCAGGATCAGGTTCAAAGTTCTGACCCTGGCCTACACTGCAGCCAATAGGACAGGCCCCGCCTACCTGCAGGACTTAATCCAGAACTATGTGCCTGCTCGACCACTTCGCTCTTCTACAGCAGGGCGACTCGCACTTACCCCCCTCCGTGTCAACGGCTCTCGCTTGTCCCGACTGCGGAGCTTTACCACCCTAGTTTCTCAGTGGTGGAACAAACTCCCCATTCCCCTACGTTCTACTCCAACCCTGCCTGCATTCCGACGTGGCCTGAAGACACACCTTTAAGCTGCTGGACAGGGGTCTGTCATTTATACCCACAGTAAATAGAAAGGTCGCTACTACAGCTGGCTAAAAACCAAGCAAATAATTATCAAACCAGCATACAAGGGAAGTGCCATAGTTATTATGGACAGAACACAATACACACAGGAAGCCTATAGACAACTTCACAACATAACACATTACAGAAAATTAGATGGACCCATATACCCAGACACGGCCCAGGAAATACATGCCATCATACAAACACTAGTAGAAAACAAATACATCACTAAAAAACTAAGTTTTTAGCTGAGGGGAGAGGACAACCCGCAACCTAGGATATTTTACCTCCTCCCTAAAATACACAATCCTGGAGCATACCGTATGAGGTCCCAGCAGGGAGGCATATTATTTCAGACTGCAACAGCGAATCCTATAGGATAGCTGAATAATTCGATTTTTTACAGTTTTGTAGGAACACTCCCAGTTCCCACACTTTTTACTGCTCAATTGAACCCCACATAAATATTGTCCCTCCTTTATTTCAATCTTCCTGTTTTTTTTCTTTCATTTTAAAACTTATTCTAATATTAGCCTATTACATAATATTATTTTATAATATATCATAGTAGGAAACAAATCTAGCCTATTAAGTTATATCTATAATTTATGAGCACTGCCAGAGTCAGGTTTTGAACTTCAACTTTCTCTCACACCAGTGGTTCTAAAGTCTGACACGTTATCAGTGAGCTAAAGGGTGGCTTGCTGCTAGCTAGCGGCAACTTCGTTATTTTTAACCTGGGGATTGGTTGTAATGATTTAGCTGCTCTAAATTATTTTTACCAGCAGGTGTCACTAGTGTACACTGTGTTGAATGACGCTTCGAGTAATGAATCTATTTGGGATACAATTGGCTGCAATGCCTCAGTGCTTCAGGAAGCCTCATTTCGCCATCACTAATTTAAGTAGACATAACGCAATGTAGATATAACATAGCCTGTACAGCGCTCGTTAACTTCTAAAAGTCTAAGCTACAATTTGTAATATTTTCGTTTTTGAGAATTCCAGAATGTAGCAGTTGCCAACAACCGATTAGCCCATTAGTAGCTATGCGCAATGTCAAAGTCGACCCATAAAACAACGTTTTTCTGAGATCAGTTTTAGGCTGCAGCTTGTTTAGCCAAATTCCAGTTAAAATTAGTAGGCTAATCTGACTTCCAACATTTCAGTGTTCCTAACAACAGCCATTCCCGTTCCTATTGCTGAGTGTTTAAGTAGCCTAACATTAGTTAGCTACTAACGTTATGTGGCTAAAGGGATGCGACCACAGACGCCTCACCCACCAGTGTTTTGCTGTCCACCTTTGGTTATTTTGGGCCGTCCACATCCAGCATAGTTTGTGGTAGTGTTGCACGGTACACCGAAACTTCGGTACTTTTTCGATACTTAAAAAAAAAAAAACGGTTCGGTATTAGAATTTTCCGACGTTCGGTACTTTAAAAAAAAAAAAAATTATTCTTTTTTTTAATATAATCTTTTTTTCTTTTTTCTTTTATGTAGCTGCAATATTTCCCTTACCGCAGAATGCTGGAATGATCAAAATAGCATCTGAAAAAACCCTTGCCAAAACAGCTTCGGTTTCCCGTTAGGCCTAATTAAATTTTCAATGGCAACGCTGATATTATGAGGGTGTAATTATAGTTTCCGCCTCTACGCAAAATGGCGCACTTTCGTCCGTTTCGCTATCTGACCACAACTCTTACATTTTAGTGTAGAGTAAAAGCTAATACTGCAGAGGCAGGAGTTTGATTCTGCCTGTTTTTAAGGACTGATTATGGATCAGCACTATGGAGGAGTCTCAAAAGCAGCTCTACAGTGCTGCAAAGATAGCTGATCCAGAAACAGTCCTTAAAAACCGGTAGAAACAAGCTCCTTGTCCTGGGTTTAAGTTGTATAGTTCTGAATATCATTTGTGAAGCTAAGGGGGATTTATTGTATATAAGTTCTGTTTTAAGTTTATTAATATTATAAATAACTAATATTTATTTACCATACGCCTTTGTGAGCAAATGTTATTTTAGCTCAGAATGGAGAAATGCACCACTTTGTTACCAACACCCTCCCCATGTGTGCGACGACTCTCTGTACCCCCGACCGGCGCGATGATACTACCTTGGCCCCGCACGCGCGTTTGATGACACCGTGTACGCACAACAACACTGGTAGTTTCGAGGGGCCTACCACCCGGCCTGAAAAAAAAATCTAGGGGAAACACTGTACTGTATGTGACTATTCTGAAATAAATGTATTCTGTAGCAAATTTCTGAATAATACAGCTTCTTCTTCAGTTCGAACTTAAAACCATAGATGTGCAGGGAATATTTTTTTAGATATTGACATTTAAATAAAACTAGTAGAAACGAGGAGGAAATTGCCTCTGAAGGGCCAAAGTAAATAGGGTTAAGGTCATTTCAGTAGAGGTACCGAGTATCGAATCAGTATCGTTTCAGTTTCAAGTACCGTTTCAGTATCGAGTATCATGATACTAAACCTGGTATCGGTATCGAAGTCAAAATTTTGGTATCGTGACAACACTAGTTTGTGGGAAGGAGCACGAGGGAGATTAGTAGCTATAGATTGCTTGCTTGGCTGGCTAACCAACAATGACCTGGTAAGTATGCCATGTTTTCTGTTAGCAATGGAATCAGAAGATGAAACAGTTCAGGTTGGTAGAGACTTGAGAGTTGCATGCTCACACAGCACGTGCAGTGACAACTTGTGTGGCTAAAGCGAGCACTAATGTTGCTCAGACAGAGAATGCAGTTGTAAATAATGGCTGTTCATTTGTAACATCTAGGTTAGGGATGCTTGTGAAATATAGCTTTAAAAAGAAATGAATCATTTTCGACCTGTAAATTATTAATGGGTTAAATCACAAGTTTGGTACTTGGCCAGCATGACAGTTGCAGTGCAGCGGTAGGCTACATTAGGCCAACAAATTGCCAAGTCAACTTCTGAGTTTCTATCTAAATACAGATCATTTTATTGAACATATACTGTACATAAGTCAGGGCTAGTAAGCAAGACTGCCATTTTCAGTTGCCTCCACACACTCCTTGAAATTGGATTTCTTTTTCTTGGTCCTGAATAATCATTAAATTAATATTCAATTCCAGTTTAATTCAGTATTGGACTTGGGATCAGTTACATTAATTCAAGTCTTTGTTTTTAGTACATAAAGATATTCAGTGTAAAAGCTACTAATAATAAACTTCTAATTTATAGTGTGCTGCACAAGGTAGGTGTACAATTGACACAAATATAAGCATTCAAGAAATAAAAAAAATGACAGAAGTAAAGCAGTTACAAATTGATGTACATGTACAGCTACTCAAAAAGAGTAACAATAAAATGACATTGTACCTTTGACAAAGATGGATAAAGATGAGCAAAAAAAGCTATAATAAAAAAACAGCAGGCAACGAGCTATTCTGTATACTAAAAATGGTAAAATTATATTTTATACTAATACAAATGCCAAGACAAAAAGTTTGCTAATATTACTTTCTAAACAGATAGGTGTCAAAATTGGCACTTGTTTTCAGTAGTTGGATTGCTCTAGATGGTCTCCTTCATTGGGATTCATTTTTGTCATTTAAATTAACATAACATTGTGAATAATATTTCATTCTCCCTGGAAGAATTACAACTTGTGAGAAAATCGCATTTAGGGATTCAGTGAAGTGTTACTAATTGAAAAGAGTAAACGAGTATCACGTTGCACAAATACACTAGGCAACTTTGCAGAACCAATGATGGCCCACCCACAGTATTCACTCTCCTCATCACAGGGACAGTTACTATGCTAATGCACAGATGAAACGGCCGTCTAACCTTAAAGTCCTGGAGAAATGTAGCTAATTGATATTTTATCTGAATTACATTTTCCACCAAATTCTCACTTGCTCTGCAATCTGAAAACAAAATAACAAACGACATTAACATTCGTTTAATAGCAATTATTTTTTATGGATCCAAGGAGAATTCGCTGAACAAGGAAATACTGAGCAAGACACAAGAAGCAAGTAGCAGTTTTCACAACTTTTTTGAAACTGATGACCTTGAAACTTCAGTTGTATAGGAGCTGCTTTTGTTATATTTTTGTCGCTTTCAGTTAGCATTTGTTCTTTCCAAATTATTCTGAGCACTCCCTTTTCTTTTCATTTCAGAGGATGATAAGGTTCAAGTGCATAATGGGAGCACTGCCTTTCCGTCTTGGAGTGCAAATAAAGAGAAATGACATTTCATGCAGTACAAGGGCATGGTATCAGGTCCAAAGGCATAAAACATGTTTTCCAAACAACTTCAAAGAATATGAAAACCTCAGACAGCTCTACAACCCAGAAGTACCCAATCATTTTAATTTTGCCAAGGATGTATTGGATAAGTGGGCTCAGAAGGAGAAGGTTAAGCATTTTCATAGATATAAAAAGTGTTGGTTGTGAAATTCATTTGAATTTGTGGCTTATTTATACATGATTTTAATGATATGTCAAAATGTTATTCTATAGCTGCTATAATTTTGTCACCATATTTTTGTTATGTATAAAATACAATATTTTTCAAAAACTTTCTATTTTAGCATGGAGAAAAATCTCCAAACCCTGCCCTGTGGTGGATAAATGGCCAAGGGAATGAGATCAAATGGAGCTTTGAAGAACTTGTGTTCCATTCTAGAAGAGTAGCCAATGTTCTGTCTGGTCCCTGCAAACTCCAGAAGGGAGACAGAGTGCTCTTAATCCTACCCAGAATCCCAGAGTGGTGGTTGGTAAATGTGGCGTGCCTGAGAACAGGTTGGTTGACAATAAAATTCATCTTTCTGCCAGGGTTGTGGCAATACCATATACTGTGGTAAGAAATTTGTTAAAACACAGATCAGGGCTGTGTCCGAATCAGAGCCCTATACTGTGCCCTGTCTCCTGCGTACAGTGCACTGGCAGAAGTGTGCTGTTTTATGTGCACTGTGTAGCACGCAATCTTCCGCCCCACCCTTCAATGCACGGCCATGTCACGTGTTGTTTTTGTTGTATTTTAAGGAAAACATTAGCAAAGCTGTGCCTCATTTTTTTTTTAAACAAAGCTTGTTATTTCATTGTGACCCAAATGCAGTGTGAGGCATTGTTGGTGCAATCCCACCCTGTGGTAAGATGAGGTTCTTTATACAAGTGTTCAGCCCTGCTGATCAGTAATTTATTAAAATTTAAAGGGTATACCATACAGAATGATATTTTAAGAATTATATGATAGTGTGAAAGTCAGTATAGTTACTGCCCAGCCCTAAGACTATGCTTATAGCACTATTGTCTTTTTGTACAGTACAATTACATCATACTACCTCTGCACTGTGTTTGCGTGTTTTCTTTATATTTCTGGCAGTGTTCCATGTTATCAAACTTTGTGATCTTCTGTCCA
This sequence comes from Synaphobranchus kaupii, assembly GCA_029718625.1. NCBI lineage: Eukaryota > Metazoa > Chordata > Actinopteri > Anguilliformes > Synaphobranchidae > Synaphobranchus > Synaphobranchus kaupii. Next base: position 39,409,352 of record CM056379.1, read on the forward strand.
GCTAATATGTGAGCAACTAATATCCCACATAGGTATGGTACTGATTCCTGGGACGAGTCAGCTGACAGCGAGGGATATTCTCTATAGACTACGTACCTCCAAAGCCAAGTGCATAATAACAGATGAATCTCTGGCTCCTGTATTGGATGCTATTGCTACTGAATGCTCTTCTCTCAAAACAAAACTTCTGGTGTCAGACAGGAAGCGAGAAGGTTGGATGAACTTTGGTGAGCTTTCAAGGTAAAACACACAACCGCCTGCTGAATAATGAGGAAATGATACGTACAATATAATAGAAATAGAACATTTTGTCAATTATATTGTTAACATTTGAGCATTGGGAAATTAGTTATTTCTTTCTTCCCAAAGGACAGCATCCAGTGACCATATCTGTGTACAAACTAAAAGTGAAGACCCAATGGCAATCTTCTTCACCAGTGGTACTACCGGTTCTCCAAAAATGACTGAACACAGCCAATGCAGCTTTGGGATTGGGTTGACTGTCAATGGCAGGTATTTGTTTAAAATTTATATTAAAGAAATGTCAATGAAAATAAATATTTTGCACTATCTGTGCCTTTAACAAAACTAATAAGATGAGTTTTGTACTGTAACACACCTCCCATCTCACTTTCTCTGCCTTCTGGTATCACTACATGGAGGTACTGGCTGGATTTGACAGAGCGAGATGTGTTGTGGAACACCTCGGACACAGGCTGGGCCAAGACTGCCTGGAGCAGTGTCTTTGCTGCCTGGATACAAGGAGCATGTGTGTTTGTGCATCACATGCCACGGTTCGAGACCACCACAGTGCTTGAGGTGTGTTTCGCAGTGATGTACAGTAGTGAGCACCATAATTCATTGGACAGTGACACATTTTTTGTTATTTTGCTTCTGTACTCTTAACACTTTGAGTTTGAAAGGATACAATGAGGTTGAAGTGCAGACTGTCAGCTTCAATTTGTGGATATGTTCATCCAAATCAGATGAACCGTTTAGAAATAATAGAACCTTTTGTACATAGTCCCCCCTATTTTCGGGCATCAAAAAATATTGGACAGTTTAATATAATGTAGAATAAAGTAATCATTTTTTATATTTGGTCGCATATCCTTTGCATGCCATGACTTCCTGATGTCTGTTACCCAACAATATCAAAAGACTATCTTATTTTCTGCTACCCCTACTATAACCTAATTTAATTTGCATTTGAATGGATCTCAATGGGAATTGGGGGGTGGGACTAGATTTAGCTGTAAATTATGCTGGAACAGTATGGAATACATGGTTGGCTAAATGGCTCAAACAATGTATCATGCACATAAAACATTAAACAAAGACAAGTCATAGATCACGTCACCCAATATACTCCAATATATTATATTTGGTCGCATATCCTTTGCATGCCATGACGTCCTGATGTCTGTGACCCAACAACATCAAGAGACTCTCGATATCTTATTTTCTGGTACTCTTACAAGCGATACTACAACGTCTCTGCATTTGAATGGATCTCTATGGGAATTGGGGGATGGGACTAGATTTAGCTGTAAATTATGCTGGAACAGTATGGAATACATGGTTGGTAAAATGGCTGTAAATCATCAAGGGTCTGAGGTATAAAACGAGCCTTAAACCATCACTCTGCTGCCAGATATGCAGTAGATATGGATGGATCACTTTAAGGGTTGTTTCTCCTGACAAATTTTCCTATTGAACTCTGTGGAAAAATAAGTCAGGAGAAGAAACCCTTCAAGTTATCCATCCATATCTACTGTATTTCTGGCAGCAGAGTGATGGTTTAAGGCCTGATTGATACGTCAGACCCTTGATTACTTAGAGCCATTTAGCCAACCATGTGCGACCAAATATTAAAAATTACTTTATTCGTGGTTTTGTTAAAAATAATTATTTCTTGATGAGGGATTTTTTTTTCAAATTTTTTCAGTGTGAGATTAAGCTAATTCACCAAACGGTGAATTTTTTATAACCCTTTTTACTCATCTTTACCAGGGGTGCCAATAATAGTTGAGGGCACTGTATATATACACTATATGGCCAAAGGTATGTGGACACCCCTTTGTCTGGGGTTGTTTTTCATGGTTCAGGCTGGTTCAGCATCTAGTGGAACGTCTTCCCAGGAGAGTGGAGGCTGTTATAGCAGCAGCTGAGGACCAACTCCATGTTAATGGCCATGATTGTGGAATGAGATGTTGAATGAGCTGGTGTCCATATACTTTAGGCCATGTAGTCTGTATATACACACATACATACACACAAAAATATATATATTTTTTGAATAATAGTAGTAATATATATTATGCATTTCATATCACCCACTACACCTTACACATAGAATTTTCACATTTAATTTCATTGTGTAATTTTGGATAAAAAATTGCATTACATTGCCCGAATTCTTTGAAACACTGTTATTTTACTTCTTCCCTCAGCTAAGGCTTTTTATATTCTTAAGTAGTACAATAAAAAAAAGTTTTCCATTGATATAAACTTGGAACCATGCTTAATTTCCAGTATTTTATTTTTTTAAGAAACATCGATGAGTAAAAGATTATCCAACCTATAGGGTAACTCAATGAACAGTCATAGGTGGAGTCATGTAGTATACAGAGTGATGGAGTTAGTGATAATACGTTTAAGGGTAGATGAAAACCAGCTTTCTTTGCATCCACTATCTTGTAACCTTCCAGCATTCCCAAAAGGAATGTAGCAGAGTCACTATTAATGATACATTTACTACAGATTTCTGATGTGCTATGATCAACTTTACGTATCTTATCTCTGGTATAGTAGGCCTATATTCTTGTCCTGAGTTTATATTGTATTAATCTCACATTTTCATTCACTGTCATATCATATGTTATGCCCAAACACTCTGTACATTTTGTTCCATATCTGTTCTTCCCAGATCATGGTTCCGTTTAGCTATTATCTCCTCCAGAAGTTTACCTTTATACAAAGGTCTACAGGAATCATATTCTAATCTGCCTAAATTAAACAATCAGCAAAACCCGCAATTGACCAGGGGTGCCCATATACTTGCACCACTGTAACACTATTGTTCTACCAAGGAGATACATTGATGGTGCTACAATGAAAGTTTTTGATGTTTTACCATTTCAAATTAACTGCCTTTCTGTTTTCAGACATTGTCCGTTTATCCAATTTCCACCTTCTGCGCATCCCCAACAGCATATAGAATGCTTATACAAGAAGACTTCTCTAGGTATAAAATTGGCATTCGTTTTCTGTCAATTATAATAAATATTTCCAAAGTCATTTCATTGCAATCCAGAGCTGGCTCTGCTAAAACAAATCCGATCAGAATTTAAACTGGTGTAAGGTATGTTCACTGTAATAAGATATTGAATATCTTGTTTTATCTTCTGTCATTAAGGTACACGTTTCTAAGCTTGCAGCACTGTTTGTCTGCAGGAGAGCCAATTAACCCTGAAGTGATGCAAAAATGGGAAAGTAACACAGGACTAAATATATATGAAGGATATGGCCAAACTGAAACTGTAAGTTGTCACAAAGTGAAACTAGTGGTTCATGTTCATAAGGTATATGCAGTACAAACCTGAAATCCAGATATAATTAGACTTTTTTACATCCAGGTTTTGATTGCTGGTACATTCAAAGGGATGAAGATCAAACCTGGGTCATTTGGGAAGCCATCTCCTGCATATGATGTACAGGTAAATGTGTCAATGCCATTGTTCAGTAGATGCATACAGTGCCCACCAGAATTATTGGCAACCTCAATATGACCAAAAAGTGCAGGATTAAATTTAGTTTATCAATCTTTTTTTCAGAGAAATAAAATTTTTAAATGATTTAATTGTGATACCATTGATCAGAGGTAAAACAAATATTTTTTATTTTGAAGATGCATGTAACAATTATTGGCATCCCTGTATTTAGTACTTTGTACACCCTCCCTTAGCATTGATAACAGCACTGAGTCTTCTTCTGTAATGTTTGCTGAGGTTGGAGAACACATACACACTACATGGCCAAAAGTATATGGACACCCGATCACCACACCCATATGTGCTTGTTGAACATTTAATTTCAAAACCATGGACATTAATAGGGAGTTGGTTCTCCGTTTTCTGCTATAACAGCCTCCACTCTTCTGGGAAGGGTTTCCACTAGATTATGGACCATGGCAGAATGGATTTGCTCCCATTCAGACACAAGAACATCAGTGAGATCGGGTGTTGATGTTGGGCGATGGGGCCTCTGGCTCGCAGGGATTTGCTCCCATTCAGACACAAGAGCATCAGTGAGATCAGGCATTGATGTTGGGCGATGGGGCCTCTGGCTCGCAGGGATTTGCTCCCATTCAGACACAAGAGCATCAGTGAGATCAGGCGTTGATGTTGGGCGATGGGGCCTCTGGCTCGCAGGGATTTGCTCCCATTCAGACACAAGAGCATCAGTGAGATCAGGCGTTGATGTTGGGCGATGGGGCCTCTGGCTCGCAGGGATTTGCTCCCATTCAGACACAAGAGCATCAGTGAGATCAGGCGTTGATGTTGGGCGATGGGGCCTCTGGCTCGCAGGGATTTGCTCCCATTCAGACACAAGAGCATCAGTGAGATCAGGCGTTGATGTTGGGCGATGGGGCCTCTGGCTCGCAGTCGGTGTTCCAATTAATCCCAGAGGTGTTCAGTTGGGTTCAGATCTGGGCTTTATGCAGGCCAGTCAAGTTCTTTCACACCAGACTCCGCAAACCATTTCTTTATGGACCTCTATATCGTCATGCTGGAACAGAAAAGGGCCCTCCCTAAACTGTTGCCACAAAGTTGGAAACGCACAATTCTCTACAATGTCATTGTATGCTGTAGCATTAAGATTTCCCTTCACTGGAATTAAGCGGCCAAGCCCAAACCATTATTTCTCCACCACCAAACTTTACAGTTGGCACTATGCAGTCAGGCAGGTAGCGTTCTCCTGGCATCCGCCAAACCCATATTCGTCCATCAGACTGCCAGATTGTGAAGTGTGATTCACTACTCCAGCCGACACTTGGCATTGCGCACGGTGATGTGTGGCTTGCATGCAGCTGCTCGACCAGTTCATGAAGCTCACGGCGAACAGTCCTTGTGCTGACATTGCTTCCAGAGGCAGTTTGGAACTTAGTAGTGTGTTGCAACTGAGGACAGACGGTTTTTCCGCGCAACACGCTTCAGCGGTCCCGCTTTGTGAGCTTGTGTGGCCTACCACTTTGTGGTCGAGCTGTTGTTGCTCCTAGATGTTTCCACTTCACAATAACAGAACTTACACTTGACCGGGGAAGGTCTAGCAGGGCAGAAATTTGACAAACTGATTTGTTGGAAAGGTGGCATCCTATGACAGTGCCACGTTGAAAGTCACGGAGCTCTTTGGTACGGCCCATTCTACTGAAAATGTTTGTCTCAGGAGATGGCATTTCTGAAATAGCCAAACCCATTATTTAGAAGGGGTGTCCACATACGTTTGGCCATGTCATGTAGCAAGGGATTTGAGACCATTCCTCCATATAGAATCTCTTCAGATACTTTGGTACTTGGTATATAGTACCAAGTAGAGTAGATAAACGCCAAACGTGCAAACTACTTAATGATTGTCGTTTGCTTCATGTTCACTGTGGGACAGTATCACTATAGTACAAAAAAACTACAGCATTGTAGGCTAGAGTATATGCTGTAGGCATACTATTTTACTATCGGCTAGTTCATTTTTGTTAGGGTACACTGAATTAACCAGCATTTCTTTAATGAGTGAAATCAACTAGCTGCCCCCTGAACGACAGGCAGGGATCACGTTTCGCAACGTTAAGTTAATGTTCAATAATTTAAAGAAATTATATGATTATGCTTAATAGACATTCATAATGAAACAATGCATTTGCCATTTATCTACACTTCAGATGTGATACCGTTAGGTGTAAATGTGTGAGGGCGTGGGTGTATGCATGTGTGCGCGTGTGTCAACGGGTGGCATGGGAATCCTCATGCTGACATACCTCATACTATTAGGATTCCATTCATTAAAATTGGTTAATACCCCTATGGGCACTATGTTGGAAATTCTCAGCCAGGCCATACCTGAAAAAAAACGGAGGCCAGAGTGTTACTACTGGCTTTGTAATTTGGTTTAATTATTGCCTAATCTAGTCTCTCCACATAGTAGCTCACAAACATTTCAAGCTGTCTCTTGAAATGTTTGAAATGAGTCGAAGCTGTCTCTCCCAAAAAAAGATCTCAAAATCCATAATGCTTACCAGGAGAAGGTTAATTTCATTATCACCTTTAAAATATTTGTAGATTGACCTGAACCAATAATAATATATAAAAGGGAAGATACCAGTATTCCTCAGATACTCCCGTGATCATTCATTAAATATGCATGGGCCAGGTTTCAACTACTTAAAATGTGGGCCTGTCTTTACTTTTAGTTGGCATCTGGCGTGGCGTTTGTGGTGTTTGGTCTTGCGTGGGGCCTTATTTTCTTGGCCTTACAGCTCATCTAGCATTTTACATTTCGTCCCTGATCTTTTTGAATATTCTGCTGTCTGTTGGTTTTCGGACTTTGGTCTTGGCACAATCTGGGGATTACCTTGGGAGAGACAAACTGTGGACTGGTATCGTCTTTCATAAATGTATTTTGTGACTAACTTGTCTATGTCTGTAACATTCATAAGGTAGTTGAACCATCATCTTTAGATAAGGTGTTGAATACTTGTTGCAATTGAATAAATCTCTTAATTTTAATCTGGTTGCGAGATGTACATTTTGACAAAGGTTGATCCAACAGGTTGCTCTGCCTATCAATGAATTTGGCCATTTAATTGATAATTTTGCTAATAATTCAATTAAATACATCTCATTTACATGTTGAATTGGTAAGGAGTTTTAACCGTTGATGCCACTTGTGTTCTGTATTAAGAGTGCTGCACAAAAACCGCTGGATTCGAAAATTGTCATTTTAATCAGATTCTCACTACCCCAACAATTATAAGTTCTGTCCTGACATTGTATTGAAGAATTGATAACAATTTAAGACTTTTTAAAAATTTGTAAAACTTAATTTAATGTTTGGTGATCATTTCAGGTTGTGGACAATGCTGGTGAAGTCGTGCCTTGTGGATCTGAGGGAAACCTGGCCATTAGAGTGAAACCTCACAAGCCCTTCTGTCTCTTTTCTGGATACACTGTACATACTTTGCTTTGATCCATTTGATCTATTTGATTTGTCAGATACCCTGAAAACCAGTCATCCTTATTTATCACTTCTACAAACAGGATGACCCAGAGCGAACGGCACAGTGCTACAGAGGGGATTTCTATCTGACTGGAGACCGGGGAATAATGGATGAGGATGGCTACCTTTGGTTTGTGGGTCGAACAGATGATGTCATTCTATCGGCTGGGTAATCACAAAAGTTCAGAATGCAAAATATGTATGATCAGATGCAGTTTTCTCGCACAATTAAATTAATTTATTCTTTCATTGTTATAGTTCAAAGCATGTACTGATCAAAGTAATATTTATTTAATACTTTCAATTTCTCAGGTATCGTATTGGTCCTTTTGAGATTGAAAATGCACTGATTGAGCACGAAGCTGTGGCAGAATCAGCTGTGGTTAGCAGTCCTGACCCTGTCCGAGGAGAGGTACCTGTAGCATTCAAGTATATTCTAGACAGTGTCCTCCCAAATTAAGATGAAAGTAATTAATGGTTTCCCCTGCAGATTGTAAAGGCTTTTGTTGTGCTGAAAACTGCATTCAAGTCGCAGAGCCAAGATCAACTCGTAACTGAACTGCAGAGTCATGTGAAGAAAATGACAGCACCATATAAATATCCACGCAAGGTAATGACTCATTGTCCAAGACCTCGTTCTAAGGAAATATTTTATCCTAAGTTAAACAGTTTACAGCCAGGCTGACCTTCAGAATGTTTCTTTTGCTCAGATTGAGTTTGTCGAGCAACTGCCAAAGACGTTGAGTGGCAAAATAAGAAGAGCTGAACTGCGGAACAAAGAGTGGGGAAGATCTTGACGTACAAACACGGAGGGGCTGATTTACTAAAGGTTTGCATGTACGAAATCACGTGGAAAACTGTTACCACCCACAACAAATCATCCAGGTGACCAAATAACGGGGTGCAAAGAGGACTGCGCATGTTAAAATTGAAAACATGGATTTTTACTTTTTTTTTGCGGGTTAGCCTGAATGAATATTCAAAATTGAGCATCCCTACGTTATTTCGCGAAATAGTGGGAGGTTATGCGAATAAATTATTTTAGCACGTAAAGTGATTTACTAAGCCCGAAAGCAAGTTTGGGAAAGGTTAACTCGTTAACTCCAGACATTCGTTGCTACTGCAGTCAAATTATTAGTGGAAATCACAAACTGTGTTTTAACTTTATTGGTAGACGGTTCGTGACGATTTCTGCTGAATACCCAGTTTCTAAGTGTCACTATTTCCCTTTAGCAAGTCCATTTAACAAGCAACCCCCCACCTATTCTATACCTACCCATGCATGACATAGTGGACAATAGCGTCTATGTTTGAGTTCATAAATATATTTATTCATCATATAAAATTACAGTAACGTCATAGTAACGAGATAAACCCAACAATAGCCTGATCGTATGCCAGAAAAGCCGTGAAAAGCCCTGCTCACTCAAATTCAAAATAAATAGAAAGTACTGTCTCATTCTACCATGTATTCTACTAGCAATATATGCTACTAAATATTAAATAAATATACAATCCTACCGTCGGTTTTACACATCGAGATGTTCCTTTCAAAATTCAGTGGTCATTTATTGTCTGGTACAATCGGTTTGAGAAATATACAACACTTTATACCGCTATACACTATCTGAAACGTCGACGCGTAATACCCCCATGCCCTGTAAGCCTGTCTCATTCATTACAGTTCTTTCTGGTTTAATTGTCGGCTTTTTTATCCAATAGAGTACATTATAACCTTAGCAACGGTATATGCCATGTCTTTTTCGGTGCTTTTTACAATTTACTACAGCCCAGCGTAACGGCAGTTTTCATTTTAACGGTCTAGTATTACGCAAGCTCTATAGAATACGCTTTAGGTAGGGGAGTTTCCCTTTTCCGATATGTAAGTATTTTTGCATCTAAAATACCGTTGGTCTCGCTGGCTACATATGTACGTTCGTGTTTCCACTCGAGCACTGTCTTTCCAATATGTTTGATAGCCCTATTGTTATTTTCGCATTTTGAATGCATTTCACATAGCCTACTGTAGTGCAATCGTTAAATGTATTTTTGAAGTAGGCTACCGATGTTCATTGAAGATAGAACATTTGGCAGCATTTTGCAGATGGTGGAATACTATTTTATGTTCATGTTATCGTACATAATATAGGCTATGGCATATATACTTGTCTCTTAGGGCATGACAAATGCTCATTCCAATTTACTGTGCGCTGATATTTGGTAGATTAAGGTAAAAATTTCCTTGGAGTCATTATGAATAGGAAAATTACATTTTTTTTTAGAAAATACAGAAAAATGCAATCCCAGGACAAAAGTATACATACTGTACAGGGACAAGATGTTTTATTGAGGTACAAGAGTGAATGATTAGGTGACATATTTAGGTGTATGTAACACTGTGATATCAACGTTTTTTATCTTAAGCCATCAGAAGGAGCAAATGTATATGCTTTGTAATGGACAAAACAAATTTATTCATTTTATGACATGTTTTGCATAGGCATTTTGGACCCATAGATATCTACCCCCCTATACTGATGAAAATATAGTAATTCCCACTTGATAATTATGCAAAAGTGAGTTTTATGAGCCAAAACTCTTGATTTGTAGTTAAATATATCTTTTTTTATTTAGAGCAGTGCACAATTTAGCCATTTGGATAGATTTGGAGACACTAATGGACAACAGGGTACACTGCTATATTTTGCTGCTTTAGTAGTTCTGCATATCATCCTCAGATTTAGCAAAACATGTAGACATGGAGTTTATGATCCAGGAAATGTATATATATTAGATTTCACTTATGTAGCTCTCAGCAAAATAATTGTTTTTTAAATTTCATTTTTTTTCCCAAAGTTTCTTTGCATTTATGGTACTTTGACTTAAATTATGAAAATAAACAAATCTAAGTTTGTATTGTAAATGGTACACTTGTCTTGTTTCATTTAACCCATTTACCAAGTTTATGTGATGCTCACACCTGGAGTTATAAAGCCTTAAACAGAGCACCCCCTAAATAGGTGAAATTTGCCATCTGCGCTAAGGGGTTAAAAGACACAGAATCGATAAGATGATGGCTGTTATTGTAGCAAGACACGTAGCTACGAATGCGTTTGGAATATCCATAACTGAACGTTCTGAATGATTGCGTAACAATTATGTGGGAAGTAGGTTTACGTTCCTACGCTGCATAGCTACGTGCAGCTATGAATTTTTCTAATTCGCTTAAAGTTGTTTTTTTTCTAGTCGGGTGGCAACTGGCAAAGTGGCAAGCTCAAACAGCAGAGACCGAGACAAATTCAGAAAGTAAAAAAAAGCGTAAAAAAGAAACAAGAAATTTTTTTTTGCTGCAAGCAGCGATTCCCAGGGACCGAGCGGCACGAGCAGCATTTTTCAAACACAGAGACTGCAAAATGGTAGACAACTCTAGACAGGTTTGACCCAAAAAGCAAATATTTGTTTCTAATCAGGGCTTTTGCCATTGTTGATGGTATCTAAACCCGATCCCGTAAGGGCTCGCGTATTATCGTAAATTCTTCATTTTCCTAGTGGCCTACTTCATTTTTATGGTGACAGTGTCATGTGTGAAAACCGTAACCCTAACAGAGCTGAAGTGCACATCCTTTTTGTTGCAAATGAATCAAGAAATCTTGCCCACTAAACCGCAACAGGACAACATAAGTAGGCCTACACGTAGACGGATGTTTTTGTCGGCTATTGTGTAAGATTGAGACTAGTGACGATGTTTGAAAAGAAATATTAGTTCAAAACATGTAGCCAATGGCAGTTATGAATAGCTTTTTACATCACTGCAACAACGCGCTCTGTACCAGATCATATTTTGCGTGAAAACTTTATTTTTTGTGTCTGACAAATGGATACTTGTTCCCATAGCCAACTGCGTAAACGTCACCTGCGGTAAGTCTTTCATTGGTCGGTAGTATCGTAAGCTACTGGACCATGTCGGCGGCCTTTTACGTCTTTTAAGTACAAGTGAAACAGTGAACAGTTAATACTGTTAAATTTCTTAACCTTTGCAAAAAAAAAGAAAAAAAAGAAAAGTGTTTGTTATTGTGAAAAGAACATTAAAAGTATAGCATTTGTACAATAATTTAGCCAAACATTAACTTAGCCATTGGTACCAAGCAGGAATCGAACCACTGATCTCACGCATGGAAAGCCAAGATTGTAACTACTAGGCCAAAGCAGGTTAACAGAAAAGCGCAGGCCAAATAAGACTTTTGTGTTGCGGCATCAGATTGTGTTGTCTTACTGACTTCATAATTCAAACAGTTAATATTGTTACATTTCTTAAACTTTGCAATAAAAAGGCGTTCGTTACTGTGAAAAGAACATTAAAAGAAGCTTAGCATTTGCACAATAATTTTGGCAAACATTAACCTAGCTGTTGGTACCAAGCGGGAATCAAACCACTGACCTCACGCATGGAAAGCCAAGATTGTAACCACTAGGCCAAAGCAGGTTAACAGATGCAACATAGCCAAAACTACTGCCCATCCTTAGTTACAGGACCAAACTAAATGGGGAATCACAATCAACAACTGCCAAGTAAGTCTTGGAACTCAAAAGTTCTTCATCAGGCTGCCATTGCCTTACCACCCCACCACCCAAGAACCAAGCCCGAGCAGACGGATGAATGCATGGGACTCATAAAAACGAAAAAGCCATTGTCAAGTAAATACTTTGTGATTAACCTAATTGCATTAACCACTGATAAAAATAAAAATGATAATATAATGATAGGTCTTGTTTTCCTCATTACAGGATTTTAAAGAACAAAGAACCAGAACTGTGGCAACCTCATGTTGATCGGCTGAGCATGGACTTGAACAATACGTAGTATATTTCACTGAACTTGTAGTTACTCAAATACCCAATCAATTCTTTAAAACAATTTCTGCTGCAAATGCCAAGGGCAAACGATATTGGTGGCCATTTAAAGCCCATGTAAAATCAGGCTACCTTCACAGCCTAATACAACCTCATCATTCATATCTTAATCCATGATCTGCAATGGCAACTTTCCCTAGGTATAACTGTTTGTGAATTTTTTTTTGTTTGTCCAGATGTTTTGGCGGGGGAACTGTTTCAGTACATTTCATAACAGAAATCCCAGAGCACTGTTCAGTAATATATGGTGTCAAAGCAAGTAATGCAGAAGCCTCTAATGCAATCACGTTGTTGGAGACTTAATTGTGCTCCTTGGCTATCAACTAGTTGATGCTCATGTGTATCATTCACATCGCTACCTTGAAAGTTCTGCATTTTATTAATCTTGAAATTTTTATTTTTAATTGCATTTTAAAATTCTTACATTCAAAGCAAGGACGTTAATGTAGCAATGAAAATTGAATAAATATGAACAAACAATACGAGCACAATGCAGCATACACTTTGTTTTAAATAAAATCTCTTTAAAAAGTTTTTGCAGACCAGATTCAATACTGGAGAACACACTTGATGTTTTATACATAAAAACAAGTTGAAGTCTCATTTTAAAAAAAATGGAACATTACAACACTAGTTTCTCAAAGAGGGTCTCCTGGCAAAATTCATATGTGGAGAGAAAATCTTGTCAATGTAACTCTTCCCAGATGATGTAAAGCTAGTACCAGGTACAGAATAAAAGGAGTTGGAAGCCACAGTTGTAGTTCTTAAAAGGGTAGACTCCCATTTGAAGAATCCACAGTTCTTTTTGTTTCCTGAGCCCATTTTCCCAACGGAGCAGCTGAAGAAAACTCTGCCATGATTGGGCCCTCCATTTCCTACAGTCAGCCTCTTGGCTCTGCGGCCACAGGTGCACAATGGAGATGTCATTTTCATAGTGCTCCTTGATGGAAGAGACATCCTGTTCACTGATGAAGAGGAAGGCAAGGATGGACCTGAACTTAGTCCATCTGAAGATAACCTTGATTCAGTGGAAAAGCTGGAATCATCCTTGTAGACCGTAAAAGACCTGTTGGGTGTGCTCATATAAAGTCCTGAGTATTTTGCAGATTTTTCTGGACCATGGGTAACCTTGGGTTTTGCAGAGTAAGACACATTTGAGATGGGTATGCTGTTACCCTTAAGCTTGCTATTTGACAAAAGAGGAGTCTTAAAGACTCCACTGCTGGAGGGAAAACGTCTGGGCTTCTCAAGCGAATACACTGTTGTGTTTGAATTTTTGAAAACAATCTGTTTGGAATGGCTGCTACTAGCATTTACTAGAGAACCACCAGTATTCAGTTGCACACCATTTGAATCATGCGACGTAAAAGTGTCCATGAAGGAAGCAGCAGATGTATCACTGTCCTCCAGAATCACGTCGTCATATCGTGACTCTTCCGATTCTATCAAAAGTGGAGTTTCTGTCCATTCGCACGGCAAAGTTGCAGGGTCAGCATTTAAGTTTGCATCTACCTCAGGTACATTTGTGATGCAGTCAATAGTGGTGGCGACCAATACCAGGCTACTTTTTGGTAATAAAGCAGTTACAGACAGTGGTGATCCTTCTGAACCAAACTGACTCACTGGTGCTGGTATGGTTGTTTTCCCTTTAACAGCTGGTGTGCCTAAACCATGAAAAAGAGTTTTTGGCAACAACAGGCTCTGATATTGACAAATCTCATGGTTGGAACAAACTTTAAGATTGTGCTTGTTCTCTGATGACTCAGCTTCCTTCTCACAATGGCCAGGCTTTGGTTGTTTCATAACACGTTTCTTAATTCCATCTTCTGTCACACTACATCCACTCACATTGCCAGTGTTACGGTTCATGTGGAACAGGGGTTTTGTCTTCAGTGGTGCCTGGTGACAAAAGATTTTTTACCACTTCATTATTAAACAATGGCCAGTCTGAGGAAACCAGAAATGCTAAATTCAGTACTGCCATTAAAACCAATTCACCTGAATGGAATTGAAGGATGAGCTGCAGCATTGGGACCAATGACAAACCCACTCACCCTATCCAGACTCCTGGTAACTTTCATGAGGCAGCCATCATTTATCATTCGCCAAGCCAAATTTGCAGTATTGCGGGCATCATCCAAACCTTTAAAAAAAAAAAAAAAAATAATAATCATTAGTTCATGCACAAGAAAGCTAACAAATGGTCTATAGTTCATTTTAGATGTGGAATTTGCATATGGAGTCTGTTGTCTCTCAACCTGAGGACCAAATAAGTGCCAGTAAAGCTGGCCATCATGAAAAATTAGAATAAATCAGCTATAGCAAACTACCTGGTAGACCACAGAACATCACTGTAGTGGATTACAGAAGAATAGTTTCTTCCTGATGTATGTGACCCAACAACAGCAAAACTCTTGATATCTTATGTTCTGGTACTCTTAGAAGCGATACTATAATGTCTCTGCATTTGAATGGATCGCTATGGGAATTAGGGAGTGGGACTAGATTTAGCTGTAAATTATGCTGGAACAGTATGGAATACATGGTTGGTAAAATGGCTGTAAGTCAACCATGTGTTTCCATACTGTTCCAGTGTAATTTACAGCTAAATCTAGTCCCACCCCCCCAATTCCCATAGAGATCCATTCAAATGCAGAACCGTTATAGTATCGCTTGTAAGAGTACCAGAAAATAAGACAAGTCTTTAGATGAGTCTTTTGATGTTGTTGGGTCACAGACATCAGGAAGTCATGGCAGGCAAAGGAAATGCCACCAATTGTTAAATATTACTTTATTCGACATTATGTTAAACTGTCCAATATTTTCTGATGCCCAAAAATGGGGAGGACTATGTACAAAAAGCTCTATAATTTCTAAACGGTTAATCTGATATGGATGAAAATACCCTCAAATTAAAGCAGTCTGCACTTCAACCTCATTGTATCCTTTCAAACTCAAAGTGCTAGAGTACAGAACCAAAATAACGACAACTGATAATTTTGCAGTGGTCTCTTAATTTTTTCCAGAGCTGTACATACACACGTACACATACACACAAAGTCGAAAGTTTACATACACCTTAGCCAAATCCATTTAAACTCAGTTTTTCACAATTCCTGACATTTAATCCTCCTAAACATTCCCTGTCTTAGGTCAGTTAGGATCACAACTTTATTTTAAGAATGTGAAATGTCAGAATAATACTAGAGAAGGATTTATTTCAGCTTTTATTTCTTTCATCACATTCCCAGTGGGTCAGAAGTTTACATACACAGTATTTGGTATACAGTATTTGGTAGCATTGCCTTTAAATTGTTCAACTTGGGTCAAACGTTTCGGGTAGCCTTCCACAAGCTTCTCACAATAAGTTGCTGGAATTTTGGCCCATTCCTCCTGACAGAACTGGTGTAATGAGTCAGGTTTGTAGGCCTTTTCAGTTCTGCCCACAAATTTCAGGAATTTGTGATGGCCACTCCAATACCTTGACTTTGTTGTCCTTAAACCATTTTGCCACAACTTTGGAAGTATGCTTTGGGTCATTGTCCATTTGGAAGAGCCATTTGCGACCAAGCTTTAACTTCCTGGCTGATATCTTGAGCTATTGCTTCAATATATCCACATAAATTTCCTTCCTCATGATGCCATTTATTTTATGAAGTGCACCAGTCCCTCCTGCAGCAAAGCACTCCCACAACATGATGCTGCCACCCCCGTGCTTCATGGTTGGGATGGTGTTCCTTGGCTTGCAAGCCTCACCCTTTTTCATCCAAACATAACGATGGTCATTATGGCCAAACAGTTCAATTTTTGTTTCATCAGAACAGAGGACATTTCTCCAAAAAGTAAGATCTTTGTCCCCATGTGTAGTTGCAAACTGTAGTCTGGCTTTTTTATGGTGGTTTTGGAGTAGTGTCTTCTTCCTTGCTGAGCAGACTTTCAGATTATGTCGATATAGGACTCGTTTTACTGTGGATATACAGTAAGTACCTTTGTACCTGTTCCCTCTAGCATCTTCATAAGATCCTTTGCTGTTGTTCTGGGATTGATTTGCACTTTTCGCACCAAAGCACGTTCATCTTTTGGAGACAACGCGTCTCCTTCTTGAGAGGTATGATGGCTGCGTGGTCCCATGGTGTATATACTTGCGTACTATTGTTTGTACAGACGAACGTGGTACCTTCAGGCATTTGGAAATGGCTCCCAAGGATGAACCAGACTTGTGGAGGTCCACAATTTTCTTTCTGAGGTCTTGCTGTTGTTCTTTTGATTTTCCCATGATGTCAAGCAAAGAGGCACTGGGTTTGAAGGTAGGTCTTAAAATACATCCACAGGTACACCTCCAATTGACTCAAATAATGTCAATTAGCCTATCAGATGTTTCTAAAGCCATGACATAATTTTCAGAAATTTTCCTAGCTGTTTAAAGGCACAGTCAACTTAGTGTATGTAAACGTCTGACCCACTGGAATTGTGATATAGTGAAATAATCTGTCTGTAAACAATTGTTGGAAAAATTACTTATGTCATAATGTCACATGGCGACATTTAGTCCAGCTTTCTCTCGTGTTCGTGTTTGTTCATTTGAATGCGTTTTGTTGCGTCTGGCTTTTCTCTGATTTTTCATGCGCTGTGTGTCTGTTGTGGGACGAGGAAGCGGGCTGGAGATTTTTCAGGGCACTCCTGCTGCTCGTTTTTATAATATTGACGAATTGTCTATTCGGGATAATTTGTTTGTGGTCGTCACCATGGAGACACATTCGGGAATGTCTGTTGGATCTGCAGCTACAAAGTTTACCATCGCTCTTCACTGGAGTTGAAGATGTTGGGACTGATCCAGGACTGCAGGCAATCTTCAATAGGCCACCAGGGAAGGAGAAGATACTACAGGGGAGGAGTGAGGCGGCGACGGGGAAGGCTGAGCTCCGTTTCGACAGTGGACAGAGACCGCGACACTGCGTGTAGCCTATGGAGGAAAGTCGTGGAGGCGGAGTTTGTGTGTTGGACTGGTTGATGACATTGGACATCTCGGGATGGCGGGGGCTATTTTTAATCATGACGTTTGGCCGTATTATTTTATATGTTTGTTTGTGTGTTGTGGATCTGCCCCACTGTCTGTCTTTTTTGTTGTTGCTGGTGGCTACAACTGAAGTTTCCTATCAGGAAAATAAAAGTTAATCTACTCTATAACGTAGATGTCCTAACTGACTTGCCAACACTATAGTTTGCTAACATGAAATCTGTGGAGTGGTTCAAAATGAGTTCTAATGACTTCAACCTAAGGGTATGTAAACTTCCGACTTCAACTGTACATGCATACATACATGCATACCAATTTGCAAAAATAGATTTGTTCACCTGAATGCTCCCGTCCAGAAAACTTTATTCCAAGATCCTGTAGGGCCCCATTAAGTCCTTTTGGTTTTCGATTATAAAAAAGCTATGGAAGTAGGAAACCGTCTTATTATGGTGTTAAATCCAATGTCAAATCTGTTATGAACATTATAAACTGTAGAACAAATAGAAATGTTGCAACAACGTGTTGGTAGGTATCTAGAAAATTTCAACACGGTTAAACTTTTAAAAGAAAAATACAACTTTTGGCACAGTTATGTACAAACCTCAATTCCAAAAGTTGGGACAGGTGTATAAAATATAAAAACAGAAAGCAATGATTTACAAATACTTTTCAAATTTTCTTGAAAACAGTGAAAAGACAAGATATTTAATGATTTAACTAATCAACTTTATTGTTCTTTTGCAAGTGTATGCTCATTCTAAATTTGATGCCTGCAACACATCTCAAAGTTGGGACAGGGGCATGTTTACCACTGTTACATCACATTTCCTTTGAACAACATTCAGTAATCTTTTTGGAACTGAGGACAGGAATTCTGAAAACATAATTTTTTCCCATTCTTGCTTGATATAAGACTTCAGCTGCTCAACAGTTTGGGGTCTCCGTTGTCGTATTTTGCGCTTTATAATGTGCCACACCTTTTCAATGGGAGACAGGTCTGGACTGCAGGCAGGCCAGTCTACCACCTGCACTCTCTGACTACGAAGCCACACTGTTGTAACACGTGCAGAATGTGGCTTGGCATTGTCTTGCTGAAATAAGCAGGGACGTCCCTTAAAAAGACGTTGTCTAGATGGCAGCATATGTTGCTCCAAAATGCATATGTACCCTTCAGCATTAATGGTGCCTTCACAGATGTGCAAGTTACCCATGCCATAGGCACTAACACACCCCCATACCATGACAGACGCTGGCTTTTGAACCTTGCGTTGGTAACAATCGGGATGGTCCTTTTTCTCTTTGGCCCGGAGAACACAACGTTTTGCGTCTATTTACAGAAATCAATAAAGTTGATAAGGTAAAACATTAAATATCTTTTCTTTGTACGGTTTTCAATTAAATATATGTAAAAGAGAATTTACAAATCAGTGCTTTTATTTGCATTTTCCATACTGTCCCAACGTTTTTGGAATTGGGGTTTGTACATGTAACCACTAAGTATCAGATTTGTGGGTAAGGTTCACCAACCTTCAAAGTATTAGCTCAAGCCGCAATTGAGCATATTGTTCACCGCTACATTAGCTATACCTGCTGTTAGAGTAGGCTTTTGACTACTTGCAAGTCTTTTCTTAACTCACATGTTGTTTAGAAAATGGCTTTGTATTCCCAGAAACAGTTTAGTCTGACTGACAGAAAAAAGCATGCACCAAAAAAGGTCAAAATCAAGCACACACACTGGGGATGTTCACAAGTAATCGATGATCCCCGTCAAACCCGTTTACAAAAGCTGAAGTCAGAAAAGGTATTGCCTTTTACAATTTTATTGGTGAACTATAGCTAATTAAATTTAACTTAATGACTATCGATTATTCATTAATTCATTCACATTAAAGATCATTGATCAAAGGAATTCATTACAACGTGCATCCCTACGCACACACGCACGCCGCAAGTAGGGTTTTAACAGTTGAATTGTCAAAATGCAAGAGCACTAGCTCAAAAGATAAACCTCAGGATGAAATTACAATGCTAGGATCAAGTAAAAAATCTATTTGCATTTTCAATCATCAGCTATAAAAGCTTGGCTAAATGGTGCCATACTCTATGCTCGACATGGTTGTGGATTTTTCTTCAGTGGTCAAAGAAAAAAAGAAACGGAACAAAACCAACAGGGATTCCAGCACCTGTTGTGCTTGACCTCCAATTATTAATCACAGAATATTCTGTATGGCCTCATTTTAAATTATATATTTTCATGTATATGTTTTTTTATATCACAACAATCTGATCGTGAACACCTGCATGACTATTTGAATATTCTGTCTCATGCCTAGAATTTAGCCTATACCAACGCAAAATAATTATACAACACCGTTCAAAATTTAACCCAAGATTCCAAAAATAACACATTTCAAGAATTTTACCCCAAATTACCTCCCCAGCTGGCTTTTTTTTAGTTTATATTTTGTGTGCACTTACAGTACTCCTTTTAAATTTTATATTCTCACCTGCAAAGCACTTTGAACGGCAGACTTGAAAACGGTTAATTTACTAAATTTACCTTATAGGTTGCTCGGAGATCAATCCAGCTGTTTAATAGGTCAGGTTTGCAGATTTGTTTTCTTTTGCACTCATACTGTAGACAAACTCCCAAATCCCAGTCTGGATTTAAAGAGAAAAACAAATCAAACAAAAACACACTTCCAGTTATAGTTCACAATTTCTTGCCAAATGTCATCATATCCTAAAAATACTGAGAATGAAAAATGTTATACCCTGTAAAATAAGGAAGGTGTTGTGTGCATTTTGACAAAAAATGCATTTCACATCCCAGATTTTCTTGATGTTTCCCTCAAAGAAGCATCATATTCCTATTCTGTAATCTTTGAACCATAGATTGTGCCAACAACATCTTGGTATCATTACAACCCTTATATGGTGTTTTAAAATATAAGGACAACAATTCTGCAATATAGTTACAAATATTCATTGAACATACTAAGATTTAAAACGTACAAATTTTAGAACTTTTGATAGAACAAAAGTCCCAAAATTTGGCACCAATTGCAAGTTTATTGAAATGCATTTGAGACACAAATTTAAAATATCCTGGGCCATATATTCTTAATGCAAAGGAAGTTTCTTTGTGGAAAATCTGTTGAGGGATACTTTGTTCAAATGCAGATGGAACATCCCATAAATTAGGCCATGAGATGCCCCAATGACTTAATACGTTAAGTCATACACCAACGCACGCACAGAGCCCTCCATAATTTTTGTACAAAGACATACGTTTCCTTGATTTGGCTCTGTACTCCACATTTTTAGAGTTCAAATGATTCACATGTGATTAAAATGCAGATGCTCAGTTTTTATTAAAGGGTATTTTATACATTTTGGTTTCACCATATAGAAATTACAGCACTTTATAATACATAAATCCCCCCGCCCCCCCATTTCAGGGCACCATAATGTTTGGGACATATTAATGTTATGGAAATTAAATCAGTCATGTTTAGTAGTTTGTCGGATATTAAATGACTGCTTGAAGTCCGTGACCCATAGACCTCACAAGGTACTGAGTATCTTTTCAGTTGATGCTATGCCAATGCTTGTACTGTAGCCATCTTCAGCTCCTGCTTCTTTCGGGGCTAGTTGCCTTAAGTTCACTCTTCAGCATATGAATCGCTCAATTGTTCAATTGGATTCAGATCGTGTGACTGACTAGGCCAGTCAAGAATATTCCGCCAAAAACTCCCTTGTTGCTTTATTACAATCATTTGACAGTTTGCTTTAGTAGTATGTTTGGGATCATTGTCTTGCTGTAGAATGAAGCACCATCCAAAGAATTTGGAGGCATTTTCTTGAACTAGAGCAGATAAGATGCTTCTGTGCACTTCAGAATTCATTCTGCTGCTGCTATAAGCAGTGACATCATTAATGAAGACAAGTGAGCCAGTACCTGTGGCAGCCATACATGCATACATCATAACACCCTGCCACCATGTTTCACAGATGACTTAGTATGCTTTGGATCTTGGGCAGTTCCTTTTGGCCTCCACACTTTGCTCTTGCCACCACTGATGTGAATATTGGTCTCATCTGTCGACAAGAGCTTTTTCCAGTACTCTGCAGGCTCTTCTAGGTATTTGGAAAACTGTAAACTGGCCATGCTGTTTTTGTGGCTAACTAGTGCTTTGCATCTTACAGTGTAGGCTCTGTAGCTCAGTTTCTGAAGTCGTCTGCAGACAGTATTCACTGTCTCATCCACACCTGCCTCCTGAAGTGTGTTTCTGATTCATCGGACAGATGATTGAGGGTTTTTCTTCATTATGGTGAGAATAATTCAATCATCAACTGTAGAGGTCTTCCTTGGCCTACCAGACCCTTTGCGATTACTGAGCTCACCAGTGCTCTCTCTTCTCAATGATGTTCGAAACGGGTGATTTTGGTAAGCCTAGGGCTTGGCCTAAGGTTTGGCCTATGTTTCTGAGCCTCAAAATTGTTTCCTTGACTTACACTGGCACAACTCTGGCCCTCATGAAATGCCAATAGCAGACTCGAAATGCAATCAAAAGCCTAGAATCAAGACTAGATGTTGAAAGCTCTCTTATACCTGCACTAAGGAAGCAATTGAACATACCTGACTAATCAGAAACACATGTGAAGCCATTTGACCCAAACATTATGGTGCCCTGAAATGGGGGGGGGGGGCTATGTATGAAGTGCTGTCATTTCGACAGCGTGAAAACAAAATGTATAAAAATACCCTTTAGTAAAACCTGAGCATCTGAACTTTAGCCACATGTTAATTATATACACACACACACACACACACACACGTATGTGCACATGTATAAATGCATGCAAGTGCTTGTGACCATTTCATGTGTATATAGTGTATATGAGACATAGGGTATGAGAGAAAGCATGAATTAAGTCCCTTGCGGCACCTGACATGTGATAAACACTTCAGATACAGTCTCAACATCATGTACTCCACCTGACCAGGTGACAAAGGCACAAGGATGGCCAGTGTAGGAACAGACTTTTTCCTGAGCAAACACTATGTTCTTTTCTTCCTGCAACATCTGAATCCAGCGGGTGAATCGAGACAAACAAATGTGGAGAGGTACTCCTGCTTCAACCTGTGCCTGGATGCAAAGCAAAGATTAAAGATCATGAGCATTAACATAAACTACTAAACAGAATTAAAAGTAGCCAATTCTGAAGGACAAAAACATTACTTGTCTGATTCCGGTGAGTTCTGTACAAAACTTGGAG
Source organism: Synaphobranchus kaupii (assembly GCA_029718625.1). Lineage (NCBI taxonomy): Eukaryota > Metazoa > Chordata > Actinopteri > Anguilliformes > Synaphobranchidae > Synaphobranchus > Synaphobranchus kaupii. The sequence continues at coordinate 39,431,835 of CM056379.1, forward strand.
AGTATAGGATGTTCTTGAGGCTGCACATAGGTATGAAATTCGGAATCAATCTTCCCATTGGCGGTGTTCAGTACAACTGCTGGAAATTCAACTACCATGGAAATAAATAAATTGAATTATTAATTAAATGTATAGTTCACTTTCTGGAGTTTTTGTATTTGTATATTACTTCAGTTTTTGTGTATGTTTTCATTGGCCCGGATAGTTTGTGTGCACAGTCAAGGATATTTTAGGCACTTGCAGAAGTTTGACAACCTGCCACTCTGGCTGTCACGATATCCGATATTGGATATTGCGATATTTGAAAATATCGCCGAGATGACTGTCTAGAGCCACAATATTTTTTAAAAATAACCATCTCAGAAAATATCACGGTTCACCGTTATTCAACGGTATTACACCACAATTGTTACTGTTTTACAACAACCCTTTAAGGAATGAAAACACAAGCAAGTTTTATTTGTTTTTGATTGAACAAAAGCTTGATTGTATTTACATTAGTTCTTGGCAAATTAGTAATGTCTGACTGATTTTTTTGAACCACGTCTGAAGGATTGTTATTCTCGTGGAACCCCTGCCTATACAGCAAGTTGGGCTATATTTAACAAATATATATTTAATTCCATGCTTAATTTAGCTAAGCAGCTTACCTAACTAGCTGATTACATTTTGTTTTTCATTTTCATTTAGCGGTTTGGGAAGTTAGCGCTAGCTAAGCTATGTGTTCAGAACAGGATTGACCATGCTGATGTTAGCTAACCTAACAAGCTAGTTCAACACGAAAGAAAACATTGCCTGTAACTTTATCCTATTTAACATTAGTAGCTTATTTTACTTCTAGTACATACAATATAGTCTACTAAGACTAGCTGGCTCTCTTTTCAATTAATTTGGCATTCCTTGGCTTATTGATACTACCAACGACAGTTAATGTTAAATAAAAATACAATAAAATAGCATGTTTACTAAGAGGTACACCTTTTCATTGTCTTTGGGAATGCCATAAAATACAGGATTTCTGGAAGGCGGTGATTCAAGTGATAAATCAAATAACATCCTTAAACATCCCAGTCAGCCCCAAATTTTTTATTCTTGGTGTTTACACCCAGGATTTTGTAATCAACAAAAAAAGCAGGCTCTGATAGACATATGCCTATTACAGGCAAAACTAATGATTGCTCTTGCATGGAAAAGTATGACTAGACTAAGCATAAGCCAGTAAATTAAAGAATTATCCTTGCGTTATGAAGAAACTCACCTATATCGCTAAAGGAAAATTAGGGTTATATCAAGATATTTGGGGGCCATTTATGGACTTTCTAGAAAAGGGAAATGTTGATAATACTTTATAATATGTTGTGCTGTATATCTGAAGTGATGTAGGAGATGATGGAGAATGTATCCTATGGACATTTCATGATTTTGTATCCATGTCTGTACTCTCAAGACAAATGGATTGAGTGAATCATTTGTCAAATGGATTGCCTAATGTGTGATATTACTTGTTGCGTTTTTCTTTTGTTGAAAATCAATAAAAAATTGATTCAAAAAAATATATTGAATATTTACCTTGACGACATACACTGAGGGATGGTGTTCTCGAAAATGTGCAAACATGTTTGAGGTATTTACACCTTTAGCAGATGATTTGCGTCTGCATGCTTTAGAAATTGGATATCCATCCTCCGCAACAAACCCTTGTTGGTTTTTCTGGTTTCCAAAATAATCCCACGCTGTCGATTTTATTCTCTTTTTTGGGGGATGGAGATCCGCAAGATCGCTAGCGCTTCCCTCTGCCATTTTTCGTATGTGTGGGGGCAGCAATAAGCGCGTGTCTGTTGTGTGTCTGACTCACGTTGAGCCAAAGATTTACAGATGAGGAGTTGCAACAGATAGAGGCCGAGAGGTCTACAATGGAAGGTGAACTGCTGTGCTGACATCCCGTTTGAGGACAACTAAGCATATTTTCAATAGATCAGGGTTGTGTAAAGGTAGTTTGTTAATGACAAAGACATTTTTGTCATTTCCCCCCACTAGTCAGAATTGCACAAGCAGGAACCATTTTCAGTCCTACTGATTTGTTGCTGCTTTGAAGCGTTTCTCTCACGTGGAGTGCTGTTCATATAAGAAGCCATGGCACTTCTTCCCTTGAGTGCAGGATCCACAGGCTGCATGCATTGTAGCAAATGGCTCCACCGTAAGAGTATAAATGCATTTCATGTATAAATATACAATCTCTGGAGGCATAACACTGGTGTACAAGATGCTTTGTAGTTACATGTAGTGTAATTTCTCATCAAAGCTCATATACCAGGCCAGCCACTGTGAAACCAGCAGGTTGTCAAACTTCTGTAAGCATCTAAAATATCCTTCATTGCCAAGGCCAATCGTAATCATACACAATGACTGAAATATCAAAAAATTGAACCATCACATTAATGTAAGCAGTTGCCAACTCGTTAAACTGTTATAAAAAAAATAAAAAGAACTTACTAATTTCTTGTCCATAATTGTTCTTGTCTCCCCAACAAGTGGATTCAAAGTCAATTACAATCAGGTAAGGAAAGAGCTGCCCTAAAAACACAGAGAAATCACATTTGTCAGCGTACTGGAGTAGTGATCATCTCGTTTTAGAGGTTGCATTAACACAGGATTCTGCATTTTCCACACAGAAAATTGGTGCTGTGTTCCAAAAATGAAGATATATGGATCTTGACATTCAATTCTGCTTTGAGTTGAAACATGTCTGTGTTGATTCTCAAAACCTGTGCAGATTTGTAATATGTAAAACATGTTTCCATTTATTTAGCTTGAGTAGCCTAACAATCAAACAATTTTCTGAATAATCTAAACCAATATGTACCCTATAATGATTAAGAAATGAGAAGATAACTTGAAGGATCAGGCAATAATCTGAATGCATTGAAGAATGCAATTAATTTTAAGACAGCACTCAAATTAGTCAAAGCAATTTAAACATTAGAAAGCATATTTAAAAAAGACTAGATATTCAGTTTGTGTAGGTGTTTCCAATATTTTGTCCACCCCCTGTATATACTCTTAAAGGGATAGTTTGGAATTTTGGACATAATGTCTCAATTACGACTTACCCATGATGTAGTTGATTGATGGAAACCATTTTCAGCTAATTCCATGCTGTCCCTTCTTTTGGACATACACACATTGCTAATGCTAGCGCAACTCTAAGGTAACCGGTAGCATCCACTACCAAATGCACTTAAACACTCCACAGTGCACCCAAAGCAAATAAAATACGACGACAGTCTATCGGGGTAATTTTGAGTGTTTATACCATAATTTTTTAAGTCAAACTATCGTTGAATCCTTTACTTTGTGCTGACCTATATTCTCTGTGGAAGTACGGTGGCAGAGTGAACGTAGCCATTGCAACTTGTTGCTCTTCTTTGTTGTTGTATTCGACCAGTGCCGGCAATACATTCGTAGGTAATGTAAAGTATCGCTCCCCATATTTTATTTGCTTTGGGTGCACTGTGGAGTGTTTAAGTGCGTTTGGTAGTGGATGCTACCGGTTACCTTAGAGTTGCACTAGCATTAGCAATGTGTGTATGTCCAAAAGAAGGGACAGCATGGAATTAGCTGAAAATTGTTTCCATCAATCAACTACATCATGGATAAGTCGTAATTGAGACATTATGTCCAAAATTCCGAACTATCCCTTTAAGTGTATATACAGGGGGTGGACAAAATATTGGAAACACCTACACAAACTGAATATCTAGCAACATGTCGGTCCACCCTTTGCCTTCAAAACAGTTTCAATCCTTCTAGGAATGCGGTCTACAATTTATGATCTACTGTGTGTAGTGGGATATTGGCCAATTGTTCAAGGAGGACAGTCTCCAGTTCTTTGAGGGATGAAGGAGGTGGAAATCTAGTTAGCATTCTGCGCTCCAGAACTTCCCATTACGGTTCAATTATGTTTAGATCTGGTGATTGTGCAGGCCACACACATCCTTTAGATCGCATGAACCGGAAATAGTTTCCGGGCAGCCATGCTAAGGACCGTTCAAATTTCTTGTATTGAGAAGGAAAGGAGCTTCATGATTCCTTTTATCCGTCCTTTCACAAAGGATGCTCTGGACCTTTTCAGAAGGAAGGTAGTATTCACGCCCCACAATGCAATGCCCCCAATGTTTTCATAAGCATCAGAGTTTTCCGGAACCTACCGAATTACTGAATTCAAACAAGGCGAACATCTGAGAAATGCTAGTATTGTTGGTTAGTATTGGCTTATAATAGAAAGTAAACAAATGACGACACAATCAGACAATACACCAAATTTATTAAGAGGCTAAATTTCGCTGAAATAAAACGAACGGGTCAAGTGAAATACAGACAGCAATGATGTTGTCATTTTTCGTGAAGTTGTAGTTCACTATGTTGAACAGTCACGTCAATAAGACTGGACGTCGCACCACGATGCAAAGTAGAGAAGGAGGTTCAAATTTCAGTTACGCTAGATTCCTTGGCCGTGTCCGAATCAGCACTCTTCCACACGGTTGAGTAGCCTTGGTGAGTAGATAGGGCGAGAAAGTCGTAGAGTACACAAAACCTTTTCTAATTGCAGTATACTTCAAACACCCAGATGACACACTTATTTCCGGGGTTTCGCTGAGTACATTCGGGAGCACACTTTTCAAGAAGTACATGAACATTTTTGTCACATAAATATGATGTGAGCTTCGTTTTAAAAAAATGAGGCGCAGCTTAACTGACGTTTTCCTTCAAATACAACAAAAACAACAAGTGACATGGCAGCGCAAGAGTGTGTCGCAGGGTTGCCAGATAGCCTAGCCCAAATTATAGGCTATTTCTAACCGAAACCAACGTATTTTAAATAGAAATCATGTTTTTACTTTTTAAAATAAGTGCGTGCTTTGTGACTTTTCATTTTTACCTGTGACTGCACTTTGAAAGTATCCCAATTTAGCTGGAAAACCGCGGACATGGCAACACTGGTGGGACGTCTTATGATATGCTTACGACACTTCCACAGTCCAGTTGGAAAATAGTATGACGGATATTTTTCACGGACTGCTAAACAGTCCACATTAAACAGCACACTTCTGCCAGTGCACTGTATGCAGGAGACAGGGCGCAGTAGATAGGGCTCTGATTCGGACACAGCCATGGGCTGCGGTCCAATCCGTTAAATGTTATGCCCTCCCGCACTTCCCCTCGCCACTTTCACTTGGGAGGATGTGACGCAGCACCAAAACAACACAAGTAGACACTCGAACCGACGGTGAGGAGCAAGGGAGGGAGCGGAATTATTTTTGAATTGGACCGCACTTGCACTTGGAAATTCGCCAGAGCCAGTGACGCCAGCAGACCATTGACAAATGAGTTTGTGCAAAACATTCCAATAAATTGCATAAGACAGCAAGCTCCAGCCAACATCTCAATTTTTATTCTGGCAAAAGAGCAAACTAGAAAACGAGTATCAATCAATTTATTGATAGACAGCACTTTAAAATACCTCATAAGCAGGAATGGGAAATAATACACTTATGTGTTTTGTATGTTTTGTATGTTACAAAATACCTCCGAAGCAAATATATTAAAAAACAGCAATCAAAACGGTGGATGCATAGCCTAGATTGCTTTGGAGGTAGCACAGAAGTATAAAACATAAGAGGCAAGCGACCCGTGTTGAATATGAAATCCAAGTATTTTTAAAAGGATATTGCCCATAAGCTTGCACTCGCTCATTTGCTGGATACTCGCTGAATGGCAACGAGCTGATTATGTAGCTAGTTATCATTAACTGGCCTGAAATAATCATTCTAATACTGAATCCTAGTAGGATAACATGAAACTTTTCGCTGGAGATACGTTTTAAAGCGATTTTATCAAATCACTAAATCAATGTTATTTCCTAATTTATTCAACATTTCAGTCGTGCAATAAATTTAATTTAATTTAATTTTTTTAAATATCGCTTATACTTGAGTGCCGCTTTCTCTAGTTTTAAAAATTTTCCCGGGAGGTATGTAAAGGAATTCAATTTAAACTTCCGAAACAGGAAGCTTGGGGTTAGAGTAAAGCATTCTGGGCAATTTCACTGCCCGAAGTCAAAGACCCCCCCCCCCCAGGGGGAGACAACAATCTTTGGTCTAAAACACGTAACGCCAAAAGACTATAAAAATATGGACAAAGTCACTGTGACATCACCCATTGCCTTCCGACGGCCTCGTAAAAACCGATTTGAAGCTCCGGATGCATTTTTTGCCGCCAGTTTGTACAAACTGTGTCTGCTCCGTGGAGCCGAAGTGACGTTGTGGGGAGCAGGGTCAACCGGATATGGCCTGGGCACAGTATGATTGACAGTTCGGGGTGGAGAAGCCACAGAACTATAAAGCCCATGACCTGTCCAAACTAGGGGTGTCACGATACCGATTCGAAATCGAAAATCGATCGAAATAAGCGTTCGATTTCGAACTTCGAAATCACAAGCTGGTTCGCGATTCTCCAAGTTTTTTTTTTCTCTCCACCCCCGCCCCCCGCGCGCTCTTCTTAGCCTTTCATGTGATGGGTAAAATGTAAAAAAAAAGTAGCCTACTTGGCTATCTCTAATGTAAGCGTTTCCGACAAAACGAAACTTGACGCCTTCCACTGCATTTTGTTCGTCCACACAGGCGTGCGTCCGAAGAAAAAAAAACAACGATATTTCAAAGAAGACACAGCTGATAGTTAACGTTAGCTTACCGGTAGCCTGCATTACTTTTTGACACACCATGGCCACTGCCGGAGTCGGAGATGGAGAAACAGAACTGGAAAATCCTCCTGCTTCCCTCAAGTCACCGGTGTGGCAACATTTTGCCTTCCCCGTGAGTTATATAAACAACGAACGCATCATTGACAAAAAAACGAGAGTTTGTCGGCTATGCTACACGTGAGTACCAGACGCCACCTCAGGCAACACGTCAAATATGGCAGGACACATTCGCAGGCATCACAAAGAAATAGATTTGACTGGGAAAAAAACATTGACACAGGCAACTCAAATGACAACCCAAATGACAGTTGTCAGGGCATGAAAAAAATGTATAAATAGTTAATAGCGTGGTACATGTTCAACTGTTTATTATTTCAGATATTAGTTTGTTAAAGCTCTTAAAGGTTGTATCAGCGATTTTGGGTGGAAACATAAATGATCACATTCATCTGATTTTTCCTCACGATCCGCTAGCTGCCCGCCCCATAAGCAGGCCGTCAAAAAACCGCGTCTCTGTAGGCAGCCTATGCTCCGAGATCGTACACAAAAACAAATGGTACTACCAACCACTCAAAACCAAAATAAACAGTATTCCAACCAATCACAATGATCTGCACAAACGCAAATACTCTTATCTCGCTGAAATCTTGACGGATTTACAAACGGTTTGGTTTCTTACAAACGTTATTAACGTGGTTATAATTCTGGATGCTTGAACACTATTTTTTAAAACATAACATAATTATTCATAAGTATGTTTGTTTGGGATTTCGCTTCAGAAGTGACGTCACGTTTGTGCAGATCATTGTGATTGGTTGGAATACTGTTTATTTTGGTTTTGAGTAGTTGGTAGTACCATTGTTTTTGTGTACGATCTCGGAGCATAGGCTGCCTACAGAGACGCGGTTTTTTGACGGCCTGCTTATGGGGCGGGCAGCTAGCGGATCGTGAGGAAAAATCAGATGAATGTGATCATTTATGTTTCCACCCAAAATCGCTGATACAACCTTTAACTGTTCAAAGAATGTGAACACGCTCATCTTTTTAAAGAAGAATTTGAAAATGTAAATGACCATTGTCAAGGCATAAAACCAATGTGTAAATTGTTAATAGCGTGGTAAATGTTCAACTGTTTATTCTAGAGTCTAGTTTTGATAAAGCTCTTAACTGTTTAGGTGTGTTTAAATATTCTCATATTTTTGTTATTATTTATAATTGTTATTATTCAAATAAAAGTTACTTATTGAGAAACAAGTATTTTTCTTTACAAGTCAAGACTCGATAGTCTAACAATGGCATAGCCATTAGTTAGACTATAGTGCTGGGAAAAAAAATTGTGCTGAAAAAATATCGAGAATCGAATCGAATCGTGACCTTAAAATCGAAAGTCAAATCGAATCGCGGATTTGGAGAATCGTGACACCCCTAGTCCAAACCCACCATTTTGCAAAACGAACTTGCAGTGAACTTCCTTAAATTTCTAATGTTTTATAATATAACATTTAATTTTCAAGGGAAAAGGGATGTTCTCCATCGACTTCCACTCAAAAATACAGCGTCCCTCTCCCAAGCATAGACTGTATAATACCCTGTCCAAACTACAATATTTAAAAAAATCAGCACATGCAGAGGCATTAGATGAAGGAAAGGCACCTATTGCAATTCAATTTTTTTGTCTATTAAAATTTATTGACAGTATTTTGACAACATTGCTGCCATTGACTTACATGGTGAAAAACCTATACTGGAGCCAACCGCAGTGGCACTAGTGAGCAACGGCACCAGGAAGTGAGCTTAAAAATGAAAGCCCAAGGGTGCGTCCCAATATTCTTCACTCCCCACCTCCCCCACCTCCACTCCCCCACTAACACTCCTCTCCTACCCGGAACTATGCAAAACTGCCTGAACGTTTTCAGTACAAGTATGTACTTATACAATATACAATGTATGACATTGCGGTTTGCGTCGAGACATTAATTAATATGTAACCATTTATACGTAATTAAGATGTAATCAGCGACATTAGATTAAAACACAAAGATCCGTTTCCGGGGCACGGAGTAGAGCAGGTGGTAGTGGAGGAAGGGAGGGTGCATTTTTCAACTATTTGGACGCACCCCATTCGAATAGTCAAAAAAAATTGCTCATTTTTCCTTTCCTTGACCTCGCCCAGAAAATGTCATGGGGGTGAAGGAAAAGTTGGAAGGCAAGATTTATAAGGAATCTAGCGTCTACTGTAGAATCTGAACCTCCTTCTCTACCTTGCGTCATGGTGCGACGTCCAGTCGTATTGACGTGACTGTTCAACATAGCGAACTACAACTTCACAAATTACGACAAAAGGCGCATCAATGCTGTCTGCATTTCACTTCAACCGTTCGTTTTATCTCGGCGAAATTTAACCTCAACAAATTTGGTGTATTGTCTGATTGGGTCATTGTTTGTTTACTTTCTATTATAAGCCAATACTAACCAACAATACTAGCTATTCACATTTAGATTTCTGCCATTTCTTAGATGTTCGCCTTGTTGTTTGAATTCGGTAGGTTCCGGAAAACTCTGATGCTTATGAAAACATTGGCGGCATTGCATTGTGATGCGCGAATACTACCTTCCTTCTGAAAAGGATAGTCCAGAGCATCCTTTGTGAAAGGACGGATAAAAGGAATCGTGAAGCTCCTTTCCTTCTCAATATAAGAAATTTGAACGGTCCTTAGCATGGCTGCCCGGAAACTATTTCCGGTTCATGTGATCTAAAGGATCCTTCCTTGCTCCAATTTGACTATTCGAATGCAGCCCCAGGGTGTTTCTCAATACCAAGTCCGCACAAGTACTTGTGACGCATGTAGTGTCAAGTGTCCCGACAAAAGGGCACTTGCAGAAACACGTTATTGTGAATAGGGTGACGTCATAACTGGCCACGTTCTGTTCCAAAGCCAAGAACGCAAAGAAGCGAGGACGCTCAAAGATCCCGGAAATGTACTTGATCCGCCCCAAATGTCGAGGATGCATCGGATGCAAACTCGCCAAACGAGGAAATGGACTAGCTGATAACAGTAGCAGCAGTCTGTGTTACAAAGCTAGCTAGGTAGGCTACTTGTATATTGCTCTTACAACAACATAATATTAACGGCTTTAGCTAATCATCGCGATCCAGTCCTTTTGACATACAATCTATCAGATCAAAAACGTCGACGACGTAAAAAAAGCCAAGTTACTCACACATAGCCTACATAGCGCTGTCCGTAAGTTCTTAATTTCAACTCGCAAAAACTAGGCCTGCCTTTAAAAGTCTTGATATCAAAATGTGGCCAAGTTACAACTACCAATAACGCCCTCTATTGACAAGAATGAGAACAGTTATCCTATTACAGACAGCACACAATTACATTAAAAGAGTTTGTAGATGAGCAGTATTTAATGTGTAATGAAATACAATGAACAGCACCACCTGAGCTATGGATCATGAAGAAGCATGTAAATTAATGAACCAAGTCTACATGGGCATACATGCACAATGGGCTACGCAAACACATTCTAGATGAATCAGTAAAATATGGAAATACAGTTTTAAAATAGGGCTATTAGTATTCTATAGAAAATGAAATACATTTAACGTTAGGCTATTCAACACTGGATTGCCGGATGCGTAACTCCAACCTTCCATGTGTGGGCTACGAGCTAGCGAGCGAGCTGAGTTCATAAGCACAGCAGTTAGGCTATTCAACACTGGATTGCCGGATGCGTAACTCCAACCTTCCATGTGTGGGCTACGAGCTAGTGAGTTTCTGCACAGCAGAGTTTTTTTCCGGTAGTGTAGAACGTTACCTGCAGGAAATGTTTTGGTACCGGACAGCTAGGTTTAGTTTCATTTTCTGTAGTGCAATGAATGTAGGCTATAATGCATGTTCATTCGCTTCGTAGTAGCCTAGCTTGTTTCTGCTTCCTGACGAGAAGCAGGAAGTAACGTTGGCGAACAAGCTTAATTGGACAACGCATATTTCCCAGGAATCTTAGCCAGAAAGAAAACAGTAGATAGTACTACTAAGAAAGTACATACCAGAGATTATTCTTATTATTATTATAATTAAAAGTGTTTGCAGTAAGCTACATTATCAGCAGAGTAGCGTAGACTAGAGCCACATTCGGAGGCTATCTATTTATTTATAAGTGACTAACCATGAATCAGATATGTTTGGGGAATTGGCGGTTTATAAATCCGATCGCTTAAATGATTGCAGCTTAGAAGAGGCTATCCTTAATTCTTAATGTAGGCTGTTATTGTAAATTCTTAATTTTCCTAGTAGTAAATTTTATGGTGACCTTGTGTTATGTGTGAAAAGGATAAAGTGAACAGAGCTGAAGTGAAGAAATTAATGAATAAAGAAATGTTGGCCAAGGCAAGGGGTTTTCAGTCAGTCAGTCATGACCGCAAGAGCAGAGCGTAACACCCTCCCCAAACCAGACAAAAGCGAGCGTCTGGTTTGTGGAGGGTGTGATATAATACAAGTGAAACATTGAACAGTTAAAATTGTAAACCTGTTTTGTCTTTGCAAAAAAAATACGTTAATGTGTCAATGTGAAAATAATAACAGTCTAAGAAATGAAAAGAACTTAACAGTTGTACATTGTTTTTGTGGAAAATACACGTGCCCTGCTGGGCTCGAACCCACTATCCACTGTGTGATAAACTGCGGTTTTAACCACTAAGCTACAATAGCTTCTTGGAACGCATGAAGCCATTAGCTACATTAACATTAAAAAACATTAGTATGAAGCGTTTTTTTTATTGGACGACAAGCTTGATGAGCAGGTATACGGACCATACGCTCAAATAATAATTCTCCCCATTGGATAACATCGCGACAGAGGCAGGCAGTTTGGCAGGAGGAGGAGGAGGAGGAGGAGGAGGAGGAGGAGGAGGAGGAGGAGGAGGAGGAGGAGGAGGAGGAGGAGGAGGAGGAGGAGGAGGAGGAGGAGGAGGAGGAGGAGGAGGAGGAGGAGGAGGAGGAGGAGGAGGAGGAGGAGGAGGAGGAGGAGGAGGGCAAAATAACCCAAGTTTGGGGCTTTATTGTGTGGATGTGTGAAGTTGTATCTGAATGCTGTGTAGTTACATTAGGTCAGAACATACAGAAGTTAATGTTTTTAAGGGTTGAGAGTCGATGGTCATTGTGGTTACTTCTGTAGGAAACCCTGAAAAGTGCCAAACTCTCGGTGCTGTATAGGTATGGGGCATGCCCCGCCAAGCCGTAACTTGGCAGATGGCATACCTGCCATCCCAATATTAACTACATGCGTTCTAGGTTTTCCGAAATGGATAAAGTAGGCTACATCCCAGCTAAAAGAGATGCCCTGACGATGAGTGTAACATTAATAAAAAATGTTTGGTTTCATCCTACGGTTTTTTGTCTTGCAGCTTTGAGCACTTTCCCCCATTATGCTTCATTGATAAAGCCTTAAATTCTGTTAATTTCACTAGGCTATATGCTTTTTGTGATGAATTGCCTGGTAATTTCAGCAACTTTTCCACCTTCATTTAGCTTTTAGGTAGCCTATTAAAACATGGCTATTGTCAGCAGTTGAACAATGAGTTGTGGATTAATTTGTTCGTGAAAGGTATGGATCGATATCCGTGGGCCATCGCTAAAAAACTTGTGCACCCTTGCTCTGAAGGACAGAACGCTGCTTAGTTATAGAAACATGTTTAAAATTTGGTAAAAATCCAGCTATTGTAAGACATATTTCTCACCTCACTTTCATTTGTAGAAAGATTGCAGTCTCATGTATTGATTAAATGAGATAACTAAAAATGTAGCCTAGCTAGCTATGTCCCTATGGTGCCGTCTCATCTGCCATCACGAAATGGAATATCCAGGTACGTTCTCGTCAATGTTGCCAGAAGCCTGAATTAATTCCCCTCCCCAAAAGAATTCTAAAAACCCCCCATCTTCAATTGACTCCCATACAATTTTCTCACAATTCATCCCCCATTCCTCCTTTTAAAATCCACCATTGACTCCTTTTAAATGACACCATTTTTCTTAAAATCCCCTACATTTAGGGGTTAATCCACCAGTCTGGCAACTCTGTTAGGAGAGGGTGCATCCGATGCTCCCTCGCGTTCTTAGAACAGAACTTGGCCGTTAAATATTACGTCACTTAGTTCATAAGTCCGCAAGTACAGACAAGTAGACATTGAGAAACACCACAGAACTATATAGTTCTGTGAGAAACACCCCCAGTCTAGGCTCCTTGGGCGTTACGCGTTTTAGACCAAAGATTGTTGTCTCCCCCTGGGGGAGGGTCTCTGGTAAATCTCTCCTTCCAACTTTTTCTTGATAGTCCAGTCCACTATGTCCAAATATATGAGTTCGTAAAAATGTTTTTGGGATTTGGAAAGCTATACATTTTTGGAAACTTCATAGACTAACAAATCAGAAAATGCATGATTCCATTTTCCCAGAATGCAATATGGTGTCCATCTTGGATTTTTTAAAAATGGCGACCTTCAAACACTAGTTTTTCAATATCTTGACTTCTAGATTACCTAGGATCATGATTCCACTGGCTAAATCTACATTTTGGGGGGCAAGAAATCCAATGGTGCTAATTAGAAATCAGTAGAAACATCTCTTCTACCTGGCTTGTGTGTATGCAGCATGTCCAAGCTAACGCTAGTTAGCAAATGTAGCTGTGTTTCCAGATGTGTCAACTGCAAAGTCCCTGGACTATTTTTGTTGTGTTCATTTGTGTGTCTGGGGTTGGGTATTATGATTTATGTAGATGGGTTAGAGATTTTGCTGGCAGGCAACAGAGCAAGTAGAAGCAGCCTGTTCTGAGGAGGACAAATCTGCAAAGGCTGAATCTGCCAAGCAAGCCAACGCTACCCTCCTCGAAGCCTTGGCTACTTCTGAGGTGGTGAAAGCATTCAACGAGTGGGAAGCACAGAAAGCCCAAAACGCCATGTTCAGATCCATCATGAACTACCTGCATCGAGTGGAGACAGTCCTGTTCTTTGTGGCTGCATCTCGGAATGCTGATCTGGCACTCCATCTGGAAGCTGCAGAAGCACTCAGCAAGCTGTTCTTTGCTTTTTACCGGATGAAATACAAGCGACTCTGGCCCAGATACATTGCTGATATGCATGACCTCAGAACCAATCATCCTGAGACCTGGAAGGAACTCGAAGCAGGTAATCTGTCAGTCACCAGAAATGACATTCCATTTGTGTCCATAGGTGCAGACCACGCATGCGAACATCTCAACAAGCAGATGAAGGTCCACTCTGGACTGATTGGAATCTCCAACAATGCCAACGCTAGACAGAGATTCTTCATGGCTACACCCGAACTGTCATGCCTGTCAAGAGAGTTCAAGAGTCAGTTTGGCATTGGAACAGCTGGCAAGAACACAGAACATCCTGGACTAGGATCCTCTGACATCAGAAGAGATCATGAGGCAATTGACAAAATTAAGGCTGCCATACTGAGTCATGGAAACCCAGTTACCGCTGAGGGTGACAAGTTGTACAACATGATCACCCATGCCTATGTCCCACAGGAGTATGTCCCACAGATCTTGAACATAAATGAAACTGGGCAGAAACTGTACGAAGATTATGTGTCAGAGAGAATCAATGGAGAAATCAGCATCTGGGCACCAGTCAAGAAGGAAAACAACAAAATGTTCATGTCTGGCAACAAGAGGTCCACTGTGAAAATCCGAGATAAAACTGTAGATCTGAAGGAGACCAAAGATCTGTATGGCAGACTGCTGATCCTTGCCCGGTCTAACAGACAGATTGACCAGAAACAGGCTGTTGGCAACTATGAGTTCACACAGACACCAAGAGCACTCTTTGCCCCCAATGGGGATATACTGCCATGCACTGACAAGTCAAAGTTGATCCACCTCCTAGAAAAGCTGGCAAAGAAAGACCCAGCAGATCAGAACCAACCACAAGCTGGAGGTGTAAAGTTGGCAAAGGAAGTCACAGCAGATCAGGATCAACCACAAGCTGCAGGTGAAGCTCCAATGGCCACTGAAACTTTGGGATCCAGTCAAGATGGTCATCCTAGTCGCAAAATTGCACTAGTGGATGGCATGGTTGTTGTCCAAAAGCTGACAAAAAAGCCAGCAACAGTAGTCACAGTCAAAGATTTAAGTGAATGGTTCTACGGCAGACTGATGTCTCTAACCAGAGACTATGATGAGGTGATTCTGGTGTTTGATACCTACAAGGTTGATTCTTTGAAGCATATCACAAGGGAGAAAAGAAGACAAGGAAAGGATCCAATCCAATACCAAATCAGAGATGATACAAACATCAAGAACATTCCAATGAGCCGCTTACTTTCTCATGACCAAACAAAGGCTGATCTGACAGAGTATCTGGCATCAAAGACCATTGAATACAGCAAAGAGTCCCCCAAGCTTGTCATTGCTTCTGCTGCAGGACACACCGAGAGCAACAGTCAATTGCACTTTGAAGGCAACAACCATGAAGAAGCAGACACCTTGTTGATCCACCATGCAGTTCTGGCTTCACGTCGCAACCCCTCCGATGCACAGCTCATGTTCTTATCCCCAGACACAGATGTACTGGTGCTGGTTGTAGCAAATTATGAAATCCTGCTGAAAAATACTTGGATTTCAATGACATCTGGGATTTTGGAAGTAAAACCAATATGGAAAGCTCTGGGTGCAGATCGAGCAAAGGCTTTGCCAGCATTTCATGCATTTACAGGAGCAGACAACACAGGGCGGTTTTCTAGAATAGGCAAAGCTACCTGGCTGAACATCTACCTCAAAGCAGATGATCGTGTCCTCAAGGCTCTGCAGATGCTTTCTCAAATCAGCAAAGTGACATTGTGTTAGGATCCTGTATCTGTGTTTATTCTTTATTATTTTTCCTGTTTTCTTTCCCTCGCGATTGTCAGTCCGCGTTCCATGTTTCTGAGATTCCACCCCCTGTCTTTGTCATTGCACTATTCGGGTGATTTTGGGAACATTCAGGTTTCTTCTGTATTTCGTATATCTCGTTTTCTTCCTTCTGACTTTATTTATATTTGTATATAATACTAATGTACTAATCATACTAACTGTTGGATTAGATTTAATACTAACCTGCTAACAAACTAACATGTGTATATAATACTAACCTACTAACATTAGGGTTCTAGAGTTCACTACTAACATTACTAATTCATCTTGAGTTTCTACCTGCAGCTGTCATTTCCCTCCTCGTTATCCTATCCCTGCATCGATCTGTGATTTCGCATTCTCTGTATATGTGTCCACTTTCGTGTTCTTCTAATCTGAGCTGTGCACTTGTTTACCTGCCAACTCCAGGCCGTTTGTTATCATTGTGTCTATGTGTATTCCAGTCCGTGTCTTACGTTTCCCCTGTCATTGTTTTATTGGTCCCTGTTAACCCTCACTGTTCTCACCTGTGAGCAATCTCCCCTCCCTGCTTCTACACACCTGATTCCCATTATGTCTGTCTTCCTCTGTGTATATATACCTTGTCATTTCAGTGTTCTTCGCGAGTTCCTTATGATATTCTGCTTCTGTGTTTCCGAGTTTCTGCCCGAGTTGTTTTGTTTATTCTGTTTTCTAGTTTTTGTTTCCCAAGTCCTTTGCCTATTGTTGTTTTGTTTTGTATCCAGTCTGTTTTGTTTTCTTTGTGTTCCTTCTACGCCTCCCCGGTTTTTGACTCCTGCCTGTGTTCTCGCAACCCTGTCTTTGGATCCTGATTTTGTGCTTTTGCTGTGCCTTCCCGGTTTGACCCCTGCCTGTTCCTTGACTACTCTTTTGGATTGTGTTTTGTACCGTTGCCCTGTCTCCCTGGTTTTTGACCCAGCCTGTTTTACCACGGATTGCTGCCTTGCCCTGAATAAACTTCGGTTTTTTCATATTCCTGCCTGCGTTTGGGTCCTTCCCCCACCAGCACCTAACACATTGGATCTGCTATCTACATTAGCCAGGTTTGTATGCACTGTATACTTACCGAAGGGGATCCAAATTGACAACATCCCTGAACTAAGGTGGCATCTTTTCTGCAAGCACATGGCAGAAAGTGAGAAGCTTCCACCCACACTTGGTGCTCTCAAGCAGCATGTCCTAAGAGCCCATATCCAGGCCAGAGTGTGGAGTCAGGCAGACATCGCCCAATAGGAATTCCTTGACCCACTACATAATGACTACAAGGACAAGGATGGCCAACTGAAACCAATCACAACTGAGTTCCTCCCAGCACCAGAGGCCATCATTGAGATGGTCAGATGTCAATGCAAAGCAGACTGTTCTTCACACAGATGTTCGTGCAATTCAGTGGAGCTACCCTGCACGGAGCTATGTCAGTGTGTAGCACTGACTGCCAGAATGATGAAGACTCAAGGGATATCACATTTGCTAGCGACAGTGATGATGATAGTGAGGACCATGGACATGATGCTTGTATGTAAACTTTGGGTGTGTGGCAGCCAAGGGCTTTCGCTCCACAAGATGGCTGCCAAAGAAACGGCCTATGCCCCAAAATGGATGCATCAGCAATCCGTCAGAGGACTGACTTTGAGAATAAAACTCCAGCCAGAAGAGCTGAGTGAGGACAGAGAGAGGAGAGACTGTCTGATTGTTGGACCTTTTTGTTAGAGATTATTGTATTTTGAGTTAAGGTTTTGATTAAAGGGCCATCCACCGGCCGAACAGGCAAGCTGTCTCCTGTCTCTTGAGTGTGCCGCTGCTGTTTTGGAGTGTTTGTGGTTTCCCCAGACCCCTGGGCTACCACAGGTGTCAAATTCTGACATATTTTTTTCTGTTTTGGAAGATATAATAACAATGACCAGAATAGTACCTTATGATTAAGTAAAAATGCAAAATATGATTAAACATGCAAGATAGCCACCCATACATGTGTCATTGACCATCTATATATATTTTTAATTAGCACCATTGGTTTCCTTGCCCCAAAAAATGTAGATTTGACCACTGAAATCTTGATTCTAGGTAATCTAGGAGGCAAGATATTGAGAAACTAGTGTTTGAAGGTCGCCATTTTTAAAGATCCAAGATGGACGCCATATTGCATTCTGGGAAAATGGAATCATGCATTTTCTGATTTATTATTCTATGAAGTTTTCAAAAATGTATAGTTTTCCAAATCCCCAAAAAATTAACGAAATTACACAAGGGACCTGACTATGACCCCCATGACGTTTTCTGGCGAGCTCAAGAAAAAGTTGCAAGGAAAGGAGCTTTATTTTTTTACTATTCGAATGCAGCCTAGATTCCTTGTAAATCTCTCCTTCCATCTTTGCCTTGACCCCCGTGACGTTTTCTGGCGAGGAAGGAAAGGAAAAAGCTATTTTTTGCCAATCGGAACGTAACTCACCGTGCATCAGTTCTATCGCGTGTCGTGATATCAAATCTTTCATTTAAAAAATTATCTAAAACTATTCGGTGATGCATCTAACTTAGCTACTTTTATTCTACTTAATTCAGGGAACTGAAATTAACAACACTAACGTTAGTGAATAGCGAGTTTACATAGACTATAATTTGGCTATACAGGCATGTCCACCAAAAACAGGCTACTTAACGTTAACTTACCACAGCGAATCTGTTTTTCATGATTTCCATTTGATGGTCGGCTGCGTTTTCTTACCAGTCCGAGTTCACTGTAAATAAGCAACGTCGTTACTGTTAAAGCAAACTCATTAAGAAGCTGAAGATAGCCTACTAGCTATAGACACTAGAAACGTGAGCATTCGTTTTGTCTATAAATGTCTAGTAAAAATGTAGCTGGCTAAGGTTAGATAAACAAATTCGTACTTAGCCAGTTTCTTTGTTGCCATGACGCGCTTCGGTAGCGACTGGGCTACGCTTGTTACAATCAGATCATCCAAAACCACATAACTAAACTGTTTACTATACAATCTATTCTGCTCACAACCACAGAACTATATAGTTCTGTGTTCACAACGCATGATTCTCGCTCTCCAGCTGGATAGTGGGGGAGAATGAAAATTTAAAATTCTTCTTCTTCTCTGATTTAATGGTGTATTACAACGTGTATAGGTGCATACCGCCACCTACTGTACCGGAGTGTGTAACATCAAGGCTTTACATACTTCAGGTTATAACAAAACAAACAAACAAAAAAAAACTATATCTTACGATATAATCCTGTATCTTTAAGAAAAAGAACATTTTTAAAATGACTGGCTAGGTTGACGCACTTACCACCCACGACGTCACTCTTGCTTATCTGGAAGTCAAGTCAGTTGTCTAGAACAGGGCCGTGTCAGAATACAACCCCTACACCCTTTTGAGGGCGCATATTTGAGTCCACTTCGGCTTTTGAGTGAGCGACTTACCAGGATGAACCCCTTATTTCCAGGGTTTTTGTTGAGGGAATTCAGGAGCACACTGCTTGCAAAGTGAGGGAACAGGGCACAAACAAAAACCAGCACACCGATTTATCCTCTAGTACCGGAGTTGAGCACCCCTGTGTTAAATTGAACCTATCACATATTAATTAAGCAAAAGGTCAATTGATAGTTGAATTCATTGGTTCATTTTTAACTCAAAAGTTCAGTTCTGAACCTTTTTCGTTTTACTACCCTTTGAGTTTCATTCTGTAGGCTATAGCCTACCGTTCTCTGTTTTCTTGTAATTGTGATATTGCTATCTTGTCTTGTCCCCCACCATCTTTGGGAGTTTCTTGCTCTACCCGTCTGGTCTGCAAGGCTAGTTAATCGAATTCCGTCGGAAGCAAGCATGGTCTACCTACCGTATCGAAAAGGAGGTTATTTAATTCGAACTTTTCCATGAGAAGCGCCAACTACTTGTCAGGGTAGGAATCCTTATACTTTTTATCCTGCATGTAGCTGTTATCGTTCACAAAGGGAATGGATGATTTGACTAGTAACATCCCAAAGGAAAGGGTTCGTATAAGTTACTGTAACTTACTGTACGTTAGTCAGCCAACAAAATGGCTAACGTTAACATGGCTAGCTATAAACACTGCAACATAGTTAACGTTAGCTCTTATAGGCTTTGACTAACAATATTAGTTTAAAATGAAATTGAATATCGTTTAGATATTATAGTATTGTTTATCATTCATCTTTGCGAGAAAATTAATTCAATAAGACTTCTAGCTGGCAGAATGTGTCAATGTAAATAACTAGAGAATTGATAAGAAGTTAACGTTAATATCGTTTAAAAATCAAAAGATGCTAGATGGTAGCTAGCATAATATATATTTTGCTTTTGCAGGCTGTCTGTCGACGAATGGTTTTATAAGGTCTACCGGCTGTTTTTGTGGTCCACTGACCTGCAACCAAATGGCATTTTCACACCCGAATGGACATAAAAGAAAGAGAAATGATATCTCGGATATCAGAGGTAACGATAGGAAATCAAGGAAACTGGACGAAAACACAGGGGAGCCAGAATTTAATTTACAGCCTCAGGAATCTATGGTAATACAAGGTCCCTTTTCAGTTCAATATTGACTAGCGAATTCTGTGTATAGCCCACTAAATTCTGTGAATGTGTTTAACAGGGCATTCCCCGTTTGGCACTGTCCTGTGACGATATTCATGAACCCATCACAAAGAAACAACTATCAGAATTCATTTTGTTTGCGTCCTTGGGAATGAAACAGCCAAGGTATGTTCCTGAGGCAGAGTAAATTGTAAATCTTACACAAAATTCAGCAAAAAAAAGTTTGCAATAAACACAATATTTGATGCAACTGTTGTCCTCCTCTTTCAGTTGGTGTCATCTGGATCACAAGAATGTGTCTGGAGTTAATGTTACTGTTTTAGAAGGTCTTGGACAACTCCATTTTTACAGATATTACCTGCAATTCAAAAATCTCAGAAAGAGGTACAGGATTGTAAGTGAACAATCTAATCACTTTTTACAGCTGCTGTGCTGTATAGGGAGAAGATTACCCCCCTACTGCCACATAACACTGCTCACAATAACTATACGGTTTTCTGGATCCATTTACAGTACTAAAAAGCCACTTCGCTTCTTAGCCACTATATTTGACTTCACTTCAGTCTTGTGGCAGAAAAAGGCTACAATGTTGTATGGCTGCTATTTCTTATATTCTCACCTATAATAGAGGATTGTAATCAACTAATCATAGTTTCATAATTTACTGTTATACATATTAATTACTTGCTATCTTACCTGTCAGAGACGCAGTTTTATAAATTCCGCTGGAGCATCCCCCTTGCTGTCAGACATATTCAATACTGAGCTGGGAATTTCAGAAAGTACTGGTCCATTGCTTGTTGGAAGTGACACTCTACCCAAACACAACTTTGAACATCAGGAAGGTGAGACGCAACAACCAGAAAAGGCCAATGTGTGTGGTTGTGACTTGTATGCCGCAGTGGGTATATTGTTCTAAATACAGTGGCCTTTTATAATATTGGAACTGTTCAAATGTTCAGTTATTAAAATACATTAAGTAAATTGCTGGTGCAATGCTATGAGCAATAAAACACACTGCTGTGGTCTGTCAGGCACACAATGGCCATTTGTTTTTTTATTTATTTTTTTGCTTCCTGTGCACATGTAGAATTGTTCTTTCTCCACAGGACATCTAAACTGGCACCCCATTATACAGAAATATGGTACAAAAACACAGGGTCTAACCAGCTACCTGTTAAGCACTGAGGAGATGGGCATAAAGGCCTTCCCATTGAAGGGTGAGTGCACTCTTGTAAGGATGTATACAGCAAAATGGCACGTGGCATTTACCAATATGCTGTATTTCTCTGTATGTTTTGTTGAATCTGTGCTTTTGATTTTAATCTTTTCTGGAAAGCACTTTGAACGCAACATATGAAAAGCATAATGTAAATAAAGAAAAATACAGTACTGAGAAAGTATACTGTAGTGTTGTGGTAAGTGGCATATTCTCAAAATGTATTTTAGTTTTTCACCTCAACTATTTCAGGAGACCCTGGCTGTGATTCATTTCTGTGCACTGAGAGTGATGAACATGTCACAGACAGCAGCCCCCTCTATGGACTCGACTGCGAAATGGTGTGTTAAACCACGTTGCTTTGACACTCAGGGAGGCTGGTTTGCCATGCCATTACTTCTAAAACAATGACACCGTATAAACCATATGCTTGTAAATTGCTAGGAAATTGTACGTTAAAGGGATAGTTTGGAATGTTGGACATAATGTCTCAATTACGACTTACCCATGATGTAGTTGATTGATGGAAACCATTTTCAGCTAATTCCATGCTGTCCCTTCTTTTGGACATACACACGTTGCTAATGCTAGCACAACTCTAAGGTAACGGGTAGCATCCACTACCAAACGCACTGAAACACTCCACAGTGCACCCAAAGCAAATAAAATATGACGACAGTCTATCGGGGTTATTTTGAGTGTTTATACCATCATTTTTGAAGTCAAACTATCGTTGAATCCTTTACTTTGTGCTGACCTAATATTCTCTGTGGAAGTACGTGGCCATTGCAACTTGTTGCTCTTCTTTGTTGTTGTAGTCGACCAGTGCCGGCAATACATTCGTAGGTAACGTAAAGTATCGCTCCCCAGATAGACTGTCGTCGTATTTTATTTGCTTTGAGTGCACTGTGGAGTGTTTAAGTGCGTTTGGTAGTGGATGGTACCCGTTACCTTAGAGTTGCGCTAGCATTAGCAACATGTGTATGTCCAAAAGAAGGGACAGCATGGAATTAGCTGAAAATGGTTTCCATCAATCAACTACATCATGAGTAAGTCGTAATTGAGACATTATGTCCAAAATTCCGAACTATCCCTTTACGGCTGCATGATAGAGATAAAAATCATATGATATAGTATTATTATGGAAGCAGTGGGGTTCCTCCAGGCTAATTCTCAAATTGAATGCAATGGCACAATTGGCATTGATTATATCCACTACTTAAAGGGTATTTCCACCGAAAAGCAACATTAACCTTCTTTAACGGATCAAGGCACAACTAATTAAGTCTCTCTTTGTGGCCCTAAATTAATGGCATTATTTTCCCCGTTTTTCTAGCTAATGGTGGTGGTCGAACTGTTACATTAGTGGCTAACTTGCCAGCGAGTAACGTGGCCTCTCTAGTCTGGATGAGAGGCTGCAGGAGGCAAGATGAGACTCAAAAGTAGCTCAAAATATATTTTTAACTGAAACTAACGTATTTTAAATAGAAATCATCATATTTTTACTTTTTAAAATAAGTGTGTGCTTTGCGACTTCATTTTTACCTGTGACTGCATTTTGAAAGTAGCCCAATTTAGCTGTAAAACCGCGAACATTGCAACACTGCGCTGCAGGACTAGCAGTAAAATGCCCAGCCCCTCGGTTTCTGCTCCGGTGCGTTATTCACTGGGTGTGGAAACCTGTTATCTGACATCGCCCATAAACTATAAGCGCTCTTGGCTGTTGTAGTTCGCAGTAAAGCAGGTACCAGGTACATGTACAGTAGTTTGGGGCTATATCTCTGCTCTCACTACAGGTAGAAAGTTGGCTGCGAGCTCATTTTAATCACGATGAGGGCTACTTTTTTACAAATCAAACATAATATTTCGGTGGAACTACCCTTTAAGTACCCCTTAACAACATGAAGGTTGGTGGTGTGATGGTGATGTTTTTGGGCGGCTTTGACGACTCAAGCCCTGGACATTGAGTCATCATCCACCATGTGTTCTACGCTGTATCAGCTGAAAGTCTGTATGCATGCATTGAAAAGGCCTGACATGAGCTCTACATGCTCTACATGTTTGAAAAAATTTAAAAAATGTAAAAAAAAAAAAAATAATTTTTATTTTTTACAATTTTGTTAATACAAATAGTTATCAATTGAGTCATTTTCAGGTTTTTATTTTTTATATAATTCTGAAGACACTGTAGAATACTAAATACTGTAGACCGGACGTTCTGATATCACACATCCATTTTACAATAATGATAGTTGAAATATTTTGTTCTTTCCAGCTATGAGTCTGTTGCAGTGATAGTAGCTGTTGACTGCTCTTCCAAATTCTGCCTCTTTGTAACAAAATCTTGTATTTCTAAAGCTTCTCCTTGTGTCTTAGTGTTTGACAGAGTGTGGAAATGAGGTGACGCGTGTCTCCCTGGTGGACAGTGAGGGCTGCTGTCTGCTGGATGAGCTGGTAAAGCCAGAAAGACGAATCCTTGACTACTGCACAAGGTATATGAGCATCAGTGTTCATGGAAATGGCCTAATCCAAGAGTCACTTTCAGTAGCAATATATAAGAAACAAATAGCAATAAAAGCTGGAAAGGAAACGGAACATTTTGAGTGTCTTGTATGCAGAGACATTGGACATCAGTCATATTTTGATCTATGTAAGCATCAGGTTTAAATTGGGTACATCGTTGACCTATGGTAGGATTTACCCAGGAGTTTTAAATGTTAAAACCATGCTTTGTGGTTCTGCAAGATTTTCTGTGTAAATCATGTA
Source organism: Synaphobranchus kaupii (assembly GCA_029718625.1). Lineage (NCBI taxonomy): Eukaryota > Metazoa > Chordata > Actinopteri > Anguilliformes > Synaphobranchidae > Synaphobranchus > Synaphobranchus kaupii. The sequence goes on from CM056379.1 coordinate 39,456,092, forward strand.
ATGACTCCAGCCTTAGCCAGTGTGCTTTCTGTAACCTTCACATAGGGCATCTGCCAGCACCACTTATAAAATCCTGGGTGGCTGACGTTTAGAAATGCTGTTTTCCTGAGGGTTTCTGAACACACCCCCCCCCCACAGTGTCCATCTGGATCTTATTTACTGCCATGAAAGATTCTGGGTTCAGCTGAGGTGACGCTGGAAAGAAAGGTTCAGAGGGATTGTCATTTAGGTTTCTTTATTCTGCTCTTCCAAGGTATTCAGGAATAACAAAAGCCTTGCTGAAACCAGTAAGGACAAGGTTGAAGGATGTCCAGGCCAAGCTGAAAGAAGTTTTGCCCCGAGATGCAGTGCTTGTCGGCCACTCCCTTGACAATGACCTGAAGGCTTTGAATGTAAGAGCAGCAGTTTAACTGACAACCAAAATGGCAAGCATGTATGCGTAGGATGCAGTGAGGAAGAATAACTAATTCCATTTTTGGTCTGCAGTATTATTCTGGGGAGCCAGTTCCATAAGAAAGGTTAAAACCTAGTACACATCTGAAAGCCATTAGAAAAAACGGAACGTTCACTACTATTAAAATGCCTAACATGACATTGCACTTTAAATTGACTGTTTTTTCCCCCCCAAGAGTAAAGGATTGAACTTTATTTGCCGTGCGGTGATCCCAGTGATTGCCACGGGATTTATATATACAGTATATAAGAATGTTTAAAAATGTTTCTGTTACTCCTACAGGTGATCCATCCGCATGTCATTGACACCTCACTTCTTTACAGAAGAGAATCTGGCCAGAGGTTTAAACTGAAGTTTTTGGCAGAGGTTGTATTAAAGTGAGTAAGCTTTTTGGTGCCTTTACTCATTTGCCATTCTTTGTATAATTATTGATTTCTGCTTTCAGGCTCTGACAGATGAGTCTCCTACGGAGGTAATCATTTAGTCACTGTGCAAGTTTGAACTTTTCTGGTAGTTCCACGCTTATTGGCTCCACTGTTTTCTCAGCAGGAAGATCCAGTGTGAGGGGAACAATGGGCACAATCCAACAGAGGATGCTCTGGCTGCCCTGGAGTTGGCTCAGTATTTCATCAGCAGAGGCCCCAGAAAGGCATGCAATATTTTTTTTGTGCACTGATGCACTCAAATCATACCGAGAGCATTATGCACGGACAGGATAATGGGTGGTGCAGAGCTCATGGAGTTTTTTTTTTTTCCCCAGGTTGTCGAGTTAAATTTGGATGGAATATGGCGAGGACATGGCACAGCAAAGGAAACCCCCATGAACGGGTCTGTACACAGTACAGACCCACCTCGGAGTAAGATCAGGTGCGGCCTATTTCTGCAGCACAGAGCACTGAACAGAATGTTTGCGGTGGGAGGCTGTGCTTTACATTAACATGATGCTCTCTTAGGTTCAGAGATGCCCTCCGGGTTAGAGGTCTGTCAGCAGTTCATTTCGCCAGAGCGTCAGGGATTGATGCATCACAGGCCACTAAGCAGTTGAAGTGCAGCTCAGATCAAGAGGTTAGTCTCAGTACCCTGATGGCAAGAGGTTTATCCAGGTCTTGTTACAGAGGATATGAGAATATCACCTTGATAGTCATGACTGCATTGAACTGTGTTTTTTTGCAGGTCCTGTCCTCCTTCAGAAGGGAGATACCATCATGCTTTTTCAGCCTGGTTGAATTCTCTTCATTTGCAGAGAAAACAAAAACCTTGTCTGGTGGCAAGAAATGTGATTACCTTTATCAGAAGGTACATTTTATTGCATGGCTAGAAAGTAATGTGATGTCTTATCACTATTATGTGACTATTATGTGACACTTATGGGATGTCATACTATTGCTCTATTTAAGGACTTTCTCTTGTCATGTTCCAGATGCTTGCCCGACAAAGAGAGATGTGCACTGTGTATGTGGGGCCTTTACCCAAGGACTGTAGTGAGAAGGCTGTGAGGAAGCTGTTTCGACGATGTGGACCCATTCACTCTCTGAGGCTGACAAATGTAACACAGAGAGTAGGTTTTTTTTTAAATTTATGTTGCAGTGTACTTGTACATGCTGTCTTTGACTGTTTTTGTGTTTAAGTTGACTCAGTGATCCATCACTTACCATGCATGCGACTGCTTACAGTGCTGGATTCACACTTACAGGAAGGCAGCACACATACTCTGCTTACTGATGTGTGACGGTGCGTACATTCACGTGGGTGTTATTAGACCTCACTGTTGCATGGATGGTCATTTGTTTGTCAGTGGGACCTCCATATTGTGGCACAAATGATTCAAAAAAAGTGAGCTTTCTTTGCTTTGAGGTGCTTGGGCACAGGGTCTGTTTTGTTACCTCTCACCTTGCTTCAGTCCAGGTACAATCCATTCAGGAGTTAGCAAGAGGGGTACCTGTAGTAGAATGCCAAACTCGGATACAAACCTCAGGATTATTGACTAATTGTTCGACTGAACATAGTATGAAACTAAGTGGCATGTGCCATATCAAGCTCTTAATTGTAGAAGCATTAAACCAAAATAGTTGTACATTGGGGAAAGAAATGGAAATGCCAAATATTTGACTGGGACATGGCTTGGCATTAATGCAAAATGTTGCAATGTGGGAAAATCAACAGTTTCATGTGAAGAAGTGCCAGAACAAAATCAAACAATTTTCAAAAGTTAGCCGCTTCTGAAAACAGATGCATGCTTTGGAAAGCCAAAGTAAAATAATAATAATTGCCACCCAACCTGGGGCTGTATATATCCCAATTCCCAACCCAATCTGGAATATCCAGCTGTCTGCAACTGCAGCCGTGTTCCATGCAAGAACCACCCTGCCAATTCGGGAGAACTACGAAACACGCGTTGTCAACAGCTCCCTCCTTTCGCATCGCAGACCGCATAGCTAAGCTTGCACAGAGCGGCCGGAGGAGGGAGCTTTCATATGTGGCTTTGGCATGAAGTCTTACTCCAGCGGGGGGTTGCCCAAGAGCGATGAAATGGTGAACCCTATCCGAATTAAACCTCCCATACCCTGGGTGACGCAGGCGACAATTGTGCGTCGCCCTGTGGAGCTAGCTACTGGCCACAATCGCCACTGGCATGGTCTGGATTCATTCCGAGGTCGTGAGGCTCAACCATGTACCACAGCGTGGCGCTTTACCCGAATGAGCCATCCAGCTGCTCAAAAATAATTTGTTCAAGATAATAATTTGTCTTAATGACATCCCAATTGCTACTGGTTTATTGGTAAATTAAACCAACGTTTTTCACAAAAAATTAAAGTAAGGCGAGACTAAGGTAAGTGCTGTCGGTAAAGAATTAAAATTCTTTAAATTGATCGCTTTCAAAGTTCTGAACAAACTCCATTGCCAATGCATTTTCTAAGATGCATTATTCTATATAAGGTTTCTCCCAACGTTATAAGGCCTTTTAATGTTTCTCCTCTGTGTGAGCCACTACTGTAAGATTACATTATATTCTGCAATATGCTCTTGGTCATGTATGTAGTAACCTGCAGAATTTTGGACCCAGTACACAAGACTTTAATAACACTGAAACAAATGTAAAAGGCTTATTTTACTGAAAAACGGCAATAAAGGATGTGATTGCAGAAGAATATTATCTACATAATACCTAGCAGCTAGTTTTCATGAAGAGTTGGTGTTACCCTTTCCTCAATGAATTCATATTTTAGTCCATATATCTTCATGTACTGAGGGATAGAAGTGTCCAATGCAATGTTCTCCTGGTCCGTGTCTTTTTACTGCAGTCCATGAATAGCTATCCCTGAATATAAATCATACAAGGAAATGAGTCTCTCCAATTCTTTGTAGTTTCACATTCACAACCAAGGCACTTTTGTATATCCAGAAGTGGTGGAATGGTACAATTGTGTAATTCATGGGACTATCAAACCCGTCCTTATTGGGAGCACACTGCTGACACCTGAAGGGATGCACCTGGTGGCACCTTTGACCCGTTTGGCTTTACCACAGTTCACAATCCTCTGTTTGAACAAATGTGTGATGTGTGTATTCTCTTATAGTTCACGTCTTAGAGGTTCAACTGTACATCAGAAGAAATGCATTTGCATGCTGAAGAGTAAATTTGGGCATCTTATCAGAGTATTGGGTATTTCTTTCAGGTTGTCACATTAATTTCAGGTAGTTCTTGATATTTTTGCTTGTTTTAGTGGTCACCAGGCTTGCTACAGACACATTTTGATGTTTTCAAGAGGCCTCTGTGCACTATAATATATAACTTGCGCAAGCTAGCAAAAATCACAAGGTGTTTTCTCGGCTGGCTAGTGAACTAATGACTAATGATCATTGGAGTTTTATGTAGTTCGGTAGTAGTCTGGCAATAAGCAGAGGTGTAAAAGCTGGCTAGTGAACTAATGACTGGGTTGTTTTGTGCATTTTCAGCCCCTTGCTTTGACTAATGCTCTGGTTTTAGAATGCTTCTAAACATACAATTTCCTGTGATCATTGGAGTTTTATGTAGTTCTTAGAAATGGCTAATTAAATGAAGAAGTACTATAACATTGTTTCTTTGGGAACACCAAATTCAGTGTGCGACCTACATCGTACAGTGACCTGCTATAAATGCAAGGATTTCCTGTGCATTTAAAGAACATGTACAGTTCATTGCCAATGTGGTGAAGTAAATTTTCTCTTCCATTCTAGGCCCATGCAGTTATTGTATTTGAATTGCTGGAGGGAGCTTTCCTGGCTGTGAACTCACTCAGTGGTCTTAAGCTGGATGGATGCTTTGTTAAGGTATTCACTGTGATAAACGCTAGTAAATTTTGTTTGTTTTGTCTTAATTATTTGGCTTGGAATCCAGATGAGCATAAATTCAAATGAATCCCCCCTCCCCCTTTGTGTACTGTGACTATGATGCTCCTGATAGGTTGCATGAATCATTCATAGACTTCCTGTCATAGCTGCACAACATTTTTGGAATGAGGAAAACGGTCAAACTTGACTGTTAATAGGCGGCCAATGTCTGTTTAATGGTCTACCTTATTCCCTGATGTACATGCATGTATTGTTCATATACAGAGGGTAATGATTCTCTATCTACCAGGTTCTGAGGCCTGTCAAGGAGTCCACACTGGATTTGGAGGTGTTTCTTAAGGAACTGGAGAGGGATTTGCTGGATGAAAATGTCATCTATGTCTCAGGAGTGTCTGAAAGCAGCCTTCCTCAGGTTTTCTGCCAGTTTGGTCCCATTGAGTGTGTGATCCTGCCCAAGAAACCCACGTCGAGAAAGCACAGGAGACACGCTTTCATAAGTCAGTTAATAACATGCTCTTCTGTTAGAGGACTGCTTTCAAGTCACCTTTATGTTCAAGATATTAAAAAGTACCATCTACCGAGTTCAGAAATGGAAAATTAGTCAACAGCAATGTCAACAGTATATTGTTATTTCTGAGAGTGAGCTGGAGAGACTTTTAAGGCTCTAAAATCTCTAATGGCTTTTTTATTTCAGAATATCAGAATGCAGAGAGTGTCGAGGCTGCCTTACGTTCATCCACAGAATCCAATGGCGGAAAAATGAAGGTGTGCAAAGCATTGACTCCTCCTCATCTATGCTCATGGACTGGCCAGACATATCAGTCTGTTGAGTGCAACTCAGGGGAAGGCGAATCCACGGAATCTGAAGAACGAGATTCCACTGATCAGCAGCTTTGTCATGTGAGTCCGACTGCAGCACAGATATATCTCTGAGAGATTGCTTTGGAAACCAATGAATTGTATCCTCTGAAAATCCAGAAACCTTTCCATTTTAAATGGAAGGGGAAGAAGTACATAATTCCTGTAATAATCTGGATTATTCTGCAAAATCCTGAATTGGTATATGAGTTTATTTTAATGGTGAAATGTGTGGGAAAATCAAACACAAGTAATTTGAATATAGGTATGTACAGTATTTATTTGCATTTAGGCTTATGTAAATCTAGGCTACATACAGTCCAAACCTTTACAGGAAATGGTTATACAGAATTTATCCTATATGTACTGAGCTGCAGATAACAAAATGATAGGCCTAAGCTTTTGCAGCCTAATTCAATTATACGGTGTGCAGTGTGAAAAAAATGTTTTGTTTTTTCCACAAATGCACTTTTCTTTGGCAAACGGGAAAGGCATTTTTTGGAAGACCCAGGATTCCAGTTCCCAGCCTTAAATCCTACTCTGGCAGTAATATGTTTCAGCTGTGATTTTTAATTGCTTATACAGCCACACTGGCCTCCTTTTGTCTTCTAAATGTATATGTGCCTCTACACAGGAGAGTGAACTGAAAGACCTGATGAGAAAACTTGACTGCAAAGTGGGGAAACTGTTCAAGGCTCTTCCGGATAAAGCACTCAGTATAATTCTTCTTCCTGGGCAGACAAGGTAATAAAGGGCACTGTCATTGCTTGAGGCTATAGTTTATTAAGTTGAATCAATAGTAACCTTGGAATGCTCCGACTGGACATTCTGACTAGTTATGACCTCAGATCTCTTTTGCTCACCCTCTTCAGTGTGTACAGTAATTAATCTTGTGCCTTTTAGCATTTGGCATCTTTAGGTTGTTAGCTCATTTCTCAAAGCACAACCAGCAAAACCATATTTACAGCGGATCACAGTAAATAAACTACTCATGTTTTTGATATCAATAGCTAAAAATAGTGGGAAAAGTGATTATTTCAATGTAAACCCTATTCATGTAGCACATAAATGCCTAATTTCGGCTTCCTGAATGTGAATTTCTGAATGTGGATTTCCTTTATTTTAAAGTTGGAAAGGGTTGTTTAATCTGTGATTTAATTATTTTAGCATATTTTGCTGGGCATCATTTGTGATTAATACATAAACAGAATAGGTGTTGCTTTCATCGGAAGCATAAAATAATCATCTGTCAGTCATCGTCGTCCTGTAAATCAAATTGCAATGAGTCATACAGTACTGCATTGAATATCTGATTAAAATGCCAACAGATGAATTATAGATGACAGGATGAGAACATTGTTCATTATAATATTTTATTCCTCCGTCCTGCGTGAGGGCCAAGATGCATTTTGTTTATGTACTCTGAACATGATTTCCTCTACAGCACTTTACATTATTGGCTTAGTAGTTGCAGGGGGCTGTTGGGTATATCAAGTGAAGAATTAAATGACAGCTGCTCCTCAATCGCTAATCAACTGGAAAGAACATAGACCTGTACCAAATATCACTGTGTGAAATCTAAGAGCACTCTGCAATGCAGTTACCGGACTGTTAGATACATCTCCATGCTCTTTGGAGCTCTTTTGACATGGTTCCCAGTTGGTTCCACTATTCCAGAAGGTTTTTATTCGTGTTTGTGTGCTGAAACTGTATTACTACATAATACACTGCCTGGCCAAAAAAAAAAAGTTGCACACTAATATTTTATTGGACCACCTTTAGCTTTGATTACGGCGCGCATTTGTCGTGGCATTGTTTCGACAACCTTATGCAATGTCACAACATTTATTTCCGTCCAGAGTTGCATTCATTTTTGGCCGATCTTGTATTGACGACAGTAGAGTCGAACCACTCCGTAAAGTCTTCTCCAGCACATCCCAAAGACTTTTCAATGGGGTTAAGATCAGGACTCTGGTGGCCAATTCATGTATGAAAATGATTCCTCATGCTCCCTGAACCACTCTTTCACAATTTGAGCTTGATGAGTCCTGGAATATGCCCATTGATGGGATAACCTGGTCATTCAGTACCAGTGGCGGCTCCTGAGCTGAAAATTGGGGTAGCGGAAAACTTCCCTTTAAACTGATTATTGGTCTTAATAATTTTTCAATCCGTTTCCTTGATTAACAATAGGCTACATCAGCGTTTAATTCACCAATTACTCAATGCCATCAAATGTAGCCGGTTCTCCTCAATTAGGCTATTAGGCAAGTAATAAAATTATTTTAACTTGCGTCGCAAAATTGTGCACATTTTAATCAACATTATAATTGTGCATACATGTGCTCTTCGTTCTCCGCACTCTTAATTCCGAAAATATTAATGGAAATTAAACGATCTTAAAGCTCAGCTTTTGTTAGATTATTTTTTTATTGCAGGTTGTGCTAAATAAAAAAAATAATCTAACAAAAGCTGAGCTTTAAGATCGCTTAATTTCCATTAATATTTTCGGTTTAAAGGGAAGTTTTCCGCTACCCCAATTTTCAGCTCAGGAGCCGCCACTGTTCAGTACATTCGGGTACTCAGCTGACTTAATTTTATTGCTGCATAACGTTGCTGAGCCTAGACCTGACAAATTGAAGCAACCCCAGATCTTAACACTGCTTCCAGAGGCTTCTACATTGGGCACTATGCATAACGGCAACTTTTTTTTTGGCCAGACAGTGTACATGTATTGCTTGTCTTGAATTTAATTTCATTGCAATATATGTTTTTGTATTGATTTTGAATGTCAAGTTCTCCCATTTCATGAGTATTTTTCCCAATAAGTACTCTTGTTAATTGTATCCGCCATTGTGTTGCAATCAAATATTCCATATTGCTTTCGGTAGTAGTCTGGCAATAAGCAGAGGTGTAAAATCCAGGGGTCAGAAAGTAAAAGTCCTGCCATGTGTTCCTTCCACCCATGAACTCAGCAAACTGATTTCACTAATTAGTTTTACCTCCTGGCTGAAGAATTGTGCTAATTAGCAAATCCAGGTGACTGGAACCAAATACTGGGATGGACTTTTACTTTCTGAACCTGGATTTTACACCACTGGCAAGTCTTTCTTTGAAAGCATTTTACATTGTTCTTCTGTACATGCCTTATGAATTGTCATTATTTTTGGCAGGGATGGTGGGGTTTTCCCAGGTCTGTGTTTGATTGGGGTCAAAAATGATTCTTCCACGTGTCCAAAGGATTCCACGATTTCAACAGGAATGGGACCTTGAACTAGCACTGACAGACATCAGTACTTTGCCAGTGCAATAACTTGGTTTTCATAATTAACTTATTTTACCAAATCTTTTCCTGCAGTACTGTGATCATACAGTGTCCTAATTCTTTGTACAATTTGAACAGCAAAATAAATAATGTTTTATATCTGTTGGTTTGTTTTATTATGAAATGTACAGATGTGTGACCTTCAGTAACAGTCAGCTTGTGTTTTGGTATAGGCATTTAGTGAATGTAGGTTATGTCGCTATCTAAGTAAGCCAACTAGGTTAGTTAACCTATATTTCATCACAAGAGCAGGTAGATTTTCTTTAAAAAATTATTCAGCATATTTTGGCATGCATTGATATATTTAGTGGAAAATAGCTTCTGGAATTTGAGGCAAATGGTGCTACAAGGCACGTGTTTACAAAGTAATACCATTAGATTGAAAAGATTTAAACCACGGTAGAAGGAGAAAGAGCGCAGGCGCGGTGGCCAAGTGGTAAGGCGTCGGTCTCGTAAACCGAAGATCGCGGGTTCGAACCCCGTCCGTGCCTTTGCGAATGGGGGATATTCGTTTTTATCTTGTTGACCGCATATATGTTCAGTATAAATTAGCTTTGTCAGGCCATATTATAAAGAAATTAAATAAATATAACGCATCCATATTTATAGTAGACCTATATCTAACTCTGGGGCGATTTCTGGGAGTGTAGGTTACTTAACCATCAGCGGGCAAACAGTTTTTGGAAGATCATTTCAGACACAAAGACTGCCTGTGTCAATACTAACGGGCAAGTGGGCTATGGACTAGGCTACGTTTTATTTTCTGCGCGTATTATGTATTAAGGCATTTTTTAATCATATAATTCGTATTTTCATGTCTATAGGCCTACTGTCACATTAGCTACCTAGCCATAGGAATTTAGAATGTTGGAAAGATTAGGAAAATCATGAAAGCAATCTGGGTTTTTGCATTTTCCCACACATTTCTTACGGGAGTTTCTTTTTCTAGGACGAATAAAATACGCTTTTCTGGGAGAGAGAATAAAGGCCAGAAGGGGGCAACAAATCGCCCTGAACCTCAATATTTGTTATAAAACAATATTCAAAAGATAACACAGTAGGCTACGCAGCGAAGCACAAAACCCCGGCCGCTGTGTGTGTGTGGCGAGAGAGAGAGAGATATCCTATTTATTATTGAATTTGCGATTTAATTCATTTTATTCGCTTTCCAAATTGAATTATTAAAATATAGGCCTACAAATCTAGACTGTCATGGGTGAAAAAACATGCTAGATACCAGTTCTTAATTGTTATGCTTTTGGTTGATGGAAGATGCGAGAAGTGCCAGTAGGTATCTCTAACTTCTGCAGCGCCCTGTGTCGAGTTTTATAAATGTTATGACGTCTCTGGATTTCTAAGAATGTCAATTCCTTGTTTCTATATTTGGCGGTTGTTTCTAGGAAAATAAAATGTGTTAGAACTGCACACCTCCATTCTGAGCCAGATGCGTGAAACTTGTCTCTTTTTAAAGCACTAGAATAAGCAGTCGCCAGTGTCTCTTCAGAACGCTGTTTTCCACTTAGGAGCTGAGTGTGGATCCTCCTTAATTCAAACCATGAGAAGGAAGTGAAATGAGATGATCTTACATTCGGGCTGCTTTCCTTGCTGTGGATATGTTTTGTAAAATGTTCTCTTTTAAAATCTTTATTTTCTCTTGCGCCTCCCCCTCGTTTGGCCTCTTCGTACACAGTGGCGTGACCATGAAGAAATGTTTCAAGAGCAGGCAGTGGGATCTTAAAATGAGTTAGCAACGCTAGACACGACTGCACTCAGCAGCATATACATTCTTAAAGAAACAACGACCTGAGATGAGACGTAGGTGTCATGTTAGCCTGCTGAAATCATTGAAATTATTATGGTAAGTTTTAACGGATTCATATACGTTTCTTTTAATATTTCAGAAGGCTAATAATGTGTTTTAAAGCGTGCTCACTCGCACGTCTCCTGGTTCACATGGTTGGAATAGCTAGCAGGTGAGAGAATAATTTCTGCTTGTGGAATAGAGCTGGAATTATATCGGGAAATATTTGTTAATGTTATTAGGTACAGTGATTTTCAGAATCGTTTTGGCTATTTTGTGAAAATACCATTTCGCAGACGTGCAGACATTCCAATGAATAAATAATGTGGGTTTTATAGCCTTCTCATCGTGGCTGAGCACAGACAGATTGTGTCTGAGCGATATAGCCTACCTGAAGTCCCCCGGGAAGCACCGAGGACACTGTCTGAGACTCAATCAGGTTAAACGCCCAGTGGTGACTTCATAATACATAACCAGTCTCAGACTTAATATTTTATTGGGTAAAATACTATTGGTGCTATTTATAGACTTGTGCAATAACACGCGAAGACTCAATTGAAGATCCAGGAAAAAATGCAGCACACGTGTTGACGAATATAGGCAATGTTAAATAACGTTAATGTTTTTTATAGCCTAGTAAAATCGTAGGCTATTAGGCTACTTCCAGATGTCTTAATCAGTGTCTCAAAAGTTCCACATCGTCATTGTCAACAAAAGCAAACGTAACGACCATAGTTTAGGCTATTTCATGTAATTTTATTTTTTATTATATTGTAGGCTAATGTTCGTCATTATATAGCCTAGGTTACTTAAGACGAATTACTTAAAGCAACTACAGGTTTGGTTTTTACAGTAGCCTAGGCTATGGGCTAGTGCTGAAAATCACTGTTAAAATACTTTGGAGCTAAACAAAGAAAAACGTGGTACATTTTTTTTAATATAAATTAACCAAATGTAGCCTATTACACTTTTGTACAAGTGTAGCCTAGCCTAGTTGTAACAAAGTAGCCTATTTTGTGATTACCCGAGAAATGATACATTGTAACATTTTGAAAATCGCATTAGGTGATCATCGGTTGGATAGCATCTACGGGACAAAGAAATGGTTGATAACAATAAAAAATTAATTAGCCTACTAAAACACAGGCCTAGAACCTTGAGGAAAATTACAAAAAGACATGGAGTTTATAGTTATGGAATTGGCAAAACGCCGGCGTTTGTCTTGAAATGGTGCCTGTCGCTCTCGGTTGTGATCTCAGATACGGGATTTTGGGGGCTAGATGAGTTTAATCACAATCCAACTGGCCCGCAAAGTCCCGCTTCTGGCACGCGCTGTCTCTGCAGAGAACCTCTTCGAACTTCATTGAAATGTAGCTAGGCCAGTTTATATTGCCTAAACAGAGGCCCGCTGACATTGATATGGACACTGTATAGGTTATGAGGGGGAATTTGACACGCGTAACTCATCAGAGTTTGGATGCCATGGATTTTCTGTACAGTGACTCTCTAATCTCGAGTTACAAATAATAACACTTTCCTCGTATTTTTCTTCTTTTAAAGTAATATCAGCGGACAAAACTAATGTTTGCGATACCGCAGGGAGAATAAGGGGCTTTTGGGGGCAGTTGTGTTTCAATTTCACCATCATAATGCCCCTAAAAATCCTTATTGCTCTTGCACTTATCACCAAAACGGTTAATGCAAACAACTAATATATTATCCAATTATCTTCATGAACTTTGGTTATATGCTGTTCAATGTGGTAATAAATAGCCTAGGTCAAATTATTAACTGATAGCTCCTACATTTATCAAGCACTCCCGCCGCATTAAGAGGCAAATAAACGTGGCAGAATCTCTGCTTTTTGTTGGGATTTGCTACTGTATGCGTCCAATGTTTTTATATTGATTATGTATTATGTAGGCCAACATTGTAGGCTACATATTATGTTTGAGTATAAGCAATTTCGTCCCCAAATATTGAACAAGTAACGAGCTGCAAACATACATTCAGTGCAAATTATGGAGGAAATGCTTACTTTATTGGATTTGTTTACATTAATTTTGTAAAACTATGATTTATCATTTTGGTGTTTTTTTTTCACCCCACATTCTTGTAATGGAAACTGTGAATGTGCGTTTTGGCCTAATATGGAGCATTTGATATTGTGGATTGAATTTTGCATGCAGAATATTTGTGCCAGTGAAAATTTGCCATTTATATTTTTGAATATTCTCTTATAAAAAACAATGGTAACCAAGGAATCAACACATCCTAAGGCACATGTTTTCAAATGTTGAAATCTCAAGAATTGTACCTTTTTTTTGCCATTGTTCAAATCTTTCTTTCTCTCACTTCTATTGAAAATTTTTATTATTATAATTTTCTCCCCTATTTTTTTCCAATAACCTGGCCAAACACTGGTAACTTTTTGTCCATTTTGGCACACCGTACAGGCCATGCATAACCCACAAAGAAATGGGAGTGCTACAATCAGGCCCCAAAGTCAAACCCTCAGCCCTGCCATCTCGTTCGTCCTAGAATCATCAAACGTGGTGGTATATTGTTGCATCTCCTCATGCTTGACATTTTTGTCTCAAAGATCCATAAGCTCCACCTATAATTTTTGGCCACCATTGAATTTTTAAAAATAACGTCAGACAACTTCTTATGAACCATAAATCCGAAAGATGCTAGATTGGGTATGTTGTCAGTGAATCTGTCTGAACAAAGTTTGTGAAAAAAATGTAAGCAATCGGGCATCATATTGCCATCAGATCTCAACTGAAATGCTCTACTTTCAATCCTTTGTTAAACCCCCTTTATTATTTCATTTTACTTACATAGTCTATATCTGTACTGAATAGTACCTGTTGCTGCAATAGTTATTGAACATATTATTAAATAAAATTTTGAAAAAAAGTTTCCAAAACTAAAATGCAAGCAACTAGCAACAGTTAAAGTGTTAATCCTTAATTTTTTCAGTTTTGGTGGATTTGGCGACATCTATGGTGAGTGGTGGTCACAACAGTTTGTTTTTATACTCCAAATCCCAGAGTTCCATTCGAAACGAAGCTACACTACAACCTCAAACGAAGCAGCATGGTTTGCTTGTGGGTGTAGCGCTAGGATCGCATCGAGTGTTTGATTTTCTTCGAAGATAATCCAGCAGTAATATATTTTGGAGAAAGAAGACTGCCTAGAGCTGTTCGACAATGTCGTCCGATGTCATAAATTTTGAGCAGAATATCAAACCTAAGTTTAGGAACTCGCTCTTCTGCATTTCTCTGCGTGTGTCACCACCACTGGTGTAGTGCAATTTCTGTCTCCTACAGGGGTGTGTTCTAGGCCAGTGTCACAATTGAATACTTGGCGGGAATGTCACACCTGATGGCACCAATAGAAAATAGTATATGGAGGAGCAGTTACCCTATACAGAATGCAAATACATTGAATGGATATTGCTACAAAAATGCCAGCGTGAAAAGGTATGACATCTTTTAATATGAAAAAATTAGGATTACAGCTTTAAAGAGATACTGCAGAGCCTTTTCTACCGCTTCAATTTGAACTGGAACTCGTGAGTGGGTGTGGTCATATGACGATGATGTCACGTAGTCATATTATGAATATTCATACGGTCAAGGAGTGAAAGGGTGTGTCTTGGTGAACTGACTCAGCCCCACTGAACTCAATACGTTCATTCACGCAGCAAAACCCAGTCACACAGTAACGTTAGTATATTGAACATGGCTGGTTGTAGCGCCCTCATCCACTTGGTCCGGAGAGAATTGTTATAATTTTTTAGCTAACATTATTCATAAATGATAACTAAGATAACTAGCTAGCCAGTTCTCTGGACCAAACGGGGCTAAACTCACACACAATAGACTGCCTTGCATTACCTAACTTATCGATACATTCCATCTCTCGGCAGATTATGAAAGCTAACAGAGTCGAGGAACGATACATCTCTGACTCCTTGGCATAATGCAGGCAAGTTAGCTAAAGATACCAAAGTAAGACGTAAATGAATAACTCTCTATGGCTACGTTCACACTGCAGGTAAAAAGTGGCCCAGATACGATTTTTTCCTCAAATGTGACAAAGATCTGATTTTTTTATGGAGGTGTGAACAGCGAAAATCACATTGAATCTGACATTTCCTATTCTCATTTGGGCCACTTTTGAATGTGGTATTAGATTCCGATACATAACCGATTGTGTCAAAGCGCACGCAGTCTGAACAGTCAGATCGGAATTAGGCCTAATGTGACTTTTTACGTAATTTTTGATGTAGCAGGGCATTATGGTGTATTCAAATGAACTCGCAAGTCCGAATATTTCCTTCCGAGAAGAAAAAACTATTTGAACATGACAATAATCGTTTTTTCTTCTCGTTAATCAGAAATATTCCGACTTCCTAGATAATTTGTATACACCATTAGAACGTATAGAACGTAGCGCACGGGCTAGTTAGGTTATCAACACATTCACATTATATTATCATGTGTTGTCATTTTAGATAAGTGGTAAATGTGCAAAGCAGTGGATTTTTTTGGGCACAAACGATAGCCTACACCATAAGTCGTAGGCTACGTTTTTATATCATTCGCGGACAGCTGCGTTAACCGTTTTGTGATTTAAAATAATGTTAGAACTGTCCATATTATTGTCTTGGTTTGTTGCACGGTAGCCACGGTTACCGAACGTTCATGGTTGTCGGTCCAATAATGTGTCAATAGTTTAAGGGTGCGCAGTGATGTTGGGTTATAGCCTAACGTTACACATGAAGTTCAACAGATGTGTCGTGTGATAGCTTTTTTATACTGTGTATTTTAACACGGCTGGAACGCTGTATTGGCCAATCTGCATCCCGGAACTATCCGTTTTATAAATGTTATATCGACTGGTCTCAGAGTTCAGTGGTCTCACTAGCCAAACGGCCGAGCGCTCCATTTTCTTAACTCGCCCGTCCTCAGAATCACTAATTTCATGCCTTGCTTGAGTTTCACTGAAACCGCCCATGTCACGGTCCCCCCATTCCTGGCTCAGATCTTGCATTCACGAGTCCCTCTGCACAGAAGTAGCAGCCATGGCAGCACAAAAAGCTAGGCCCCCCGTCTCCTCACCCTTATCAGTAGCTCCACTGCACATCAATTTTAGAGGGGGGGGGGGAAGAGTTGGTCTCTGCTTTTATACCACGTGCCCAGCCGAGACCACCCCTAGGATCACCTCAACTCCACCCATTTCTATGTTAAGGATCTGGTGACGTCACGAATCCCCGGAAACCAGCGTATTGGTAAGTCTACACAAAAACTCAGATAAAACTGTTTTGACTAAACATGAGATTTTCGGACATAGACAGTTGTGTATGATCATAATCTAACCCAAAACATCGGTTTTCAACGGGAAAAGTCGGTTTTTGACTGCAGTATCACTTTAAGATTAGAATTCCATTGAGTCATTTGGACACATCATGTATTATTAAGAATAAATGTGGGTAAATAGCCAAGACAGTTAAATATAAATGTTAAATATATTTAATGTTCAATTGTTGAAAAAATATAAATGCAGAACAGTTTGAAAAGGTGTGTCTTTCGGAGATTAAGGAATGTACAATTGTTGTTACAGCAGGCACTTCAGGTCAGCACTGAAAAGAGAAATCGAGGATTAGAAATGAGAGAACAAAAATGCATGGTGTGCTGACAGAAGATTATCTAATGTGATAAAAGTGTTATTTTAAAATAAGAAAACAGGATAAAACATAACATAGCATAAATACAGTATTTAGAGCTACATTTCCTGTACAGGAATGTCTACTTCCAACAATGCAAGAAGCAGAGTGCAGGAAATACACATTTCTATCTGCATGAGAGAGATGGCAAGGCACTATGTGAAGAGAATACTGTACTGCAGTAATTACTGAGACAGGATGCTACTTGGTAAGACTGAAGTTGCCCATTACCCAGTCAGTCGTTTTTGTCCTTGGCACTGAGGGCTAAGATTGTCATTGGTGGGAGGGACATATCCCTCTCTTTCACTAATAAATTATGGAGTACCATTTCATGTTTTACTCTTGAGTTTTAATTACAATTTTCTCCTCCAATATAAACCTACTTTATATCGGCTATTGCAATTCTTGTCTGGGGGTTGTGCATTTACTGCCTGCTGATAATCCAGTTTGAGTAGTCCTACTTCAGTTCATACAGTTTTCTTGTTTTCATAGGCTTGTTTGGATTTATCCTCAATACGTAACCTTGCATGCCAAATAGATTGGTCATTTTTACATGCATGTCAATCAAAGGCTTTGAATAGAACATGGGTTGTCTGCTCCATAATCCTACAAACAAGGTTTGGCAAATTTTACCAGTTGTTTAGGTGCATCAATGGTACATCTAGACAAACACTGGGTTCATTTTAAGATTATTGTCTTTTGGAGTGTTCACACATTCCTCTTGAAACTATGCATAATTAATAGCAAATGCAAACTATGTTAATATATCAGAGAACAACAGTAGTTACCTTTTAATTTTAGTTTGCAAACGTTTCTTTCCAGTGTGAAATTCTTAAAAATAGATATTCAGCATAGTTGATATGGTTGTTAGTTCATGAATAATTACCTTAAGAACACTATATCCTTCTTGATTGCGTAATCTTTCTTCAGCAGCTCACTGAATCTCATTTTAATCTCATTTTGCAAGGGACAGTGAGAGGGAAGGGGCAGCAGTTATAAAATTCAATACATTATCACAGCTGTTTGAGCATTCTCCTGGTTAGACAGCCACAGCCAGCGGCAGGGTTAGAAAACAGTAAAGGCAGAAACATCCCTTTTACAATACGACATTTAAATGGAACACTTAGAAAATATTGCATGGCAATTACATTTCAGGGGGTATAATGTAGATGACCTCTTAAGTCATTGTCATTTTGTAAATTCAACAAAAGAGTGTGACTTCTTCCAAAATTAATTGAACCTACATGACATGGTAGGATACATTTCTCCCCACTGCTCCCCTTTCTCAAGTGTGTATTAATGATAATAGGCTAAAGAAATGGTCTGCTATTATTACTAATAGGCAAATGAACCTTTGGATTAGTTTGGGGTTCATATAATAGTTATTGAACAAAACATTCAGTAAAGTCTATAGGTTCAATTTGTAATACAATTTTACTGAGACAAATCTTTGATACAACGAAAGATGTATAATGATGTAAATCATGATTTTTCCTCTATAGGGAATGCAATTGCTGTATGTGAGATTGTTGTTTATTACTTGGGCTGGGGGGACTCTACAAAGATATTAACAGCAAAGCATTTCCCACCCTTGACAACAAATTAAACTATACTTAGAGTTTCAGAAACAATTCTGAGTTTGCATGTGATGACACTTTTCACTGTATTATGTGATGTATATTTATGCATTGTCATGTGTGGTACTATATGATAAGGTGCAAAACGGGTCTTCTCTACATAGTATTGTTAAATTAGCACTATTATAAGTGTTTGGTTATTATTAATCAGCTTGGTAGCTCACTTCACAACAAACATGGCGGTGTTTAATTTTTTTCTAGGTGACCTATTGGCTTAAATAGCATCACATGTACTAAATCATCCTGATTGGCCAAAAAAGGGTCAGATTTGGAGGACATGTTGGGAGGGTAATGTTTCCATAGGAAATGAATGGGTTCGATTCATTTTCAATGGCAATTTTTGCATCTTTAATTGCTAATAATGAATAATATATAATTAGTATCATTAAGATTTTGAATAGCATCTATCTAAACATACAGTAGAATAATATGGTATGCATTTTGTGTGGGTACTATAAGAAGTGTAGGACTAGAAGTGTTTACAAAAATGGTACAAAAGAGAATAATAAGAAAGATCCTGAGAAAGATGTATGTTACTGTATGTTTCACATGCAAACTAATAAGCAAAAAATGTTAACTCCAGTCTAGTACTGCAATGAAGGACTGGCAGATGCCAGTGGTGGTCATTCAGCCAGACACAGATCAGAAGGGTCTAACAAAAGTACGTCCCGCTATGCAAATTTGCAATTCAAAGATTTCTGTTGTCATAATTAGAAGTCTGCTTTGTGCAAATTCAACATGGCATTCACTAGCTATGCGACAGTACTGTAATCAAAGCAAGAAAATAATAAATTAAGCATTTATTAGTATTCCTCTCTATAACCAGAGCCAAGCTTTTTTCTTTTTTTTTTTATTAACGTTAACTATGTTCTGGTGTACAAATATTGGATCAAAGTTCATTTTACACAGGTAAAGTAAATCAATGTATCAATATTTTAATGAAAATTATGATAAAAACCTTTGTATTGATTAATGAATGTATCAGAATAGAATAATGAAGAATATTATTTGCAAATTGCATGAAATTGTTCAAGTTAACAGTTGCATAACCACAATTTAGAATACTGTCCTGGCCACACTTTGGGCTAAAATATCACTCCCATCGTTGCAGAATGTTTTTATTTATTTATTTATTTTTAAATCCTTGAGTAGCAGAGGCGCCTCCAATGTTTTGCTAATTCACTCAATTCACAAATAAGTTTTCCATGTTTGCTGATTCATTTATAGAAATTATTGTCCTGTGGTTAGCACTATTGCAGTGATTGTTCTGTGGTTATGGATGGTAACTGTCAACCTTATCATAGCCTACTGTGTAATTAGGCCTAAGCAGTTTTACCATGTTGTCAAATGCCGGGAGAAACAACGTGCAACAGTATATACAGCTTCTGGAATGCGCTGGGATCAAGATTCCTATCCTTGTAAGTTGTTGCAATTAGATGTTTGACAGCCCGTCAACAGTGTTGATGCAGAGCGCTCCTTCACCTGATATGGTAAAATCCGTGACAACAGGTGCTCCATCAAAGACTCAACCCTCACAATGTAGGCTACAACTTCTTGTACCATAACAAACTTTAAATAAATAAAAACAGACACATGGTAACCCTGTTGTTTTCTAGTAATGAAATTTGGGCATACTTTTCCTAACAATGTTCTGTTAAAGGCAATAAAAATCATACTTTCTTTCCATGATGGACCAAAGAGATTAAATGCACCAGCCTATCAATTCATTTTGCTCACATTTGTTTCTAGCAGCAACAGCTGGCTGAATGTCTTGAAACATCAAGTACTTGCTCAATTGTAGCAAGTACCATCGTATTTCAATAGTTTCCTACAGCTGTGCAAGAGATCCATTAGTTAATTTATAGAATTTTAATTTATTCATTTAAAAATTTTTTAAAAACACGATTTCTGCTGCTTTTTCAGGTTCAACAACTTTGCCATGACTGCTAGGCAACTTTAGCCAATATTTTCCTTGACAAACACCCAGCCTCATTTATTATCGCTAGCTTCACAGAGCTTTAAAGCAGCACAGTAGCTTTTCTTCATCGCCTTATCCCCATAAGCATTAGTGTTGATGTGGAGCTACACCTCCACTCTGGAGTAGTGCCACCATTGCATGTTCAAATGATAGTCACATTTCTGTCAAGGCACGGAAATGTTGTAAATGCCTTCCAGTTCAGTCTGTGCGTTGTTTAAAAGAAAACACTGGTTACGTTCAGGTAATGTGGTTAGGCTGCTGCTCCTGTGTACTCTTTGTTCCTGAGAAAGGCGTGAATATGCAGGACAACCATCGTCGTTACATTTTAACAAAAAATAAAATAAATTTTGTTGGGCATATACTAAAACTATTTTCAGCATACTTTTCATGAATATTCAGCCACGTTTTCCCAAAAACAGCAGAAAGGCAAAGTCGCCTGCAGGCAGCCTACAAAGCCGAATGGCCGCAAAACAGCAGCACTCACCATTTTATTTTAATTGAAGTGTGCGCTGTGTGGAGTCATTTTGCCACACACGCTGCGGAGACACCAGGATGGCACACTTAGCAGACACTCACCTTTGCGGGCAGGAAAAAACAGACACAGTAATTAAGGGGGTGCGAGTCAACCAAACCAAAAGCGGGGCTTTACCTGCTCACCCAGAAACAGTCACATCACACACACGAGCATTTGTGCAAGGAACAAGCACAATAACCTCGCCAAGTTAAAGAAGAATTCCCTGGCTCTCGTCAACATCAAGCACAGACGCATACTTGGAAGAACTCTTGGCTCCACTTGCAGAGATGGCACATAAAAACTAGCGTTACATGAGATGATCCAAACATTTAACACATCTGACACAATATTCTCTGTAAACTTACAGAAGTCAATACTCCAAATCGGAGGTTGGTACCGACACATCTGAATGATGTATTGAGGGGCTCTTCAGCTTCCCATTTATTAGACCCACATTTAATGGAACAAAAGGAATGCAACGCTGTCATACTAAGAAACATTCTTTAATTTTTTTTCTCCATTTAAGGAAGTACTTTACATTTTATGGTACAAAAATGCACATATTAACACATTTTGCAAAACCTTCTTTGACACAGTAGCAGTGATCTGCAGGGAGTGGCTATCACAACAAAGACATCAAACTGAACAAAATCTGACATACAAAAAAACAACCACATATTAACCTTTTTAGAAATAGATGGAAAATGTCAATACGGAATAAACAACATTACTGTTGGCTAAAAACTGGGAGGACTGGTCTACATATTTAAAAAGGAAAGACAAATGGAATTAAAATCTTACATTTTTCTAAGGACTCATTTCTATTTTTACTGTATCAGTCAAGTCACAAACACCTACACATTCATTAATGTTGTTCTTATTTCAACACCATCCACTCTGTAAACACTCAGTGTGTGAATAACATTGGAAATTAAAACAAATAAACCAATTACAATACACAACACAACAGAAAAGTGAGATCCCCCTCCTCCCAGTCACACGGCACTGTCCAGACAAAGTGAGGCGTCAGTATGAACACATGAGATGTACAGCATGTGTGGAACGTGGGGGTGTACATCTGATACTATACTAGCAGAGGGTTGTTTTTCTCCAAGAATGACATTGGGTCAAATGGGGCAAAATCTAAAGCTCTGGGGGCATCATAATCACATTTGGGGGGGGGGGGGGGGGAACTAAAAAAAAAACTATACAACAGACAAACAGCAGCAGATTCGGATTTCTGTGACCAACGTACACGGACCATTTTTACCCGTTAAACACTGACATTTTCTTATGGCTTTTTAGATTGTTGTGTGCGGCTGCTGTGGGAAATGTCCTGTTTGGGGGATTTCAGTGACCATTAAGGTTTCATGCTACCAGACCTGTGGGACATCAAACAAGGCCGAAGAGGCTGTGTCAGCACCTGCAGGAATACAGAACCGAATTAGATGAGACAAAGCTCTGATCAAATGAGTTTCATAGGCAGACACATCTGAGCAGAGAACGTTAGGTCTGTCAGTTATGGCCATCAGTGGTGCTTGTATTACCTTTCTAAGCAGGAAATAATGCTCAACAAAATTATATTCATAAAGGAAAAACAAGAAAGATTCAAGGACAAGTTAATGATTCAAAACTCCTGAAAATGCAACATTGCCAGTAGGCTAATGCAATTTCAGTTTAGTCAGAGCAAGGTTGGAAGGAAATGGACTGAATACATGCAATAACTGATTGACATGACGTGGTTAATACAAACAATAAACATTCCGCATTACTTGAAAAAGGAAACTGACCTAAAAAAAAAGAGAAAATCTCAAAATCATCCAGTCATTCACGATGGCATAACTGAGAAGCCACGCAGATTCCACATGTCCACTGCTGTCTGTTCATACACCATGTACCCGCAGGCCCCTGGCCCCTACTGCCTTCCAAGAAGCACGGACCCAACCGCCTAACAGAGCTGATCTCACACAATACAGCAAATGGGTGACTGTGCGCCACACAACCCTGCTCACCAGGGTATTTGTATTCAGAGATGCAAGCGGTGCTGGATGAAAAGGTACATGTCCTAGAAAGTTATGTCTGCCACATCACATTCTGTAGCTTTAATAGCCAGGCTGTTTTGACTTTTGTACCATGTGCCCTGTGCACATGACAGACACACTGTAGTACTTCATGCCGTCCTTCACATTCTGCCCACACGCGGTGGGGTAGTCACTGACTTCAACAGGTTAGGGCAGATTGGGAAAGAGGGGGGGGGAAAAAAAAAAATAAAAGCCACTCAAGTGCAGCAGGGGGGATAGGTTTACCCTTTCTGCCTATGTGGTTATATTTAGAGCTTCAAAAGAACCAGTGAACATTGAAAACAGGAGGCCATGATGCACCAAACAGAAAGCATAAGAAGCTGATCCAAACCCCATGTTAGCCTTTCTTCCTTTTCTGTCCCAGCATAACAAATGCCCATTTTATCCTACAGCTCATTTTTGAATTTGCCAAAATGGATTTTCTGGCAGATGCTGACATCTGAAATTATATAAAGAATAATGACTAGTTAAAAACAATTTTCCCCTTCTTCACATCAAAATTGTTAAATTTCTTTTCTTTCTTAACTTGGACAAATCAACATGCGCAAGTTACTACAAATATATCCAGTATTTAGAACACGATCATGTTACTTGTTTTTGCATTAGTCTCACATGACAGTCTGGCCCATCAAATATTACATCACAGCTAAAGGGAGCATGTGAGCTGTTACCCTGAACAGACCGAGTGGGTGGAAAGGCTGAAAAAATCTCCTTTGGAGTGCAAAGGTCCAAAGAAGACCTTGTCAAAAAGTATGCTCAAATACCAACTACATATAACGAAAGAAAACTGCCAACTTGCAGTAGAATGTTCCTCGGAGTCGGCACAAATATGGAGCAGTGGGGAGAACAATGATGCTAGTGGTGGGGCCATGTCACTGCTTCTCCTGTATGCCTTGCCAGTCTTATGCCTAGTTCACAGTTTGCAATTTTAGTGAACTGGTGTGTGTAAGTGGAAATTACAGGTAAGCTGGTCACTGAAGAATTAGGCAAGTCACTTTGATAGCCATTTTTGAAAACGGGGAATTGTCACCATTGGAGTGCCTTCTACTAATCACTGATGCTAGGTTATTTAAAAAATAAAATAAAACCTGGCAGAATATCATTTTTGTAGGTAAATATGAATAAATAAAACTCATACTTGCAACAGAGAAACTGAGCAATCATGCAGTCTTAAATTTAAAGAGCAACCAAACTCTAACACTTTTTTCTTTTTTTTCCCCTCCTATTTTGATAGGTTGGTATCAAGTCAAAATTATTTCAGTTCAGTTTTGCTTGGTTTGGCACTTGTGGGGCATGGTTGGCTTGTGATTATTAAATCAAGTGTTAAGAGGGAGTCTAGAAATCTTTCAACATTTAATTCCAGTTCCAGAGAACCTGATCATTGTTTATCTGAATTATACACAAGTTGCATTTAGTTTTCCACTTTAAATGCATGTAATTTAGAAATATTAGAATGCCAATAAATGTATAGGGGCTCTTCAGCTTGATAAAATAGTTTAAGGAATTTAAGTACTCTGGATACTGAAATCCATTCTGTGAGATTAAACTATTGATCGACATTCATGGACATGAAAACAAAGTTTTCATAGTTTTCCATAAATTGTCCAACATGTACACAAGATGACTAAAACATATTCTGAAATCTCCATATTAGCAAATAGCAAAGCACAAGGTTATTATCACTATTGTAATAGATGTGACAACTATTGAGATCAATACAAAAGTACACTCACATCATGGGTAAGGACATGTGCGAGGGGAAAGCTTTTCAGATCAATGTCTCGAATTCAGGTCGTCACTCACAGGACCTCACACACTTTACCATTTCTGTGGTGAAGCGAAGGTACCATTTCAGCGTGCACATGCCAAATTTCACTAAGAATTGTGGCAACCCACAGCAAACTCACTTGGGCAAATTACAAGAGCCATACCTGGGCCAAAACTGCAAAGTGTTATACATTATCATGCACATGAATGGGAAATAACAGTAAATTGTTTTTTTGATGTCAACATGAGGTGAAGGAGTACAGCCAGTTACTTAATGTACATTAATGGCTTCTTTGCGTGACTTCATAAATATTTTCTCAATGCAGCAAGCTAGACACCTACCTAGCTGGACTATCGCATGCTAGGTAGGTAAACATTAGCTTCCCCTTCTAGATCTTACCCATCAGCCTGCTAGAGAAATATCCCCTCAACAGGAGAGAACCACCAACATTCAAGGAAGGGAAACCGCTGACTGATAAACATTACAAATAAGAAATTGTGAGGTTTGTGATACGTCAGACCCTTGATGACTTACAGCCATTTAGCAAACCATGTGTTCCATACTGTTCCAGTGTAATTTACAGCTAAATCTTGTCCCACCCCCCAATTCCCATAGAGATCCATTCAAATGCAGAGACGTTATAGTATCGCTTGTAAGAGTACCACAAAATAAGATATCAAGAGTCTTTTGATGTTGTTGGGTCACAGACATCAGGAAGTCATGGCATGTAAAGGATATGCGACCAAATATTAACAATGATTACTTTATTCTATATATAAATGCAGGGGTGCCAATAATTGTGGTTTTGTTAAAAATAATTATTTCTTGATGAGGGATTTTTTTTCTCATAATAAATTTACTTCAATTAAAGGTTGGATTTTTCTCATTTTTTCAGCGTGACATTAAGCAAATTCACAAAACGGCGAATTTTTTATAACCCTTTTTACTCATCTTTACCAGGAGTGCCAATAATAGTGGAGGGCACTGTAAATGCCTTCTATTCTCATATTTCAGCCCTTGAATGAAAATAAATTATGAATTAATACAGAGTTCTGTATGAGGTATTAAGCAAAGTTTCAAATTCTTCGTAGTACTAAAAGCAACTAAAGTTATTTTTCCATTTAGGCTGTAAATTGATTTAAAAAAAAGACAAACCCTCCACAATTACTTTGCACTACACTGGCAGGTTCTTTTAAATCCACCTGAAATGTCAATTTATTTTAATTGAGCTTTAAGAATGGCTTTTCATTCCTGGATAAACTTAATTTCCATTTTATGTTACTCAAACAAATCTGAAGAATGCTCCTTAAACATGCTGCTCTTTAAGAGACCAAAAGGTAAACTACAGATGCTTCACATGTAGTAACTTGGGTCAAATGTCAAACAGTCACAGGAACAGCAAAGCCTTGTAGAACAGGTACCTACAGATGTATAGAGTACGGGTGATGAACTTGAATTGAACGTATACATTTTTTTGGGTCAGATGGATATATACGAACAATGTCAAAGACTGACATTGCAGGCGTGCCTTAAAGGATGTGTACTGGTGTAGTCATGAGGCTACAGACATTCTAAGCATACTTTTTCTTTGTCCAAGGAAAATTACAATATTACGTAACAGTCTCATTTACAAAACTCACCTGACAAACTACACTAAAGTCTATGTGCCTGCACCAATTGTAGGCATATTTATACAATTATGATTTGAGAGCTCTGTATTAACTCTGAAAGGAGTACCAGCAAATCAATTTTTACCAATCAGGGTTACAGGTATAACATCCATGGGGTGGGGGGGTGGGGGGGGTGTATTGTATGGTATTTGTGTCATGGAGGAGACATTCTGGTCACAACCCTGGGGAGGAGGGTAATAAATGTCTACAGTACCAAACGAGGATACCTGTGAATAATCACTGAAGTGTCACTGAAAATAGATTGCATTGTAAGTGTGCCATTTTTCTGCTACAGTAATTTGACCAGTGATAAATCATTTTAATATTAGGGTAAGCAGTGTCAAACAATCAGATTTATTGCTTAAAGGAAGGAGGTTAAAATTGCAATTGCAGAATACCTTTGTGGCCATAAAAATGCTATATTTTAATAGATTTGAACAGAACAGTCTCTTGCAATTGCTTCTTCGCCATACAAAATAAGAATGCCGGTATATGCTAATCTGAACCTTGTTTTAACATTAACATTAAAAATATTAAATGTGCAGCTCCTTTATTCCTTTAAGTTAGTCTTAGCTTTTGTGTAATTATTTTGGGTGTGTATACATATCATAAAATGAGTATTATAGGCATTTTAGAAATCACCTCCAGTTAAAAAATGTCACCTGTATTGATAATTACCTGCTCAACATGACTGTATCCTGGAGACTTGCACTTAATTTATGTTTTAGTTCAGCTACCTAACGATGGCAAATATTACAACACCTATTGTCTCAGGATTCCATGGTGTCACCTAGGGAACACAACTTACAGGTATCTATTAAATTTGTTGCAAACCGTATCACAGCTATGAAATTTGTAATATCCACAAAAACCAATACTATTAAAATGTCAACGGTATGAAAACATGTGAAAAAGTTGGACTTGCCTGCTGACAGCTCACCATCAGTCTTCCTCTTCTTGTTTTTGCGGCCTTTCTTGCCCTGAGTGGCAGAGAGCAGAGGCCAGGTGCTGGTGTTGGCGTTCCCATCCTCCTCCGTGCCATCGTAGCCCTGCTCTTCCTGAATGGGACTCATGTTCCTTTTCTCCGTTACTGGCCTGCAAAAAGTGGTCATGTGAGGGAGGGGAGGGCATATTCACAGCTGTGCTGATGGGAATCTTCGAGACTACAATTCCCATCAGCACCTAAGAAAGGATGTTCACTATTTGTATATCCAGAGATCTCATTCTTCATGAGAAACCAGCTAATTGCTCCTTCATGTACTACCTGAAATGAGCACACACGTCCAAACTTATTTACAGGGGAGGGGGTCCGTTCCATTGAAGACTAAAATCTCACGATTAACATCATGTAATCACAAAATACACTCATCTGGGGAATGTAGTGTACCCTACCGACATTGTGATGGTCACAAGGCATACATTTAAATTTCACACCTATACCTATACCTTTACAGAGAATACATTCTTGTTTTTAAGGTCTAGGTTACATGACAGTAAGTTAACAGCACGCATCAATCCATTGCAGACCAGCCAAGTTATCCCACTGAAACTCAAAACTAGCCAGATTCCCCTCAAACACCCCCCCCCCCCCCCCCCCCCCACCATGGTGTTCTAGGCAAACACCAATTAAGCCGTCTAAACTTAACCATCATGTGATGCTATACAGCAATTTGTGGAGTTTAGTCATCATACTGAACAAAATGAAACGATCGGTGTCTTTCCTCAAAGGCCATTTAAGGAATTTGATATTACGATTCACAAGGTCTTTGCACCACCAGCTAAACAGATGCACAGATGGCATCCCTGCACCAAATTCACTGATTTGTATCAAAAAAAAAAAAAACCCATCCCCTAAGAAACTGCATTTGAATCTTGCATGTCGTTAGTGGGAAGTGGATGCAGTGGTAGAGGCAACATACTGACTTCAACCAACTGTCCTCCGTCCTGCTGTCCACGATGTCGGCGTATGACGGAACCTGTCCACCCTCTGCCGTCTGGCCAGTATTCAAGGCTGCCAGGGAACACATTTTCTCTTTACGACAAACCTCCACAGACAGTATCAACGAATGTCATTCATTCCAAGTACTGAATTTTAAGCTTTGAAAGGCCAAGAAGCCCAGTGTACATATCTCAGCAACAGCAAATGAGTACAAATTCCAAAAAAAAAAAAATCCAATCCTACCTCAGTTTCAGAAGCAAATAAGTGGGGAGATAAAACTGATTCTCAGAACACAGTGTATAATTGAATTGGGGGGGGGGGGGGGGGGGGTCTCATTCCTACCGTCGGTTTTCATCTTTTTGTTCTTCTGGTCGACGGAGGAGTGACTCCAGGTGCTGCTCTGGCTGACTGCGTCACCATCGTCAATCTCATCAGAGCCCTGCTCCTCCTGGATGGGACTGATGCTCCTCTTCCCAGTGAAGGCCCTGGCAAACGCATTCAGGGACATCAGCACCCAAGCCCCAACTTACAGGGACATGCACTCTCATACACGACATCACCACCCAAGCCCCAACTTACAGGGACATGCACTCTCATACACGACATCACCACCCAAGCCCCAACTTACAGGGACATGCACTCTCATGCACGACATCACCACCCAAGCCCCAACTTACAGGGACATGCACTCTCATACACGACATCAGCACCCAAGCCCCAACTTACAGGGACATGCACTCTCATACACGACATCACCACCCAAGCCCCAACTTACAGGGACATGCACTCTCATACACGACATCACTACCCAAGCCCCAACTTACAGGGACATGCACTCTCATACACGACATCACCACCCAAGCCCCAACTTACAGGGACATGCACTCTCATACACGACATCACCACCCAAGCCCCAACTTACAGGGACATGCACTCTCATACACGACATCACCACCCAAGCCCCAACTTACAGGGACATGCACTCTCATGCACGACATCACCACCCAAGCCCCAACTTACAGGGACATGCACTCTCATACACAGTTGCCACAGGGTCAGCTGATACATTCACTGCCTATCCATAATAAATTAGCCAGCTGAGGTTCAGAACACAGCTTCATATGATGTGCCAAAGGACATTCCGGTGGGATGATCACTCCTGTATTGCTTCAATATGCTGCGTCTCATATCAAGCTTAATGAAATAATTTGAAGGGGAAAAAGAATACCATAGATTCATGGATGTTGTAGATTCTGTATTTCATAAGAACAATAAATATTTAACTGTAGAATTTGGAATGACACCACTTTAAAGAGTAGCGTCATACACACAGTCTTCGTCATGTAAAACAAAGCCCTCTGCATAGCATTGAACAACCAGTGTTTAGAATCATGCTACCAAGTAAGGTCAAGCATTTAACTGCTTAATTTTAAAGAGATTTGAGAATACAGATGATCCCCATTTACCACTTTACATAAGCAGTAACTGGCTGCAGGTTCAGCCTGAATCCCAGGCTCATTTTGGCAAGTCGCTATCCACAACCTCAGTTCACGCTGCTGCGTGTCCCCTTTCTCGTGTAGACTGTGCACACACGGCATAGAGCCAGCATCCACATCTTACTTAATGAGAAATTACGAAACTGCCATTAGGTTCCCTGTGAAAGACAGATTCCGCCCTAAATCTGAAACCCTTACATCAGGACTCGGCTTCAGGATCCTGCTTTTGTCCTGTTAGATGAAGAAACATGAAGCAACACTACCGGAACTGGGCGCAATTTTCAAGTGGTTGGAAAGAACCGCAAGCTTAACGCTTTCTGAAAGAAAAAATAAATAAATAAATGAAGAGTGCCATGCGCTTGGAAGACGCAACACAGGCTGTGGCCTTACTGGTTGTGGTTGTAGCCATAACCCGGAACGGCCGTGCTGCTGGTGCTGTAGTGGGACTTCACCCAGCCGTCCTCAGGCCACTTCTTGCGACCCTGCTTGTCATCCTGCCGGCTCTCCAGGTATTCGGCATATGTCTGGATGCGGTAGCTCTCTGCATAACGGCTGGTGTTCATGGCTGCAGAGTTGGGGGGGGGGGGGGGGGGGGGGGGGGGGTGGTAGAAGGAAACCGCAACATGGGACATCGTGCCTGTGAGCTTAGTAACACCCCTTCAGCACAAAGCAACATCTGTAATTCCTCAACACCGATTCAGATTGGTGACAAAATGACCGCCTAGAGAGATCAATGCCCCACCATTTGGAAAAATACTGCATGCCAGGTAAGCATTACCCATAATCACAATATTATGCACACATCCCTCCAGGCCATCCAAGCTTGGCAAAGCTTATACTTCATGCATCAGCCACACCCTGCGACTATGAAACTGCCACACCGACACATTTGCAGAGTCAAATCCTCAGTTTAACATTTATAATGGTGATAGGACAGTCCTACTTCTGTTCAATTCCTGCAAATACCGTGCACGAATGCAGAACCCGGGATAGAACTTCATGTCCTTGTGCTCCAACTGAAATCACAATCTGTCATTCCAATATTGAGTGAAGAAGCCCCTCCAAAAAGGACTCATCAAATAGAGAATCACCATCAGAAGCATAGTATGTCATTTCAGAAACGTGGATGGATGAAAGTCTTTAGAATTTGGGCATTACCAGAGTATTACCGACAGTCCCAGTGATTATACCTACTGACAGAGGTAATGAATACATCACATGACAACTGTAGAAACAACTTCAAAAAGGAGGCTCTTCACCTTATTCAGCCATTTAAATATTTGAGGTTTTCGCCTGACAACAAAACTTGGAGGTCCACTGTACTGCGCTCAGCATTTAATGAGCCAAGATGTTTAAACTTGCATGGACCCTGTAATTAAAACCAGAGCACAAGCTGAACCTACAGGCAGAGGAACAAGTCTTCCACATGACTCAGCTGTTCAGAGGGAAGCCCAGAGTTCGAGTTGGTGTCACTTATGAATCCTGCAGCCCTGTGTAGTGGGGTCACAGTGTTCAGATATGCATTAGCAGAACTTCATTTATGGGACAATCAAGGTCTCAGCACTTGGCTCGCAGACAGGGAACATTTAATTTATTACATTTCAAATGCCACATCAAAAGACGCAAATTATCAATGAATAAATTATTATTCAGGTTGTTCAAGTTTATGTGGGGAGGAGAACCACGTCGAATGTCACTAAACAGCATTTGACTTAGTGTCAGAATGCCAGTGATTTGACAGATTAACAGTGGGCAAGAGCATGCCTGTAGACTTACAGCAGGTGAGTCAGCCACAAAAGTAAACCAAATGTTTTGACTTGCATCAGTGCTTGGGAAATAATGAAGTGCTATACTTAGGTGAATGACAGAAATACTTACTTTACACAAACCTGCCCTGGGGAGGTTGAAGGGTGCTTAAAAGATATTTTATAAATGACTTTGAAGATATACTGCTATAGTTCAAGTGGAGTTAACATTAGCAAATGCATTTTCAGAGAACCTATGAGGTTTTTGGCCATTCGAGGCAAAGCAATGTGATTCTAGCATTTACTTCTCGCCAACCTTCTGATGGTAACTTGAAGGGCTCAGGGTAAAACGGAGAACATTTATGTAGTTTCATCCACGCTATGGAAATGAACCTGGACCTTTCTAGAACTGTGTCCCTGCTTGGCCCCTAACACACTGAAAACTGTCCTTGTAATGTCCCACTGTCCCTCCGAACAATGAGGTGGATGCAAAACAAGTTAATAATCCTGACCAGTCAAAGATTGTGCCTGTCCACTGGACTATAGTGCATGTCCACTGGAAATGCATTATAGAGCCTAGACCTTTACCATCTGTGAAGACTCGTTGAAAATAATTCCCCACTTGTTCTTCCAAAGGTTCAGGTCTCTCAAAATTAACCAAAGAAATGTTGGGAATTCTCTGTGGAATGACCCACTTGCCAGTGTCTCAGTGACAGTGACATAAGATGGTCATAGGAGGACCCATGAGGCTTTATGATTTAGCTCATCAAGCCACCCAGTCCATAGGTGAAGAGTCATTTCCCCCCCCTACCAGCAGGTAACCACAAATCTCAGGAAACGCGTCAGGGCGCATTGATGCACATTACAGTGCAAGTCAAGGTATGTCACAGACCCTACATCGACAGTTTGTTTTACTAGTTCATAACTAAAGAACACTCCAGTGTTGACATTTCATGACAGGTTAGAACAGTTGCAAACTGAAGTACAATGCTAAGACGATATAGAGTGATTGACAAAGAGGTTAAAATGTTTATTTTTTTATCAAAATGAATTAAGTTTTTGTTTAAGCAGCTGAAGGTGAAAGTGCCACTACACGCTCCAGGCACTCAAAAAGGAGGGAGAGAACACGGCCCTTACTGTCAGTGAGGAGCTATGGTCCAGACGGTGTTCCACATTCCTCTGTCCCATGTGGTGGGGCAGTGGCTTAAGGACAACTTGTGTAGCTGGTGTGGTTTCAATTCCCATTCCCCAGCGGGGCAGCAGAACTGGGCTTGGCTGAAGGGCGATAGCGCCTTTATCACACCTGTCCAGCCAGCTGGCCTTGTTCCAATGACTCAGTCTCCTGTGCAAGGGTGTGGTGGGACAGACGCCAGAGCGCGTCCCCTGCAGAGCCATTTTGCAGAGCTTATTGAAATTCATTCCACTGTTCTGTGCTTTTAAACAAGCCTGTCAAAAAGTCAGTACTATTGTCTGCAGCCATAAAGAACAGGGTTTCCCCACCAGAAAAAAAAAAAAGGAAATTGCAACTACAGTCAGTGCAGACTGCAGAGGGGATTTAAAGCACTGAAGAGAAACAACCCCTAACAGAGAAATAAGCGTTCTGCCAAAATGCAAACTTGTGGATGCCAAATCTGCACCAACTGAACAATAGGTTGAAGGCATTTTTGACTTAGAGCTTCTCGACCAGTTTCAATAAATCAACAAAAGCAAAGCGCCAGAAAATTGCGAACATAGACGTCAATGAATTCAGAAGATAGACAAGAGCATGATACCGTCGTAGCAGCAGCTATGAATACTTATTAGACCCATTAAGGTCAATTTCATTCAGAGCAGTACAAGAATCAGTTTATTTCTAAAGGAGAAGGTTATGCTTCCACATAAATAAAAGCTGCAACTTAATTTATCCCACTTGCGAGCAATAGAAGCACTCCTTTACAGAAGGGTAACCGAAACAGAAATTATTTGTAAAATAGGCTTTTTTTAAATTCAAAGAGGAAAGCAACAAGGTATGAGAAATGAAAAGCAACAGTTATGCCATACAAGTGCAACGCCGATACCCAAAACACGAGCGGACTCGAGATTATCATCAGCCCTGAGCAAGGCCTGAGTCAGGTCATGAGACCAGGGGTGCAATGATGCAATACTGCATTTTCCCCAATAGCCTAAAAACATCTTTGCTCAACAAAAAAAAGAAAAAAAGACTTCTTGGCAACGAGCAGCATATTTCCTGGCATGGGCTGCAAGGTAAGAGGACATGCATGTGCCAGCTGGGGTCCTCAGATAACTCCTGCCTCCCAAGTGCCCTGCTCGCAGTCCTTCATCCCCGGCCTGAGAGAAATCATGTAAACAAGCCCCGCCGATATAACACAGCCCGTCTCACGGAGCTCTCGATTCGCAGAGGTGTTTTAAAAACTAATTTTAAAGTTTAAAAGCACAAGGCTTTTCATATGCTGCATTGATTTGTACAGAACTTCAGCAAACTCTTCTGTATTAAAATGAGAAATTTCAGTTCCCAAAATGCAAATGGCATTTTGAACCACAATCCATATAATCCTTCAATTAGGTTTAGATGAACCATAATAATTTCCCTCTCTAAAGCAGATACTAACTCATACTAGAACTGAAGATTACAAAGGCCTTTCCAAAACTGTAATTCTTTATATATACACACTATGTTTCCTACGTGTAGTCATGTCCTTACAGCTGTAAAAGGAAAATGAGGGGAGGAGTTCATTTTGGCCCGTGTTCTGGAGTGTTAATCCTCTCAATCGAGCTTGTGCAGGAAATACTGGATATGCTTTAAAAAAATAAATAAAAATTGTCATTTCTTCTTCAGCAGGAGATGGCCACTTCCTGTAGCTTGCCCTGCACGAGTAGTGCGAGTCACACAAGAATCTTGGGTTTATCACATTGCCACACCAGGTTTTGAAGAGATCAGACGCCAAACTACAAAGACGAGTTGAACAGACTACTCGCCCAAAAAATCTACACCATTGTTGCACATACCACACAGAGGAAATAACTGCCCCCTCTCTCCAGGAGGGGAAAATAAATAAATAAAACAAAAACCCCAGATCTTATCAAGATCTGTTCAAAGGAACATGAACACACAAACTATAGACCTTCCTTTCAGCACAGAGTTAACTAGGCGATGAGACATTCAAGCTAAATGAGAAACACTGTTGCCCGTCAGCTGTGTACAAATTTGAGGGCAGTAGAGGGGGGGGGGGGATCTCAAAGGAAGTAAACAACCAAACGTGAAAATGGGGAATAAAAGGCAGCCCTCTCCTCTAGCCAGCCATGTGACAGCCACAGCATATGACTTTCATAACTTCATCGCTCATTACGAAGCGACTGCTGGACACAATTGAGCATGTGTTTCTGGAGCGTGCTCGAGAGCCAAGCTTCCTTCTCCACAGCCCTGGCCATTCGTCAGCCTTCTCTGCTCACTCAAACCCATTCCAGGCCCATTCTCCTGGCCTGTTGCAATCGCAGCCTCTTCACATGACCTTTCTGAGGAAACCGACTGACAAGCAACATGCCTCACTAGACACTGCAAGGTAAAACCAAAATTCATCTAGGGCAGCTTGTGAGCACGACTGGCATCCTCTATTCAAGAAAATTAGCCTATTAGTCTACTGGGATGAAAAAAAATAAAAAAGCATTGTACCAGGCTATTCACATGTTTTAACAAACGTCAATTTCGGGTCACAATTGAGCCTGGATCAGTGAAAAGCAAAATTAAATTGGTCAACAAAAGGCGATTTAAGCCAACAGATGTCACCTTCCTGTTTGCATGTCCAAGTGGTTACATGGCTGAAGACTCAAATGGTCAGTCACAGTAATCTCTAGGAGAAAATACAGTCAGGAGAGGACAAGCCAAAGACCAAGATCATTTACACCATTCGTTCCTTTCTGCTGAAAGCAGCCTTACCCCTATTCATGCAGTTTTGGGGATTAGTGAGACAGAACACATATTTTCCCCCACGTCAGAAGTGTCTTGTAAATTAAGGGCACTTTGATAGAGGAAGCCACATTGAGACATACACTAGTCACAGCATGCATCTATTCCCCATGAAGATGTGGTTGTGAACTACAGAAGGATCCTTAAGATTCAACAAGGCATTGGATATTTAAAAACAAAGCAGTTTCTGCTAGTGCTGCCCCATGAGTGATGAATATCACACTGCCAAGCAACTTGGCCTAGGCTTTTAACAAATGCACATTAATGCACTTTCCGCATTAAAACCCTTTTTGCTTCCTGTTTGAAAAATGTTTGAAAATGCGCCTTGCAAAATCTGCCTTAAATGGTAATTGCAACATAAGCCACATTGCTTTGCAGTCTGAATCATACCACAAGTCTACAAAAGGACTTGAAATGGTCCGAAATGTGAGACTGATCCCATCTGCTGGACATCCACCATAACTGCATGTCGACTCCGATGATAGCATTTCATCAAGGGCCAGCACCAAAATAGAAGCTTACCAGGGACTCGTTACACACATTCCAGTGCCTTTTATAAACCTTAATGGGGATATCCCTGACAGGGAGCTCAAAATATCCACCCGGCTTCCTGCGGCAGCCTTCTCGGGCAACAGGGGCAGGTAGCACCGAGGCGGTGGGTCGCATTCCCCTGCGTTGACCTCACTGCTGAGGCATGTAACGAGTGACGCATGGGAGAAGCCTTACACAAACAGCACCCTGAGCCGAACTCCAGAGCCGCATAGGCCCCGCGCTCAAGCCCACAGAGGCAGAGCGCGACTCCTTTTATAAGCATGCCGCAGAAGTTTGCTACTGCACTGCAAGATGCGTGCTGCCAACTTAAGAATGCTTCACATTCCCAACATACGCCTTGTCAGGGTGCCTTACCCAGATGAGTCAAGTGTGCGTCGCATGATCCGAAGTGAATTAAATTGCATGCGGTTACAGAAGCGCCACAAGATGCACCTTCAGTCAAATGCGTTTGGATTCTCATGGAGAGAAGAGTGCACAGGGCAGACCCGAGCAATCAGGCCATGCACCTGAAGGTGGGAGCCATTTTTAGAGCAGGGAAGAGCAGCATCGTGTCCTGTGGCCTGTGCCAGATGGTAAATCATACTCTTTATTAATTGCCCATTATAGTTACCTGCACCAAATACAATATACGTTTAAATGCCCATCAGAAGTACACCCCACCAAGCAATTTGATCACATGATTCACAACTCAAGCTACCTCTTCACACATCTGAACACACCCATTTCATCTGACACATGTTCCTTTCAGATTTAGCTCTATGCTTTTTGGAGCATCACCAACCCCCCAGCTAATGGAATTAAAGCCATCTGTGCACACACACACAAACACAAACTAAAACAGCTAAGATCTATTTTGACTGGTGCAGACAAAAGGAATGACTAAACCCCCAAATCCTTCCACGGATTCCAGCCTTCCGCCGTTGAATGAAAAGCTTCCACATCTACCACGCTTCTTATAACCACTGAACTTGGCTTCCTAATAGAAACGGTCGTTTTCAACAAAAGGTTCACATTTTGTGCGCACCATAATGTGGTGTTCGTGTGGTTTTCAGAAATGTCCATTTACCGGTAATTTGTAGTGCTTTAACAACAAGGGCAACAGCGAGGGGGAAACTGACTACAGACAGTACATTCTACATTGTATCTGCCTCCCTTTTATGAAACACTACATTCATGTTATAAGTTCTTACGTAGAGAACTTTTCAATAAACACCAATGAGGCCACTATTGAGACAGATGAAAATACGGGGTTGCACCTACCAATCTGCACTTGGTCCGTCTGACTCAATGACACAAATGCGGATGTATCATCAATCCAGGAAACCTGTATGTTTCCTGGAAATATGGACAAAAGGAAGTTAAAGGGTGGAAGGGGGGTAGTAACTGAGGTCACAGCATTAACAATAAGGGACCCTCTGTAGATCAAGCGCTGCTCACCGAAGGCACTGAAGAGCTGGTACAGATCGCTGGTCTTCCACTCTTTGGGAAAGGTCACATAGAGGACGTGGTCCCTTTTGGGCTGCACTGCAGTGGAGGAGAACCACAGTTGCGCGGTCAGGCTATGCTGCATGTGCTCAGCTCAACAAAAAAAAAAAGATTCATTCAGAGGGCAGATTTACAACTCAAATGTACTCACAGTCTGGACCGCTGAGGTTGAGGTACGGAATATCAATGATTCTCATGAGGAAGAGTCTACAGCAAGAGAAACCACAACATTCCCATCAGATCACTAATTGGACAATTGTTGATCCAGGTCATGCTTTCACTTAACACATTTTAAGATTCTTGATCCAAGTCATGCTTTCATATTACACTTAAAGACCAGTAAAAACAGCCCATTATTTTGAAGACAGATCCCAAAGGAGAAAACAAGAAATACATCTTCATTTTGTAAATTCTAGAAGGGGGAAGGGACTTTTTCGTCACTTCATATCAGGTTGCGGAACGGATGTACGTACGCATTTCCTTCAAATTGAATAAGGCTGTTAATTTGCACCATGACACTAAATGACAGCAAACGGTTGCAAAACTTATTACAGGCTGAAGGCACATCAAGAGTTCATTAGGTTATTTATCTTCAGATTACCCTCAGCTTACAAAGTGAGCACTGATCACTTCTCAATCTCATACCATCGATTATGCTGCTGCTTACTGCCAAAGAGAAAGTCAAATCTCCATGCTCTCCATGCAGACACCGTTAGTCTATGACCACATCATTAAATAATGACACGTCATTACTTTCTAAATAAAAGGTACACAAAGCAGCTCACATGAGTCCTTTTTGGCTAAATGGCTAAAAAGAAATGGTGAAAAGCACTGACCTA
Organism: Synaphobranchus kaupii; assembly: GCA_029718625.1. Taxonomy (NCBI): domain Eukaryota; kingdom Metazoa; phylum Chordata; class Actinopteri; order Anguilliformes; family Synaphobranchidae; genus Synaphobranchus; species Synaphobranchus kaupii. Next base: position 39,494,267 of record CM056379.1, read on the forward strand.
TGAGCTTAGTCAAATGGTGGAAAGTGAATGCAGATTGGCTGGCTGGCTGGCTAGCCGTGTGTGTCTGTCTGTGTATGTTAGGGGAGGGTGTTCAGACTTAGTCAATTTCCTTCAATTGCTAAAGTTTGTATAATTGCTTTGTATAATGCTGTAACAGAATTATACAAAAGCATTGCAATACTACTTTCATTTAAAATGCTTAGCTAAACCTGAAGTATAATGCAGGTAGTCAATCACTAAAATTATGCTACTTACCAACTGCAAAATGTAATTCTTGTTAGCTAGCCAGCCAAATGGTCTGTCTGCCGTCGGCTTGAGAAATGCAATCTTAGTCAAAAAGTGGCTACCTCTCCATTATAAACAGAACATTTATTCATACGATTCTAATTAACAAGTCCATTCCCCATGCTTTAGTGTCCTTGAGTTTCCCTGGATCATTCTTTCTGAACCACGGCAGATGTAATTACAAGTAATTTGCCGCCCCCCTTTGGTGAAAAGGGAAACCTAAAGCATAAAGTCTGCAACACAAGCAAATGGTCGTTTCAGTATTTATCGATAACTTCTGGTCAATTTATCAATGAACAGAAATCGGTTAAAAAAACAAGCGATATTCATATCCTTGCACAAGCCAGAGCATTAAACTGAATGCATGGCACAAATTAAGAGAAAATTCCCACAGCTGTCGAGCCTTCATTCCCTGGTCGCACACTGCCATCATTCCCGTGTCTTAACAGGATGGGCCACCCAGCAGCCCCCACTTCAAAAATGATTTTCCATTAATCCAATCTACTGCACATTATCAGGCTAAAAGATTATGTCATATGCTCAGAGGACAAATGGTGATAAGACATTAGAGTGCTTCCAAATGTAAACTTACTTGTTGAAAAAGGGCTCAATGAGCTTGGACCTGGCAGATATGTGCAGCTTCGGGGGAGTGAGGAAGGACCCTGAGGAAGAGGTGTCAAAAACATGCAGGTTGATCCGCAAGAACTAAAGTCATTATTGAACAGATTGGTGTCAACAACCAGTATAAGTCCATTAACTAAAAATAGAAGCCGGTACCCAAGTAGTTGGCCATGGATATGAAGCACAGGCCAGTGATGTAGGCATCATAACCTGCCTCGTGGAGCTGTTCCGTTGCAGTATTATAGCTTGGGAACCCCTCTGCACTTTCTGAAATAAATGAAGCAACATGAATATTGGTTCCAATACAATAATTATCAAAATCTTTAAAGGCCCAGATGCATATTTTTCCATACTGGTTCAAGTAAAAAAAATAAAAATGCAATTTTGGTCGAAGTATGCATATTTTAGGGTTTAAATGAGATTTCTCCGAGCTCTTAGTAAAACGATTTCCCACGTGACATGACGTATGTTTTTGCATAATTTTTGGATGACTAAATATAAACCTCTGAGCCTGCCCCATCTGCCTCAGACTGAGCCAAAAGCCTTTCGAGACCTTTTGAGAATTGGCAATATCCTATTAATATTCTGAATTAGTTATTTACCAGTTATTGTTTTTGTGTACCTTGGTCCCTCTACTTCAGTTTTGTATTCTCTCCTTCTCCCTCACGTTTGCTTTATATCCCTCCCTCTCCCGGGTCTCCCCTGTCTCTAGCCTTTGTTAGGGATACTGGGAGTAGGGTTTGGGACTTTTCAAAAAAAGCTACGTCAATGCATTTTGCTAACATTTTGTGGGCATTTCAGATACTAAAAACAGGAAGAGAATGCCGATGCGTGTGGGCCTTTAATTTAATGAATATGGTAGCCAAAAACAAATTACATTTGTGCAATTACTATATGCAAGACCCCAAAAAATATACAACACTGCCCAATGATTTCTTACCGACTTTTGGGGCCTTGAAAGGCATTTCTTTCAACTGCTTTTCCAGTTCTGCCAACGATGTGTTATTGATAATCTCCTACAAAGAAATAGAATTGCACACAGTAATATTTGTAATTAGATTAATTTAGGTACTTTATATTCTTAAGTTCTCCATATAAAGAATCTTAGTTGAAGTGTGCCTTGCCAACACTGATCATTTTAACAAATGCAGCATTTGAATTTGGCTGGTAACTTAATGTTACCTTGGCCGGACTAAAATTTGTAGGAACTTTAAAGGATGCACTTACGTGTACTTTAGTGAAAGATAAACAGTTTATACAAATGAACAAAATGCATTCAAGGCAAAACGATCAATACTACCACCTAGTGGTCAAAGAGAATGGCTAAGGCTCAACAGTATTGCCCTCCATAAGCATATTGCTGTCCATACTGTACATCATCCCCCCATAATGCATATCAAGGCCCCCCCCCCTCCCAATACATGTCAGAAAGTAGTCCCACTCTGGGCTTAACATGCTTTCTTGATATATAAAAGGCTACATTTCACCCCAGAAGAGGACCTTACTTTAAATGGTTGTGTGGATGCCATGAGTTTCGTGTCCAAAAGCCTGGGGGTGGGGAATAAATAAAAATAATCACACTATTAGGTTTGATGAATGAAAAACAAAATCAAAAGAATAAAGCAACAGTAAATATTCTTACCTAGGAAAGACACACTTGGTAACCTCTTTGAAGTCACTCAGGTCCTGGAATAACATTTTAACAATACTTGATATGTTTAAGAGTGGGGAGGGAAAAAAACATTCCAAATTTCAAAAGAAAATCTAAAATACAGCCTCGAGTGGCAGTTGGGGGGGGGGGGGGGGGGGGGGCAGGGATTAAGCACCTAAAGGATCACAGGAAATGTATGAAAATTAAAGCAATATAACACATGGTTATACATACGATACACATTCTGCAGAAACAAGAAGAATATTTCCTGTTTAACATTGAAAAACAATGGATGTCTGAGAAATTGGTGATTGGTTAGAGAAATATTAACCACGGTGGCACTTATTGTGTGGTAAATCAGTGCAGGTTTTGTGAGAATTTGAAGAATGGTCAATGAGTTATGACCATTAATGTGATGGGCCACACCCAATCTGAAATTCATTGGCTCAATACTCGCATATTGTCCCATATAGCTGCTGCAGATTTAACGAATGAGGTTGGGTACACCAACGCTATGTATGAAGTTGGGGCAAATCGAACAAAAAAAACAAAAAAGCCTTAGCACAAAAAAACCAAAAACAACCCACTTACATATTATGCAAATTAGCTAAACTTTCATTATGGTGGACTTTCATGCTTGTTTGTATTCATATTCATTTAATTCCAAGGAATCTGCTGACCACATTTGTTGTGAATTGGACTATCGGCCACATAAAAAAATGAGGAAATTGAGCAAATGTACAGAGAAAAAATAATGAATAAATAAAGCCATAGGAAAATAGAGCTTAAACCACTAATTAAACTGAATAAGGGTTGTTGCACATTGTATTGGATATTGAAGCTTTATTTGGGAAGTGATAGTTTTTTTTTGATTTGATACACAATAAAAACCATAGCTGTGCATAACCAATCACATACATGGTACAACTCGGATGCAGTTTGTGATCTACATTCAGAGGAGCAGTTTTCGCCATCATGCTCCCTGACAACAGGCAATCACATTTGTAACCTGTCGATCACTGGAATGTCATCAGTTCAGAAGCGCATCCCTTCATAATGCATGCTGCCAGGTACTTTTCAGTCTGCAGCCCACCAGCTGAGCTGTACAGCCATTGCATTGGAGCCGTTGCACTCTGGCACACCTGGTGCAGGATGACTGCAGGTGCAATGGGGTCAGGTATAGCCCACCAATTGAAATGTAGAATTAATAATCACCCGGCAAGACTCCGACTCAGCCAGCACTAGCATGGTTTGGAATGATGTACACGCTAACACTGTAGCAGTGTTTCCCTTATAGCACTGCTCCGAGAACTGGTGGTTAATTAGTCACCTGTGAGCAACCATCATATTCACAACAAATTCCTCAGCCTCCCCGTTTTCAAAGGTGTAAACTGGACTCACGGAATAAGTGAACCAGCAAAAAACCCTTGCAGATAGTTTTTTAAAATTTAATGCAAGGAACAAATAAGGCCCAAGCATCAGGTACCAAAACGCAATCCATCTACAAAATTTATGTAACTTTCCCCCAGGAAAATAGTTAGTGTGAGTGTGTGTGTGTGTGTGTGTGTGTGTGTGTGTGTGTGTGTGTGTGTGTGGCGGGGGGTAGCTACAGATACAGATGTAGGTACAGGTGCAGGTATGGATAAGGTTTTTTTTTCCAGTAAATCCAACACACTGAGACTTTGAAGGGAGAAATGAATGCAGTGGCTACCTTATGAGGACAGGAACCCAATTTCATGGAAGAAATCAAATTGGTAGCAGTTTCAAGCTCGCATTAAGTATTTTTTCTTGTTTGCCATTGTACTACCACTTGGGTAATTTGTGCCATACTGGTGCCATTGTCCTCTACTGCACATGGCATGTTTGACTTGGGTATTTAATGGCCCTTTTTATTTATTTTTTTAAAGCGATGGAAAGACAAATAAAAAATAAAAAAAACAGGTAGAAAAACAAGAAGTTTCCAGCAGCTTTGCCGCTTGAAACCTTAAATAAGTCGATGCCTCTCAAGGTTAAACGACAAATGTTGTAATGAAGGGTTTACCTCAGGCAATGCGCAGTAGAACTGGTGGATGGTATGCATCACATCAAGAAGCATGTTATGGCCAACAACGAGTTTTGCCTGCAAGGGTAGCAAAGTGCATAAGCACTTCCAATCCCACTACAGTGGGAATACTTGTAACAATTACATACAGTAAATTAGATGATCAAAGGTTGGAATGTGCTCAATTTAAAAAATATTCAATTAATGATTAGTTTAGTTCAGATGTTTAGTCAATTCAATTGGGTATTTTACATATACAGTGCAGTCCAAAAGTGTTAGGACAGTGACATTTTTTTGTTGCTTTGACTTTGTACACCAGCAAATTGGAAATGGAAATGGTATGACTGAGGTTAAAGTGCAGACTCTCAGCCTTAATTTGAGGGCATTTACATCCACATCGCATGAACCGTATAGCAATTGTAGACCATTTTACACATAGTCCCCCCTATTTTAGGGAACCAAAAGCAATTGGACAAATGAACAAACTTAAATAAAGCCATCATTTCATATTTGGTCACATATCCTTTGCATGTCATGACTTCCTGAGGTCTGTGACCCAACATCAAAAGACTCTTGATATCTTATTTCCAGGTACTCTTATAAACCTCTCTGCACTTGAATGGGAATTGGGTGTGGGGGGGGGGGGGGGGCTAGATTAAGCTGTAAAAGGCCAAATCATCAAGGTCGGAGGTATCAAACAAGCCTCAAACAATCCCCCCCCCACAATTCCCATAGACATCAATTCAAATGCAGAGAGGTTATAGTATAGCTTGTAAGAGCACCTGAAAAATAACAGTATTTGGATGTTGTTGGCCACACACACATCAGAAAGTCATGGCATGATGCAAAGGATATGTAATAAAATATTAAATTATGACTATTTAAATTAGTTAATTTGTCCAATTGCTGTTGGCTAGCTAAAACAAGGGGACCATGCGTAAAAATGGCTACAATTGCTACACGGTTCATATATGGATGTAAAAACTCAAATTGTGTCAAAAAATGTGTCACTGTCCAAATACTTTTGGACTGCACTGTATTGCCCATTTTATACAAGAACCTTAAGGCAAAATGTTTTACATTTTTATTCTTATTATATTCTTGGATTCATCACGCAGGCGAAATGTAAATCCTTTACTTACAGACTTTGAAATTGCATGTATGACCCTTGAGAATCCAACAGCATCGTTCAGCTCCTCCTACAAAATGGAACAAAACACACAGAAACAAAAATCTACTCTTCCCACTAAAATTTTGAATGACCCACCATGCATTTAAGTCTTGTACATTTTTACCTGCTCTCTCTCCTGCTTCTGCTGTTCCCTCCTTTTCCTCTCTTCATCATCCACTTTGCTGATCAGAATGTACCTCTCTTTCTAAAATGCACATCACAAGGGATGGACAAGCACCCAAAACACAATCATCAAAACAAGGTCTGGTTAAATTAACAAGTATTTCTATATACAAATTGAGAGCTTCATGGGGGAAAACCTGACATTCCATCTTTTGTGAATTCTAATTTTAACATCTGAACACAGCAATAATTTTGTGATAATGCTTGATCCCATCATTGGAAGTGGGGTCCAAGTATGGTACTGAACATGCATAAAATCCAATGAAAGGCTACAGCAGGAAGAGGGTGAAGAATATCCAAGAACCATCCAAATTGTTCATGTAGGCCCTGTTCTGTTAAGAAAGGTCATAATACAATGGAACAGTGTGTGTGGCAAATTTCAAGTAAATAAGCAATGGTTCCTATGTAGAAGTAATTTGAAATTTATTTAAATTATTTGTTCAAAATGTATGACCAATGATGTCAAATGTGTAAGATGGACCAAACAGAGCCAAATATGTAAAAGTTGAACTTTCATTGGTTTCTTTCATTTTATGTATTGCAAATTCCTGTCACCCCAATCAAGCCAGCTCTATAGAAGTAGCCAACCGACTGAACCCAGCCATGAAAGAATACAGATGAAAGCAAAGCAGACTGCACGCATGATTAAAAAAAAAAAACATGCATGTGTGTGTCAATTTTTTATTTTACTAATAAACAAGACTAACTCAAAGCCATATATATTGGCACTGTAAGATTACCTTCTCGGTTTCCAGGGTTTCCACATGAAGACCCTTAGGATACCTAAAAGAGAGAGATATTAACAAAACCGTTTTTATTGTATAACCATCCACAACAAAATTATAGTTTGCACAACCTTCTGGAAATTTTAGTTGAAACGGTAACTAGAACATTTCATATGAATGCCATTTAGTTTCAGCTGAAAGACATAGAACATGCCATGTACCAAAACATGAGATGTTTCAGCTTATCCACTGCTAGTAGTGGACAGACAGGTCATAAAGCCAGATTGTTGCATGTAGGCCAGGTAGTACATCAAGCAAGGGAGCCATATGGTTGGCTATCAGGACCAACCTGCAGAGATTCTACACATAGAAACTTGAAGAATCCCAGAGACAACTACAGATGCAAAACACAAATGGCGTGCCAAACATGCATATTGGAGAGAGGACACCAACAACCACAATGGAAATCAAGTAAAATACTAAAGTCATGCAATTATGCATTAATTTCATTAATCCACTAGTTTAATAATGAAAACAGTTTTCAGATTTAAACAAACATTTTGAGAGATACTCCAAAGCTTGGCCAAAAGTATTCATCTGGTATTCAAAAATTGAGCTCAGTCACCACGTCAACAATATAATCCGTATTATGAGCCCAGTTGCTAAACTCTGAATCAAATACTACACCCAGTATCACTGTAATATCATAGTATGATCCACTCTTAGAACAGAAAGAGATACATGTGCCCATTGCTGTCAACTTATTACAGCAAGCTACATCTAGCCTGCAAATTGCAAACCAGAGACAAATTTAATTTCCTGCTGGAAAGAAAGCAAGGAGGGGAAGTTGAACTACATAGTAATTTCAGAAGTGAAGTATTGCCTCCAAATGGAGTAGAAATGGTAAATTGTACAGTAAAAATAAATCAATCTAAGAATAAATAAAATTAACACACAAAAATTATATCTGTGGGTTGAGAGCTATACTCCATTTGTGGCCTTTTCAGAGGCAGAATTTTGGTGAAAATACAGTGCACTCCAAAAGTGTTAGGACAGTGACAGTTTTTGTTGTTTTGGCTCTGTACTCCAGCACATTGTATTTGAAATGGAACAGTGACTAAAGTGCAGGTTAAAGTGAGTTAAAAGTGAATACTTTCAAGCTTTAATTTGAGGGTTTTTACTTCCATATCGAGTGAACCATGTAGCAACTGTGGCTACATTTTTACACATAGTCCCCCCCATTTTAGTGGACCAAAAGTAATTGTACAAATAAACAAATTTAAATGGTCATTATTTAATATTTGGTTGGATATCCTTTGCATGCCATGACTTCCTGATGCATGTGATCTTATTTTCAGGTACTCTTACAAGCAGTGTTACAAATACTTTGTTACTGTACTTAAGCAGTTTTCTGACGACTTTGTACTTTACTCAAGTAGTTATCTTTCCGTTTACTTTCACTTCACAAGATTTTCAAAATAAAATGGACAGTTTTACTACACTACAATTTCCAAGACTTGCTTTGTTACTAAGTAAAAAATAACGCCGAATGGAAGAGAACAGTGCACCAGCCAGTCACACGACTAGCCTATCGGTCCGTACTTGATTTAAAGTAATACTACACCCAAAAGTGTTCCAAATGATCGACTAAAATATAGCACAGACCAACCTTTATTTTTTTACATTATTAAGCCTTTTTTGTGTGTTCATTTTAACTGGTGGGCGTCTCAAAGATTTACTTTGTAGTTTATTAATGTACTGAAGCTGGCTTCAAGTTAATCTGAATCCAAATATCTGATATGAATATCTGGACCACAGGCGGCGATCATGTGGGTGCTCAGGCGCCCACGGGCAAATCGTATTGCAGAGTGAAGTTATATTTTGATTAAATAAATGTGAAACAAGCAACCAATTGAAAAGCACCGTTTGTTGAGGTATGCTACATAGTCTACTACTGACTCTCCAGAGTGCCAGCTATCAATAAGACAGTTCGCTAGAGGTGATGCGATGTTGACTCCACAAAATGGACAAGTTTGTAATACCAATTAAACCCAAAACCCAAACAGAATTAAACATCACGCCTGTGTCAAACGATTCTGAGGGAAGTAACGTTAGCAACAAAGTTTCAAGGGTCTAAGGTATCAACCAAGCCCTAAACCATCACTCTCCGGCCAGATATGGAGTAGATATGGATGGATCACTAACCGATTTAGACCTAAAACACCCCCTAAAAACACATTATAAAACCTAAGGCATCGTTGTAAACAACCTCCTAAAACCTGAGGGTTTTCTGAAAAACTTGAAAGAATTGTCAACGTTCACTAAAATCTTTATTTCTCAGCCTCTGTAGCAGATAGAAACATGAATTAAAAACCATTTGAGAGCTTACACCTTTGGCCTTTATTGCCTTTGCCCTAATGTTCATTAACATTTTTTATTTATTTATTTTTTTAAACTGAAATTGATCATCTGGGTCTGAATCTTCTAATTCATTGTTGTTTTCATCAACGCAACTGCTGTACTCGACATCTTCAATGTCGCTCCCGTTGCTGAAGTCATCAATCATTGTCACTATCTGAAGCGCAACTTTAGGCTAAGAGGCCAACAGCAGAAATTGATCTCTATCGAGCCTTTCCAGACTGATCTGCCCAACAAGGCTAAAAAATATACAAAAAAATCCCAAAATATGCATTTCACCTTCCCAACGTGTATTTCAGCGAATCACGATGCATTTCATTGGTCACGTGTATTGAAAATGATGACAGTGTCTAAAGCGACCTCAACGCAAGGGGCCAAGACTGGGCTTTCGTTTTGAAGCTCACTTCCTGGTTGGGTTGCTCACTAGCGCCACTGCGGTTGGCTCCAGTATAGGTCTTTCCCCATGTAAGTCAATGGCAGCAATGTGGTCAAAATACTCAGTCAAAACATTTTTCACACAAAAAAATGTCATTGCAATAGGTGCCTTTCCTTCATCTAATGCCTGTGCATGTGCTGATTTTTTAAAATATTGTGTCGTTTGGACAGGGTATTAACATTTGTTCAGGACCAATCAGAGGGACAGGTTGAGTCCTGGGATCACTGGCATAGATTGGTTCTATATGGTTCCCACTGCCCTCACTCGGAGGGGCGGGACCTATTTTTATACAGTCTATGCTTGGGACAGGGAGACACGCTGTATTTTTGAGTGGAAGTCGATGGAGAACATTCCTTAGTAGCCTACCGTGAACAAGCTGTTGTTTTGTGGACGCAGTTCGTAGCATAATAAATTGAGTGCCTTACCCGCTCATCTTCAACATGTTTGTCATCACATATTCATTTCGGTTGGAGCGAGCTATGATGTGTCTACTACGAAAAAAAATACTGTTTCGTAAGATGAGACAGAAGGGGATGTTGCAGCTACACTACAGGCCCAGTGTCTCAGAGCAAGCAGCCAAACTATGGGTTAAGCATCTCAAATCAATTGCTCTATACCTGTATAACCTTATCAATTTAGATATTAATTTAGCTATTCCAACCGCTCCCGTAGCCTACGCAATAGCCCCCTGTTATGTACTCCCCCTGTACTCCCCTGTCATGAACGTTACCATTGCTTAGCAATGCTGGGTTAGCTAGCTGGCAAGCTAACGATATCTCACGGTAAGTCGTTTTAACATTTAGCTAGCAAGCGAACGATAGCTTATGGCAAGCCATTTTAATTTAACAGTTATCCTTGCTGTCAAGTAATCCTTGCTGGCTGGACATATAAGTTCGCTAGCTACCGTGATTGCCTAGCTAACGTTACTAACGTTAGCCAGCTGCTCTAGCTAGAAATCTAACCGGACATTTCTACACCTGGATCATTTTAGGTGCCAAAAATTACGAAAATGTGCGGGGATAGAGCCAACGCGTTAGCGGTATGTTTGTACTGACTCAATACGGGGATGTTTAAAATAAAACCAATAATTTATCGGAAAAGAATACGGAGTCTGCGTTTGTAAATGTTTGCAATGTTTGTGATTAGGTTACAGGATGCAGATGAAAGTTAATGCCAGCTACGATGTAGCTACTGTGCTTTTAGCTAGCGTGTGAACCCACTAACCTTAATCCCCACTTTATCTGGAAGAGTTTTCAGAACGGGGTTTCATGCTGCGGCAAACCGTGACAGACTGCTCTGCCACAGTCGAGTTAATTAGCGGTTAGCAATGGTGGTGATGCATTGCGTCTAGCTTGGCTACCGAGGTCAGCTGGTATGCTATCTAGCTAATTAAATTAGGTGATGTTAGCTGAATATAAATTGAAGATAACTGAATGAACGTTAATTATGTGACGAATACCACACATTCAATGCAAATAAATGACACAGTAAAATCAAGGATGAAAATTAAATGTTATATTATAAAACATTAGAAACTTAAGGAAGTTTACCGCGAGTTTATTTAGCAAAATGGTGGGTTTGGTCAGGTCATGGGCTTTATATAGTTCTGTGGGCTTTATAGTTCTGTGGCTTCTCCACTCCGAACTGTCAATCAAACTGTGCTCGGGCCATATCCGGTTGACCCTGCTCCAAGCGAAGGTCACTTCGGCTCCACGGAGCAGGCGCAGTTTGTACAAACGGCCGGCGAAAAAGACTTCCGAGCTTCAATTCAGTTTTTACGAGGCCGTGGAAAGGCAATGGGTGACGTCACAGTGGCTTTGTCCATATTTTTATACAGTCTATGCCTCAACATCCCAAACGGTCTTAAAGGGATATACATGCAAACTGCGCACCCGGTTTTAAAGGTATATACACAAAAATGCTGCATCTGGTCTAAATGGGTTATGTCTCCTGACGTTTTTCCCCCCCAGAGTTCTATAGGAAAATAAGTCAGGAGAAGAAACCCTTAAAGTGATCCATCTAGATCTACTCCATATCTGGCCGTAGAGTGATGGTTTGGTGCTCGTTTGATACCTTAGACCCTTGATAACTTACAGCCATTTCGCCAGTGATGTGTTCCATACTGTACCAGCATAATTTACAGCTGAATCTAGTCTCACCCCCAATTCCCATAGAGATCCATTCAAATGCAGAGAGGTTATAGTATCATTTGTAACAGTACCTGAAAATAAGAGTCTTTTGATGTTGATGGGTCACAGACTTCAGGAAGTAACAGCATGCAAAGGATATGCAACCAAATATGAAATATGAACTTACTAGAATATTTAAAAAAGCTAAACTGTAGACTAGAGATTATATATATATATATATATATATATATGCGCTCGTTCTCTCTAACATCTCCTCTCCACGCAGATCAACTGCTGAGATTTGCTTTTATTGCTGGGGTGTAGCCCACCCTCCCTACAATACTTCTGGGCGTAGCTGTACAGGTTTCAATTTCGTCATCGGGAGCGAAACGTCAGCTAGATAAAGGGTTACTGGCCAATGACCGACTGACTGTGCAGTACCTAACGTTTTACCACTCTACACTTTTGAGCCAGATCCTTTGGGTCTGCGCTGTTTTGCGCTGACTGCAATAAAATGTCAAGATTCGGACCAGGATCAATCAGTGACATTTAGAAATAACCAAATGTATCAGTTGACATCTAAAATAAGTGGTTTTAATGCTTTGTTATCATTTAAGGACTCAATCCATAGGCCGTAGAATATAGGATAATAGACCCATTTAACACTTTTTTTACACTGTAAACAGAAAACAGATGTGCGGTCCACCCCGGGGCAAAAACCTTGGGGATGGGAAATCACAATCGATACGGAGAACTTGATCAATGATTTAACGTAAAACTATACAAAATATAGCTGGCATTACTACAGAAATTTTATTGTAACTTTTTTCTTGTGAGCCAGCTTATCAAGCTGTATTTAGATATACGTTACAAATGATTGTGAGCTAACCACTGTCGTCGTTTGATCAGTGGCTAGTTGACAATCTTTAACGAGTCCACATGAATAATAAAGTTTGGACAGGTAGGATACAACATAGTAACAAAAGGAGCAGCTGATCGACAATGACAATTTACATCGTCTGTTCAAAATTGATAGTGCAACTTGTTAATGGCAATGTTTAGTGGTCACGTTTCGATACGTCAGGGTGGTGCTGGTGTTTTCTGGTTTGACTGAACTCAGCGTCTTTCATTTTGTCTGCTACAGCCTTAAACTAATCACCATTTTAATTTGTTCTGCTGTCCATGGATTGCATGATGTTTATTTATTGTATTCCCGTCTCCTCATCGGTCCAGAGGTGAGGGCTGCATGCTTGGCACAACATTTTTATTGGCATAGGCAAATTTTTCAGCGGGTTCTGCTTTTTGGAATAAGGTGTTTACATAGGCTTCCGCTGTATCGTAACAAGAATTTACATCCGTTTTCTGAATAAGATCAGAATAATGATGTGCATGTAAACATGAGTGTTTCTAAACATTGACGTTATTGCAGGAAATCCGCTTTTTGTTTAAATTATGAAAAAAAAAATTATAATGGTTAAATACTTTGTTTGATAAAATTTCAAACACTATTTTTCTTCCTAGATAAAATGATCATTATATGCAACTAAAAATGGCCTAGTCCGTATTGGGCACTGGACACTGAAGCATTGTAAGCATCCAATAAACATTGGGCACCATGTTAAAGTGACAGCCAATGTTTAACTGATGTAATGCTACTGTCAAAAAAGACAGTCAATGTTAAGGCGACTGTCAGTGTTAAATGATATTCAATGTAATGTCACTAATATACATGCTGCAATGACGGTCAATAAAATGTTAGCATTTCAAATCATTGTCAATTAGGTTCTGGGGCTGTGGTTACAGTAATTGTGCCGGGATGGGGTGGAGGGGCGCCCAGTCGGCACCCCTGGCCACAACAGCTAAAATAGTAATCTCTTCAAAATGTATACTAGGAATTGTATGTAATATTTATGAAAATTTAGGAAAAATTGTAGTTTAACAGTTGTCTCACTAAGAACATTAAAATAGTTCAAAATTCACAACAAAAAACCCATACTCACTTCCAATTCAAGGTTTGATAGATGAGCTTCCTCTGAAACCTAAAAAAAAAAAAAAAACATATTCTTCAGATTGATTAGATTGATTCAAATGCCAAATTATTTTGGGTCTATTTACAGTTAGTCCATATTAATTTCCCCCTTACCCAGTGCAAGGCTCCAATTCCACACTTTTGTCTGAACATTCCAGCAGGGCATCTACCTTTTCCCTGTAAACCGTACAAATACATTGTGCAAACAAGACAATTTATTCTGAATTTGCCCACATTCTTCCACACCAAAAGCTTTATTGCTTACACTTGAGCCCTTCTTATATTCCAAATACAAAAGAACTACTTTTAAATTATTATTTTTTCATTAAATTCAGAGCAAAACCCAGGCTAGTTAGTAAAGACCACCCTTGCATACTTACACCACTTTATTAATGAAATTCTTGTGCTCCTCTGGGACACTAACAGGCCCCTTGCACGAGCTTGGTGAGATGAAAGACAATGATGCAGCGCCGTTGGACTGAGACCTCTTCTCCTCAAACTGTTCCCTCAACTGGCTCTCTTCCTCTTGGTTCAAGTATGGAATCCCTGCAGCAGAAGACCACAGACTGTTGTTTAAGGAAAAGCACATTCACCAAGAACTTTTACTGCATAAAGTAGGAAAACACCCACTTACCATTTCGGAACACTTTATTGAAGTCAAATCCCTGATTGGCCAGAAAATCTATACTAGAACTCTGAAATAAAGGCATGCAATTCATAATTTTTCCACATCAATTTCTCAATACACAATAACAAGACTGTAAATATGATTGTCAAACTTACCTGACAGATAAACTTGATGTCTGGTGAACTCCGATTAAACGGTTTTGGAAAAATATAGAAATTAAAAGACTTAATCACATACCTGTGGGAAAAAAACAACAGTCATGGTGGTCACAGAAGCATACTAGTAGGAAAAATACATTTGCATTGCTGTTTAAACTGACATTATTCACTCACTTGGATTCCAGTTGTTCATATTTAAATGTACAAAGACCAAACTGAAAAAGTAGGAAGTCCATGGAATGCTTTAGGGACAATAAGAAAAACAGAACATGTATTACATTATGGAAGGAAAACCAATCGGAATATCAGATTCAGTTAAAACGATGTAGCTACGGGCCAATTCGTAAAGGTAAATGAATATTAAATGTGAGTTATATAGTAGTCAACGTATATAGCTGAATTGGTAACAACGCCAGGCATTTAGCTAAAAATAAAACAAACATATGTCTGACGTTTATGAAAGGTAATTATTGTTAGCCACGTCGGGTACGTTAGCTTGATCATAGCTAATATATAATATAAGTTAGCGTTAGCTAACGTTACCTTTTTCAGCTTGTGATACCGTTCTTCAGGGGTATCCAATCCGTTGGTTAACGCACTAACGGAGGGTCCATCGCTTATACCTTAATGATTTTAGACAATTATAACATTTAATAATACAACCCATCAATTCTTATATACAAATCGCCAGTGATGAAAAAGTAAATCATTAGCTAGCATCGGATTTTTAAAAGTATGTCGAGGAATTACCTGAGAACTCTCCATCTATGGCAAGAAAATCTGCTTCTTCTATTGCGCTGTAAATGGTGTTTAAACTCTCCTTAAAATCTGCAAAGGAATTCAGAATTGCAATAAACTTGCGCCGTCCCATTATCTTTAGCCAGGTAACGTTACCCGTTACAGCTTTCAATGGATGGCGACATCACGATTAAACAAGTAACGTTAGCTAGCTAACGTAGCTAGCTATACAGCCATTTACATTGGCGAGATAACGTTGGTCATAAACAAATGTGGCAGCTAGCAAGGTAGTTAGCCAATTGTGTAGAAAATGATTAGCTGGCTAGATAAATCACGTCCCGCGGACGTGACATTTGTGAGTAAAATGCTTCCACTCAATGAGGCACTCACTTTTTCTTGTTACCTCCATCCCTGCAGAATCGCAAACAAACGTATCAAGAGTTCTGCGGTTCCTCGGTCATTTAACCTTTTTTGCCAAACACTTCCGGTCCGGAGCTCAACTTGAAGCACGTGGTTTACGAAGACGGGGGCGGTTCGTAACGTTACGTTTGCCAGATGGAAAACAGTGAGAGAGTAAGCAAAATTTTCTTCTTTAATAAACATTCAATCACAGACACAGAGATTCAACAATCAGTCAAATTCATATTTCCCCATTTCTTAAGTCATATTATTTGAACACACAGAACAAGAGTAGCCTATACATAGCGCACAGTGTGCATAGCTAGCAATGTGGCAACACTGACACTAGCTATTGAATGTATGCATTGTTGACATAATCAAATTTGATAGTTTTTGTGGTACTGGAGTGCATCGGTGGTAGGAAAATGTCGACAAATGTTTAAAAAGTATGTTTTGACATTACCATCACACACATTCAACATTCCAGAAAATAAAGGACTGTTGAATTTTTTTCTGATTGATTTCATTGTTAACCAACCACAGATGAGTGAGCATATTTTGATAGCCAATGGAACATGAGCAGACGATGGTGTTTGAGCACACCGGTTGGCCACTTAAAAGTACGATATGTGGTGTACTTAATGAGTCTATAGGTCCATATTCGCTTAGACTGATAGGTTATGAACTGCATTTCTAGCTAGGTAGCTTGCTAGCTGTGTGTTATTTAATTAGCTATACGTTTACGCATGACAAAATGCTAAGTTAATATAACCTAACCTGTAAACTACGCCGCTAATGTTACAGCAGTTCACCAAGGTACGAAAACAAAAGTTGAATTATCCACTGGCTATATGGAATTAAATCTGCAATCATATCACTAACAACTTGCCAGAGAGCTGGTTAGGTAGGTGATGGAGGCCGTCCGTGTGTTTTGGGACATTATAACGTTAGCTACAAAGCCGACATTAGTTTGGTTTACGTTCAATGTGGTTTAATGTCATAGCTACGAGTTCTCAAGTCAATATTGAATTGTCAGCTGTTCTAAACTACGTTAACCTTAGTTGGTTATTTGTTTATAATTTCCTCTTACCTTTGCTTGGTAGATTAACGTTATATCTGTTGCGTTTAGGGTTGCAAACGTTAGCTAGGAAGAAATAGAAAAGACGCGTGAAGGCAAGGCTTCGTATGGAGGTTAGTTCGCTAGCTAGCTAACGTTAGATAACAGGCCTTGCATTATTTAAATTGATAAAATGGTTGGCTATCTTGCATGCTATCGAAGTACCGAGCTAAAATATGATTTCTAAACTCAAGTATGACTGAAGTGTATCATCCTATCCGGTTTACGGAGTAGTATTTATTCGTTAATGTCATGGTAATATAACTTAGTCATGCAAAGTATAACTTTTAACCTTAGGTGAAAACTCAGTTTAGTTAGTTAAATTAGTCCGTTTTTGCACACAAGTTTGCTAAGTTAGCTAGCTAGACAGCACATGGTTATATTAGTTAATTGGAAACACCCTTGGCTTTAGCTAAATGTGTTTAAATTCCTTTTAATAGTGCCATTAATGGAATGTACCTAGCCTCTCTGTATGATTTCTTCCACAGTAGACTTCATGAGTAGGGCATTTGTCCAGGCTGAGGCTGGAGTCCCAATCACCAGTTCCCAAATGAAGGGGGACGTTGACACTGATCTTGGACCATTTTCAGATGACCCTCAATCAATTTCTGACCCTTGCCCAAAGGCTTCCAGCAGTTTGATCTCTGAACACGAGTTTTCCTGTCACTGCTGTTATGACATCCTGGTCAGCCCCACGACACTGAACTGTGGGCACAGTTTTTGCCGACACTGCCTTGCCCTCTGGTGGGAATCTTCCAGGAAGAATGAATGTCCGGAATGCCGAGAGAAGTGGGAGGGCTTTCCTAAAGTCAACATTCTACTTAGGTAAGTAATAGCATAAATAAGACGGGGATTGTTCACGTGTATAAGGTAACAAATGTTCAAATTAGAAGTTAAAATCGATACAATTATAGTGTCTTGTATCGCTTTCATTTTCCTTTGTAAATACTAAGTGGTACTAAAGACTCATATCGTACAGTGTCTTGCAAAAGTATTCCGACCCCTTGGCCTTGAAAGTTACCAAATTTTTCTTGATTACAAATGATACACGTTTTTCAGGCAATATTTTTCTTTCAAACGTATGCGCTAACTAAATTTTCAAAGCCAAAATTAGTTTTGTCCGCAGATATTTTAAAGAAAATGAAACTATGAAATACGCTTCTATGCATACGTAATCAAACCCCACATATTAATATTTTTCTGCAATAACACCTTGAAGTCTTTTGGGATAAGTATCTCCCTGCATTGCACACTGTTTGGGGGTGGGTTTTGTTCATTCTTGGCAGATTTGCTCCAGGTTGCTCAGGTTTGTTGGATGATACTTGTGGACCACAATTTTCAAATAATGTCACAGATTCTCAATGTGATTGAGATCAGGACTTTGACTGGGCCACTGTAGAAAATTCACGTTTTGTTCTTGAGCCACTCCACTGTTGCTTTGTCCTTGTGCTTGGGATCATTGTCTTGCTGAAAGGTGAAATATCTCATATGCTTGTTTTATTTTTTTGCAGTCTGAAGCAGGTTCTCGCAGTATTTCCCTGTATTTTGCTCCATCCATTCTATTTTATTTTTATATATATATATATATATATATATATATATACATAAAATGCTTGAATGAATCATGCTAATTGTATCTATTGAGTTGAAGTTTCATACTCATTGTATTGTATGTCTGGTTGTCTCCCATGCTTATTTTCAGGGATGCTGTTGAGAAGTTGTTCTCTACTGTGGTGTGCAGAAGGATGGAGGAGATTCAGGCCAATCCTAAAATAGCCCGCAGTCTTCTTGCCTTCCAAAGATATGGGGATGAGCAGGCTTCTCGAGGGGCGATGTCAAGTGGCCAGCGAAGAGGAGGAGGATTTTTCTCTGGAGTTCTTACTGCGCTCACTTGTGTGGCAGTAAGTGTCTCTCACTCTCCCAACAATTAATCGGATGCATTGTTATCTAAATATATTGTAATGGGCTGAGTTAAAGACCCAACTGAAGTTGAGAAGTGTTTGGCATTTTTATCAAACAACCATAAGCTCAAATTTGATGGCACATTTTCATTTAATTTTGAGTTGTTTTTTTTTTGTATGAACGTGAACTTGGCTACTATTAAATTTTTATGATTGCCCCTGTAAACTATACACACGTTTACTTGCATGATATTTGAACAGTGAAGCAATGGCTGGTTTCAGGGACTTCAGAAATGCATGTGATTTCTCCCAAATTGTTGCATCCGTATAGTACTTATGCATGCTTATAAGCACAGTACAAAATTTGGCAGAACAGTAGAATTATGGATAAAAGCTGTTTAAAGCAAGTAACTGAAATAATTTACGGTTTTATTAACTATACTGTTATACAAAAGTCCCCTTGACAATCATGACATCAACAAAACAATTTATCATAGTGTCATGAAGTGCAAATCTGCGAATGTTTCACAATCTGAAGAACCGATAAGGAATATGCTTGCTTAACCAAATCTGAAATGTGTTTCTCTAGTACAGAAAACAAATGAAAAAGGAAATGTAAAAGTAAAACCTCACTATCTGGAGTAATACCACAGACCAATGTCTCCTCATTAATGCTGCATATTGATAAATGTCCACAGTGTTTCCCACAGGATTTTCTGAAACTGTGGTGGGTGGACCCCCAACTGTCTAGGGGGGACCAGAAACGTGGTCTGATGAAAAATATTCAAAACCTTTTTGTCAGTAGACAATACAGAAACCATCACAATGCACCTGTCTTAAGTCGGATTGAAAACTACAATAAAAACAAGTTGAATACTTGTTTGACAAGAAAGCCTCTGAATCTGATTGGCTGGCTATTAAATCTTTGCTACCTCTGTTGATTCTTCCTATTTGTCTTCTCTCTGTCTTTTCTTAGTAAAGTAATTTTAAAAAGTAGATCCTGTTATATGATGTAGACGCCGAATGAGCCGGGCAATGCCAGACAGTGATTGTTCAAAAAAACTGAGAGCCTGCACTGAAGGGAAACTTTGGTGAGGGAAACGGGGGAACGCAGCAGGTTGCGTTTTGAAATAAATTGCCTTACATCGTGCTGATATCTCCCTTGAATAACGTTTGTATTATCTTCCACAAGATACAATATAGCCTACATGAACTAGGGTACATTATTTTGCTTCTATTTTCAGGTTAGCTAGCGAGATGGCCTACTTTTTTATTTATTTATTTATATAAACTATTGTTCTTATAATCTTATGTTAGCTTATGATAAATTAATATCGTAACACAGTCGAGAGCTTGGCTAGCTTAATGCTGAAACAATATGTATCAATTATAGTGTACCACAGAGGGTTTAACTTTCACAAACATACTAACCACGTCAATCTCCTCAGAATCGTGAGGAGATGCAGCCTATCTGTGTGCGGTGGGTGTGTAAGCAGGGGGGAGGGGCTTCGACCAAGGTGAAGAGAGGGTCTTTTTGAAGCGACAGGGCTACACTGCGCACATAATACTATAAGCTACGCTGCGCACATAAGCCTACAATATAAAAAAATTTTGATTTATTTTTTGATCAATTTGAAACTGTGGCGGTTGAAATTAAACTCTGGCAGGTGCCACATTTTAATACATTAATGGGAAACACTGCGGTCTAGGAAACCCTGAATTTTAATATTTCCGACATGAAAATGCGTCATACTTAATCTGGTTTAATATTAATTATATTTCAGAAATTCCTCCTTTTTCCCCAAATCCCTTGTTTTCGATGGTGACTTTGTTGAATTGGCTGGTGATTTATTTTAATTTTATTTGCTTTGTTAGATATTTGTCCTTTTTCTCCCAAGATTTTGATTTCCAATCATGCCTCTAGTCACTGTGTGCAAGAATTTCTGCAGCTGATGCTTGTGCACTCTTAAAAAATCAGTCATCTGTATGCCGCTCAAGAGGCCACAGAATTGCAAGTGGATTTTGTAAGGCCCATGGCAATGGTGGAAAATTTCTCATTTTAAAATGGTTTTTAATCCATGATTTATGAAATTTTTTCCGATTTCTTCCATTGTGGAGTATCTTGTTATGTGCCCTTCTCAATAGTGGAACATTTCACATAAACCACAAGGTCTCTTCTGAAGCAGATGCTGCATCTGCAGCTTCTTTTCACTCTGCAGTTCACCAGTTGAACTTTGCTGTTTTTGCATTGCACCATTTATTGCACACGTCATATGCAGTTGTACATATTCAGACTGCAGGTTCCTATTCCAGAGGAGGAATTACGCTTTTGCAATAAGACTAAAACATCCTGATCAACTGAATCGCTCCCACACTGGGTGAATCTAGGGCCAGTTATGTGGTGCACTGTGTTGCCCTGCCAGCCGTAGTTGGCAGGATTTGATAGCAGACTGTGATGCGTATCAGTGAAGCCCAGTGTTATAGCTGGGTGAGCCACATGGTATCCCTTCAAAGGTTATGTCAAACCATGTGCATGCGCATGAGAAAAATCCAACCTTTAATTGAAGTAAATTTATTATGAGAAAAAAAAATCCCTCAAGAAATAATAATTTTTAACAAAACCATGTGTGCCACAATTATTGGCACTCCTGCATTTATATATAGAATAAAGTAATCATTTTAAATATTTGGTCGCATATCCTATGCATGCCATAACTTCCTGATGTGTGTGACCCAACAACATCAAAAGACTCTTGATCTTATTTTCTGGTACTCTTACAAGCGATACTATAACATGTCTGCATTTGAATGGATCTCTATGGGAATTGGGGGGTGGGACTAGATTTAGCTGTAAATTACACTGGAACAGTATGGAACACATTGGTGGTGGTAGAGGCGAGTTTCCCCCTCATCATCGTAAAGCGCTTTAAGTCACCGGTTGGTGAAAAAGGCGCTATATAATGCAAGGCATTATTAAGGCATTATTAACACATGGTTGGCCAAATGGCTCTAAGTCATCAAGGGTCTGACGTATCAAACAAGCCTTAAATCATAACTCTGCTGCCAGAAATACAGTAGATATGGATGGATAACTTGAAGAGTTTCTTCTCCTGACTTATTTTTCCATTGAGTTCAATAGGAAAATTTGTCAGGAGAAACGACCCTTAAAGTGATCCATCCATATCTACTGCATATCTGGCAGCAGAGTGATGGTTTGAGGCTCGTTTGATACCTCAGACCCTTGATGACTTACAGCCATTTTAGCAAGCATGTATTCAATACTGTTCCAGCATAATTTACAGCTAAATGTAGTCCCACCCCCCAATTCCCATAGAGATTCATTCAAATGCAGAGACATTATAGTACCGCTTGTAAGAGTACCTGAAAGATAGCAAGAGTCTTTTGATGTTGTTGGGTCACATGTTGTTGGATTTTTCTAATTTTTTCAGTGTGCCAAACAGTGAATTTTTTTATAACCCTTTTTACTCCTCTTTACCAGGGGTGCCAATAATAGTGGAGGGCACTGTACATATGACCAACTAACAGATCTGTGCTTTACATTTTCTGAATAAGATTCAAGACTGACCCACAACCATTTCTGGAGAACCAGTAATGTGTACAATCATTTGATAAATTAGGCCTCAATTATTATTTACTGAAGTTAACGAGTCTACTATCAAGTTAACTCAGTCCTTTCTCTTGTCTTGGCAGGTTATGTTCTTGGTGTATCACTGGAGCAGCCGAGAGGCAGAACACGATCTTCTAGTTCATAAACCTGTAACAAAATGGACCGCAAAAGAAGTTATCTTTTGGCTGGAGAACTTAGGACCCTGGGCCTCTCTTTACAAGGATAATTTCCTAAGCGAGCAAGTCAATGGAAGGTATACGTTTTGTTATGTTGGAATTCATTTTTATAACCATTTAAGGTTTATTGGCAAATTGGAGTTATTTGGTTCTTGTTAATGAATTTGGTCCTGCATGGTAATGATAGTCATTGAAATCGGCAGACTTCTGATCATGCTGGGAGACGAAGAGCTCTCAAAGCGCCCATACAGCATTGAGAACCACACTCACCGGAAGGCTGTGCTGGCAGAGCTGGAGAGGGTTAAAGCTCTTGGAGTGAAGCCACCTCAGAATCTTTGGGAATATAAGGTACAGCCTTCGTAGCAGTATTGGTACACTGTTAAAGGGGAATTCCACCCAAAAATGATGTTGGTTTGTAGAAATGTAGCTCTCCTGATTAAAATGAGCTCCCAGCCAACTTTCTACCTGTAGTGAGAGCAGAGATATAGCCCCAAACTACTGCGCATGTACCAGGTACTTGCCTTAGAATGAACTACAACAGCCACGAAGCTTACACAGTTCAGACAGCAGGTTACCACACCCACTGAATGACGTTACAGAAGTGGAGGCCAAGGGTCTGGGCATTTTACTGCTAGTGTAGTGCCTGCCTGTCTGCAGCGTTTCTTAATAGAGACGAGAGGGGCCACATAACTCGCTGGCAAGTTAGCCACTAATGTAATCATTATACTAAGAAAATACCACCATCAGCTCAGTCTCCAGAAGAATGGGGGAAATACTATGGAAGATTTTTAGTGACTTCATTAAATGCAATCGCTTTAGCTACACATCGTGAAATGTAATACATATCTGCGTTTGCTTTTACATAAAGATGTGCATTTATCATGCCATAATTAAAAACAAAATGCATATTGCATTGTATTTCATTGTGTGTTCTCTAAAAACACTCATTGGGATGGCAGGTATGCCATCCGCCAAGTTACAGCTTGGTGGGGCATGCCCCATACCTATACAGCACAGAGAGTTTGGCACTTTCCAGGGTTTCCTACAGAAGTATCCACAATGACCATAGACTCTCAGCCCTTAAAAACATTAACTTCTGTATGTTCTGACCTCATGTAACCACACAGCTTTCAGATACAACTTCACACATCCACACAATAAAGGCCCAAACTTGGTTTATTTTGCTGTTTTTCTCCTTCCTCTTCCGCTTCTTCTTCCCATTTTCCTGCCAGACTGCCTGCCTCTGTCACGATGTTATCCAATGGGGAGACTTATTCTTTGAGGGTATGGTCCGTATATCTGCTCATCAAGCTTATCGCCCAATAAAAACGCTTCATACTAATGTATTTTAATGTTAATATAGCTAATGGCTTCATGCTTTCCAAGAAGCTACTGTGGCCTAATGGCTAGAGTTTCTGTCTCTCACACAGAGGATTGTGGGTTTGAGCCCAGCAGGGCACGTGTATTTTCCACAAAAACAATGTGCAACTGTTAAGTACTTTTCATTTCTTAGACTGTTATTATTTTCACATTAACGCATTAACATATTTTTATTGCGAAGGCAAAAGAGGTTTCCAATATTAACTGTTCAATGTTTCACTTGTACTATATCACACCCTCCCCAAACCGGACGCCCGCTCTTGTCTGGTTTGGGGAGGGTGTTACGCTCTGCTCTTGCGGTCATGACTGACTGACTGACTGTGGAAACCGAACCTCAACGTACCCTTGCCTCGGCCAACATTTCTTTATTCATTAATTTCTTCACTTCAGCTCTGTTCACGTTATCCTTTTCACACATAACACAATGTCACCATAAAATTAACTACTAGGAAAATTAAGAATTTACGATAATAGCCTACATTAAGAATTGATGATAGCCTCCTTTAAGCTGCAAGCCTTTAAGAGATCGGATTTATAAACTGCCAATTCCCCAAACATATCTGATTCATGGTTAGTCACTTTAAAAAAAAAAAATTTTTTATTTAAATAACAATAGCCTCCGAATGTGGCTCTAGTCTACGCTACTCTGCAGATAATGTAGCTTACTGAAAACACTTTTAATTATAATAATAATAATAATAAGAAGAAGAATAATCTCTGGTATGTACTTTCTTAGTAGTATCTATTGTTTTCTTTCTGGTTAAGATTCCTGGGAAATATACGTTGTCCAATTAAGCTTGTTAGCCAACGTTACTGTTGCCAGAGAAACGTCAGGAAGCAGATACAAGCTAGGCTACTACGAAGCGAATCAACATGCCTTATAGCCTACATTCATTGCACTACAGAAAACTAAACTAAACCTAGCTGTCCGGTACAAAAACATTTCCCGCAGGTAACATTCTACACTACCTGAAAAAAACTGCTGAGCTTATGAACTCACTAGCTCGCTCGCTAGCTTGTAGCCCACACATGAAAGGTTGGAGTTACGCATCCGGCAATCCAGTGTTGAATAGCCTAATGTTAAATGTATTTCATAGAATACTAATAGCCCTATTTTAAAACTGTATTTCCATATTTTACTGATGCAAACTATTTATGCTGTATGTCTTTCAGCTAGAATGTGTTTGTGTCTAGCCCATTGTGCATGCATGTCTCCATATAGACTTGGTTCATTAATTTACATGCTTCTTCATGATCCATAGCTCAGGTGGTGCTGTTCATTGTATTTCATTACACATTAATTACACATTACTCATCTACAAACTCTTTTAATGTAATTGTGTGCTGTCTGTAATAGGATAACTGTTCTCATTCTCGTCAATAGAGGGCGTTATGGGTACGCGAATGTCTGCATACATTTCTTTGGAACGCATGTCTCTCTCCGTGTTTATCTCCATGCATTATTCATCATTAGTTAGCTATAAAAAATAAGTGATATCAGATCAAAAATGTCTATGACGTAAAAAAAAGCCAAGTTACTCACGCATAGCCTACATAGCGCTGTCTATAAGTTCTTAATTCCAGCTTGCAAAAACTAGGCCTGCCTTTAAAAGTCTTGATATCAAAATGTGGCCAAGTTACAACTAACAATATTGCCTATCGTAGCTCACACTAAATAAACTAGCTCTATTCCAAAGCAATGCTATCCAAACTTTCCTAAATTATTTAATGCAACTTGGCCCTGTGTTTCTTCATCTTTGCATGTGAAGAGATTGTGCCTCATTGAACAACATATGATTTCAATGAATGTTTTTAACAGTTGATGAATAATTACACTCCAGAAAGGATATGGTTGTACTTTGTTGGCAAGTTTACTATCGAAAATGTACAGGTTTTAAAATGGTATCTGCTGCTACAGAATTCTTTACAATTCACAAACAGACATTTATATGAAGAAACATCATGTACAATAGAGAAAGGGGTTATGAATAAATAAATGCAGATAAAAATGAGTAATATTTTTACCTAGAAAATAGCGTACGTATAGCATTTTTACAAACGTATCCAGACATGTTTGTGGGTCAGATGGTGGCAAATAAGTAATAGTACCAATTTTCTTAACATAATAGTTTTTATGATATTTGCAAACAGAATTTTGTGAACACAAGGATATCTGCTCTATAGGACCACACAGGTTTTGATAGAAATCCAAATAAATAAATCAATAAATACATAATAATAATAATTATAATACATTTTATTCATTCTGTGCTTTTCATAGACCCAAAGCAGTGGATGCAGACAATTGTTCAAATATGCCCTATAGTGTAGTAATGTTTCTGTTTAATTTCTAAGTGCAACACATCTGAATCAGAGTGTTTCCACTATAAATTATTTTCATTTTGCAGTTTGATGTGGCACATAGTTTCATTGACCACATTCTCTTGAGATGGTAAGATGAAGAAACACAGAGCCACGTTGCATTAAATAATTTAGGAAAGTTTGGATAGCATTGCTTTGGAATAGAGCTAGTTTATTTAGTGTGAGCTACGATAGGCAATGTTGTTAGTCGTAACTTGGCTGCATTTTGATATCAAGACTTTCAAAGGCAGGCCTAGTTTTTGCAAGTTGGAATTAAGAACTTATAGACAGCACTATGTAGGCTATGCGTGAGTAACTTGGCTTTTTTTACGTCGTAGACGTTTTTGATCTGATACTGAAATACAATATGGGGTGCATTACTTTTCAACACCAGCTAAGCGATTTTCGTGCCAAAATTGAAACGCAAACGAGCCCATTGCATTTAGCTTTGTCAGTATAGTGTGGCGCAAGGAACGTGACACAATTCAAAGCAACCCTCGTGATTGTATTCATTGACCTGCAGCGCGGTCTGTCATTGGATTTTGTGCCAAAATTGAAATTTAAACGGGAGCCGATGGCATTTTCGCTTTGTGGCCACTGCATGACGGGACGTGACACAATCACGAGTATTACTTAGAATTTTATTTATTTGACCTGCAGAGCGGTCTGTGATTGCATTTAATTTTGTCACTGACAAGGCGGAGCACTTTGATAAATGCAATCAACTGTCCAATCATAGTCCGCAGGGCGGGGTGGGGCTTGGGGACGAAACTGCGCGAAGAAGTCCATTGTCCTCGGTTAATCGGTTTAGTGTGTGTGGGTAGCCGAAGCTATCTTGTAAGTGAATCAATTACTTGAGATTCATGCTGTAGACCTATAAGGTTTTTATTTTTTTTATTTATGTTATGGTGTATCCTATTAAAACTAATATAAAGGAGAGCCCGGTGGTGGTGAATGAGTAGCTGGCTTGATTCGCCGAGGCTGGTAACTGTGCCTAGCATAGCTACCCACTGGATTTGCAACTGACTTAGCTGGTCACTAGCATCCCTAGGCTGGGAACTCACATGCCTAGCATAGCTATCCAGTGGATTAGCAACTGAATTGGCTGGTCACTAGCTGGTTACTCACGTAGGCTACCTAGCCTGGCGACCCACTGGATTAACGTTTTTTTTTTTTTTTTTACTATTTATGACTTGTCTCATTTTCAGTTTGAGTCTAGTATCCACAAGGCAACAGTTCAATTCAAGTGAAGGACTTACAAAATCAGTTAACCCTATTAAATTTAGCCCACTAGAAGCAGTTTTCATCTAGGCCCTGCTAGTTAAGTGTCATATCTTACAAACTATTCACTGCACATCCATGTTTTAAAGTTGGAATTGAAGAAGAGGCTGTAGGCTACTATTGAGAAATTTACAACAGAATAAATGTAGGTTGTCAGAATTGCCACATACAGTAGCCTAGATATAGGTTGCATAATATAGGCAACCCATAAAAATGCGTAGCCTAATGTTTTTATATAGCTACATAGGCTAAAAAAGGCCTACGTTTAAAGGTAGGCCTATGCTTTACAACAACAGAAATGTATTGGCCTACAGCAGCAAGTACGATTGGTGGTCGCTGTGAAAACTTTGCTGGAAATTGGCAAACTGTAATAGCCTAAGATGAACTCTTGAGGGTTAGCCTAATAAGAAAACACTTGTAGCGCCAGACAGGATATTTGGTTCCGAACATGTGTTTATATCGCGGATTTTGTAGGGGAAAAAATTAACTGTCTACTAAACCGAAGTTGTAGGCTATTTATAGGCTACAACTTTTTAATAATATAGGCTATTGTTGTTTCTACATCAGAACATGATTTTTTTTTTTTTTGCACGTAGAAATGGATGCTATTTATGCATTTATTGTCTGTGACGGTGGCAAGATGAAGGTTGCAGCAGAATTTTGTGGTTTAAGATGAAAATAATTTCAGAGAAACATGTAATTGGGACTTCGACAACTACCACTTGGGGGCCACCAAGATATTCATAACCGGCTTGTCAAATATTTTAACCAATTAAAACTAAAAACCCTAGTTTCTAATTAATTACAGTCCACTGATTTCATTTCCACGTTGAAAATCTGTTTAAAAATTTGAATGAGCAAAACCGATCGAGCATTACAACTTATAGGCCTATTCCACAGAATAGGCAGCTTTCTTGGTAGCCCAGCGGTAAACTTCCTGTTTACAAATCCAGATCTCGGTCTGAATCCCACGTGGGGCGGAACTTTTTCTCTTTTGGAGAGGGGCAATCCTATTCAACACTAGCTGCCAGTATTAGACATTGTGGCATTGGCCTAGATGAAGTTTCAGATTTATTTTAGATTTATCCAATAGCTACTGCTGTCTAAAAGTAAGTAATTTGCTTGAATTGAATGACCGCTGCCTTGTGGATACTGCAGACTCGAACTGCAAAAGAGATGAGTCACTTACAAGATAGCTTCGGCTACCCACACACACTAAACCGATTAACCGAGGACAATGGACTTCTTCGCACTGTTTCGTCCCCATGCCCCGCCCCACGGACTATAATTGGACAGTTGATTGCATTTATCGAAGTGCTCCGCCTTGTCAGTGACAAAATGAAATGCAATGGTGTTTAAATGCAATGACAGACTGCTCTGCAGGTCAATAAATATAATCACAAGGATTGCTTTGAATTGTGTCATGGTCTGTGCGCCACGCTATGCGTTTTTGCATTTCAATTTTGGCACGAAAATCGTGCAGCTGGTGTTGAAAAGCAATTCACCCCGTATTGTATTTCAGTATGAGTGTTTTTTGAGAACATGCAATGCAATGCAATATGAGTTTTGTTTTTAATTATGGCATGATAAATGCGCATCCTTATATAAAAGCAAACGCAGATATGTATTATAGTTCACGATGTGTCGCTAAAGCGATTTGCTTTTAATTAAGTCACTAAAAATCTTCTATAAAATACGGGCCTTCATTTATTTACATTTGGTATCGTGAAAACATAAGCCAGTTCAGCCAGATGTTTAACACTTTTCTAGGCTACGCACCCCGGTTCCATGTTGGAAAATCAACCCCGATCTCCCATTTTTCAGTATGGAATGCTTTTGTATCGACCAACATGTCGATACAGACAATTAAACGGATACAATTAAAAGTTAAAATGTCATTGTTGTAGGCTACTTGAAAGCCAAAACTTTCCCAGTGCAACTCGAACACACTGATGTCGGCAAAAACATGGAAACGACGCATTTATCACCCCGATATCCGACCTCCTTCCATTAACGAATGCAAGGTTAGCTACTATAGCCTACTCTATGGAAAACATTATTAAAAACCAATTTGTTTTAAGCCAAGACACCCGTTGCTAACACGCTAGCCCAGCTTCTGTAATCAAATTCTCAAAGCGAAATTATGATCAGCTAGCTAATATTAGTCTACTTAATGGTCATGGATCATAATGTAACGTTAGTTGACATGGTTCCTTACCGGGTGATTCAATAAGGCAGAGGAAGATTTAGGCTCCACTCTGTAACCGACAGCACTAGAGTCCTGTTTGGTTTAGTTTGCCAAAACATCTTTAGGAAATAACGTAGCCTATCAATTAAATTTTCTGACATTATAATAAAATGGCAATGATAGCTAGCTTGATCTACGGTGTGTCCCTACCAAACTATTCAGAACAGTGAGATGCAGGCAGTGTAGTCTTTCAAAAACTAGGTAGTGGTAGAGATATACGCCATTTTGACGTATACCTCTACCGAATTTTCAACTTTATATTCAAATAACTCGGTAGATTTTTTTTTTTTTTTTGGGCCAGCCACAAAGAAAGACTTAATTAGTTGCGCCCTGATCTGTTCAATAAGGTTAATGTTGTTTTTGGGTGGAATTCCCCTTTAAGGTCAGGAGATCATCAAATGTTTTGTGACCTACTTCAACTGTTCTAAATATTGTGCTTTTTCCGCCCTCATAATCCCATTACAGACGGCACACAATGTGATCAGAATGGTGGGCATCGTACAGTAGTCCATCTCCCATTTCTAAATAGAGTAATCTTTTAACGAAGGTGCCGTGTGTGCGTGCGTGTGCTCAAAGCAAGTTGACAGATTGTGCTCATCAAGAAAAGCTGTTTATTGTTTATCAATTGTCTTCTCTGCTCAGAAAAAATAGAATTTATATAGATTAATTGTAATACAATTTAATGCAAAATAACTTATTTTGAAGTTATTTGCCACGATTATTGGGATTCCTGTATTTAGTACTTTGTGCACCCTCTCTTTGCTAACATAACGGCACTTCTCCTGCAATGTTTAATGAGGTTGGAGAGCACATGGCAAGGGATTTGAGACAATTCCTCCTTACACAATCTCTCCAGATCCTTGGTGCTCACTTGTGGACTCTCCTCTTCAGGCAGCCAGATTTTGGTCTGAAATCTTCTGGTATTTCATGGAGTCGATGATGCCATGTTTTCTAACAAGGTTCCCAGGGCCTTCGGAGGAAAGAACAGCCCCACAACATCACAGATCCACCACCATACTTTTCAGTGGGGATATGGCTCTTTTCTGCATATCTGTGCCCTATGCCAAACCCGCCTTGGTATTTATTGCCAAAAAGCAATGACCATAGCACCCAGTTCCAATCTAAATTCCGGCAACATTTAGCAAACTCCAGGCGCTTGCATTTGTATTATGATGACAGCAGAGGCGTTCTTTTGGCAAACCTTCTTAATAGCTTGTTGAGGTGGAGTCTAATTGTACTTTTGGAGACTTTGAATGCGTGATGTGCGTCCCAAT
Source organism: Synaphobranchus kaupii (assembly GCA_029718625.1). NCBI lineage: Eukaryota > Metazoa > Chordata > Actinopteri > Anguilliformes > Synaphobranchidae > Synaphobranchus > Synaphobranchus kaupii. Next base: position 39,525,245 of record CM056379.1, read on the forward strand.
ACTCCAAAAATGCACCCTCCTCTCCTCCACTACCACCTCCTCTCCTCCGTGCCCCGGAAACGGATATTTGTGTTTTAATCTAATGTTGCTGATTACATCTTGATTACATATTAATGGTTACGTATTAATTAATGTCTCGACGCAAACCACAATGTCAGGTACATTGTATACTGTACATGCGAATACTTGTACTCGGAACGTTCAGGCAGTTTTGCATACTTCCGGGTAGGAGAGGAGTGGTAGTGGAGGAAAGGTGGTGGGGAGTGAAGAATATTGGGACGCAGCCTTGATGACCCCAGGATGCAACAAACGTCTGCAATTGTCAAACTGATCCTTGGAGAAATCTTTGCCTCTCAAACCATCCTCCCTGTGCGTGGGGGCAAATTACACTTGCTTCCTCTTCCAGGCCAGTTCATTACAGCTCCTGTTGTAAACGTTTTCATTATTGCTCTAATGGTGGAAATGCGTTGTCATTGGCAGACATTGCCTTATTTATGAAAGTCAACAACCTTTTGTATCATTTCATTTGTGTCTTTCACACACAAAACCCAGGATTGACACGGGATATTGAACACGGGTTCAAACCACGTTTGACCCATTCACGCCACACATAAGTACCCGGGTCCTCGTCGTTCACACGACCCGGGTCCACTAGTTCACTTCTGTACACATTCCATTTTTTCTGCTAATACAGCTAGTTTGTTTGTCAGCTGGCTAGTAGATACAACGTGGTTTCCCATTATGCTGGCTTAACCCAGTATGGTAACTCCTGAATCTCTAGCCCAGTGGTGTGCTCCAATTCTTGCAAGTGATTTTTTGTAAAAACTGTCACAAAACAGTTTAAGTAACATATTTGTTATTTAAATGGTGCAACCACTGTCTCAGCCTGTCTCTGCCCACTACACAATTTAGAAAAATACTTTGTGGGGCGGGGGGTGGAGGAGGTGTGTCTCGTCATTTGCATAAATTAATGTACAATGTACAAATTATTTTGTATAACTCGGATCAAACTGTCAAACTCGACGTTGCATATCAAATATGAATCACAATTCAGAAACTGCATGGCCTATTTCTCACCTCAAATATTTTCATAAAAGTATTTTAGTGGACTACTTGGGTGGAATAAGAGTTGAACAGGCCGCCACGTTGTTCCGGTTTAAAAACGTGGAGCCAAAACCATAGTGCGTGTAACCAATCAGGTGCCGGCTATTTCTGTTGTGGGCGGCAACAATTATCCATATGATGTAGAGGTACCTCCAAAGAGGTACTCTGACATCATTATTGGGGCGGGGTCAGAGTGGGTAGCAGAAAGAAAATTTCAAATGTTAGAGGGCAGCACCAAGACTCTTTTCTACCAGTTTCTTCTGATATACGATATTTCGGAATTGTTTAAATGACGAACTGGATGAATACATTTCATTTTAAGGTAGGCAGACAAACACGTTTACAGCTACGCATTGCTATCAAGGGGCCTAATGTGTGCTAAGAAATTCGCACACCATTACACCACCACCAGCCTGCACTAGGCTTGGGACGATGGTCGATGGAATTGACTATTGACAATGGTTGAACCCATCGGCGATGGCTGTCGTTGTCGATGCCTGGGCGATTTTTCTTTTTTTAATTCTTAAAATAAAATAAATTTCGCCTCTCATTCTGTGTTTTTAATACATTTTCTACTCTACCATGCATTTACAATGTAATGTGTTGTCTGCGTCTTTGAAATGTGATCGCCTATGCAGCGCAACGGCACCATAATTTAACTGGGTTGCGCAAAATCACACTGATAGCCTACCTTCTGTTAGACTACAGTGCAACTAACTATAATTTAATTCAGGCCTAATTAAACAAATTATATTTTGTATTCAATAGTGCTATTGATAAACTATTGTTCAGTCTAGAACGGAGTGGAGGCTTAGGTTACTGAGTGGTGAGCTGTAGCCATATATCCCTCAACAGCCTTTTTATTCTAACAGCACAACAAGCTTACCGGTGTCGGACTTGGGGCATGGAAACAAATATAGCCTAATATTGTACAATCTGACTGTAGACTAATGAAAGACGTTATCAAAGAAATAAACTAGATTGGATGAAAAGGTGGCCACTATATTTTTATATTGATACACGGAATGTCTTCGTCGCTCAAGCGAAACATTGAAACGATTTAGGAGTTGAGGCTATAATCTCAAATTGATTCAACAGGCTTATGTAGAATAGTAAATAATGTAATTTACAATGTAATGTAGCCTACCTTAACCATTTCATCAGTGAAAAAAGTCCCCTATAACGAAAAAAAATCTGTCAAACGTAAGCCTAGGTCCTGTTGTCTCTTTATTTCATAGGTTTGGGCTATAAATAGTTTTTGATTATCAATAAAAATAAGGGTAAATTATTATGTATTTTTGATTACATTAGGTTAGTTAAAAAGGTCTAACCCGATAGTGCTAAGTGAGAGAAGTTACGTGCAGATGGACATAGACTGTGCGGGATGGCACGCGGCATAAAGGGGATCTTGTGAATCGCTCACTACAAGGCAAAAATGATAGACTGCTAGTCTAGTTTCTTCACACAATGAAATTAAATTAGTAAAATGAAACGAATTGCTATAAGACAGACGAGGGCGCAGAAAGGCTTAGGGAAACTATAGCTCCTGAGCGCTGACCGTCTCGTTGGACAGCGGCCAGGTGAGATAAATAGCCTCTACTAGCTAATATAGAATAGACGTGAAATCTGTTGTATATTATTCTTTATTATATTTGGACAAAATAGTGAATACAATTCGCAATGGTATGCCATAATAAGTAAGCAAAAATCCCGCTGTTCAATAGCCCCGCCCCCGCGCACCCCTCGATAGAATCGACCATCGGCGATGGTTAGAGGGCTCGATGGGACGATGCTGCCTTGCACACGATGGCACAAGCCTAGCCAGCACCGTTGACAGGACCATGGATTCATGCTGTTTACGCCAAATTCTGACCCTACCATCTGCATGTTGCCGCAGAAATCGAGATTAGTCAGACCAGGCGACGTTTTTCCAATCTTCAATGTGCAGTTTTTGTAATTACGTGCTCACTATAGTATAGAATAACTTTTATTTTCGCGTTAGGGAACTTCAGTAACATTTTTCAGTAACGTAGCCTTATCTTCCTGTTTTTAGCTGACAGGAGAGGAACCCGTAGTGATATTCTGCTACCCATTCGCCTCAAGGTTCGATATGTTGTGTGTTCAGGGATGTCCTTCTGCACAATGCTGTTGTAAACGGCTGTTATTGGAGAATTTGTGGCCCTTCTGTTAGCTTGAAGGAGTCTGCCCATTCTCTTCTGATCTCTTGTTAACAAGGTATTTTTACGCACAGAACTGCTAGAACTTCACACCAATCTGTAAACTCTAGAGACGAGTGCGTGAATCCCAGAATGGCAGCTGTTTCTGAGATGCTGGAACATGGTGGAATAAAAAATTTTTTATAAGTTCTATGTAAGTTCTATACCATAGCTTATGAAATATAGCTAAATGTTTTTTATGCCTCCGCGCCGGCAACAGCCGTGGCCGGAGGCGTAGGGTGCGTCCCAATAGTCCCTTCCTTCACTACCACCTCCTCTACTCTGTGCCCCGGAAACCGATCTTTCGTTCCTCCCGCCCTCCACTGTCCCAATAGTGGAGAATACGAGCGAAGCGGCTTCACACTTGGCTTCTCCTCCCCTCTGGTGAAGCATACATCGATGTATCCTACTGCGGAAGTTTTTTTTGTTTTTTTTTACATTTTTGGGTGACATCATTGCGCTCACGCCCACAGAGATTTAAGAAAAGGCAACAGCTATGCCTTATATGAATTTCCCCAAGATAATGATGCAAGATATTTAGCCTAGATTGTGTGTGCTTCTAGTGCTATTCGTGCACAAATGACATGGCATCCTACAACGGATAACAAAATGCCAGTCCATTTTTGTGGTTAATATCCTACGTAGAAATTCGCCAATTTACGTCGGGGATAGGTTACAGCTTTATTGCTTGCACACTAACGTTGCTTATTAACGAACATGACTATACATAAATAAGCATGACAGCTAAGCTTCCATTTCAGTATGTGAATAATTAATTTATTAAACCAATTGTTTCCAAAGGACGTTTTTAAATTTGATTTCAGATGTTACAGTGGGAACTAGGCCTAATTGTTTTTCAGTGTGACCACTGCGATACTATGAACATTGGGAATAATATCTCCGATAATATGACGATAATTCGTTCCACTAATCTGGCCTACAGGAATGTTTCAGAATTTGCCTATGTGATATGCAAGGAACTGATGGCAATATTACGCTGTAGTGTACAGTAGCCTATATGAGGTGAATTAGTCGGTATGTTCAGACATCGGGAACATCAGGATTTTGTAATTACAGTAAATTGTTATTTTTGCATAGGCTATACTACGTGATGTTCACGTTGATCTAATACTGATTACATATTAATTGGTGTCTCGACGCGAACTGCAATGTCAGGTAAGCGACATGTTTATAGCTACTTCTACTTGAAACTCAAAGATATTTTGCAGCTTTAAATGGGCTAGCTGTGCATAAGATCTGTGATTGGCGCTGGGAGTCATTGTGGCGTCAGTCAAAGTTGTGATTGGGCAACTTCATCAATAGTCGATGGCGATTTTGATGACGGTGAAGCAGATTCGCTGTCCCAATTTTCTTTACGGCTCCTTTTCTCCACTCCCCTCCTCCCCTCCCTTCCTCCACATACTTCCGGGTAGTAGAGGAGTGGTAGTGGGGGAGCGGAGGAAGGGAGGTGGGGAGTGAAGAATACTGGGACACACCCGTAATGTTTTCGGGTTGTCCGTCTGTCCTTCCGTACATACGTACGTCCCATTCTCGTGAATGCGATATCTCAGGAATGCCTTGGGGGAATTTCTTCACATTTGGCCTACAAGTCCACTTGGACTCAATGATGAACTGATTAGATTTTGGTGGTCAAAGGTCAAGGTCACTGTAATCTCACAAAAGATGTTTTTGGCCATAACTCAAGAATTCCTACGCTAATTGACACAATTTCACACAAATGTCTAATAGGATAAAATGAAGAAGTGATGACATTTTATATCCAAACGTTCAAAGGTCAACTTGACACTGTGACATCATAATGTTTTTTAACATGTTCAGGTACATGACTGTCCAGTTTCTTAATTTCATTTGCAAATAAAAAAATGACAAAACTGTATTGGCTGGCTAATTAGCTTCTCTATCAGTCCTCTGTAAAAGTAGTCTCTAAGTGAAGACAGCATGTTTTTCACTAGAAATTATTCACTGGACTCATACATGTCACTACAGTGATGACTTCCATTTGGCCAATAAATACACTTCATACCTTTTAAATTAAATTCCTTAAGTCTTCACTACATATATTTTATGAGTCTGGACAGACATGGATGTAAACTGCAACTTCACTTGTTGGCGGAGGCATACAAACGCAAGGCGGTTATTTCTAGTTAAATACAGTGCATCCGGAAAGTATTCACAACGCTTCACTTTTCCCACATTTTGTTCTGTTACAGCCTTATTCCAAAATTGATTAAATTCATTTTTTCCCTCAAAATTCTACACACAACACCCCATAATGACAATGTGAAAAAAGTTTTTTTGAGATTTTTGCTAATTTATTAAAAATAAAAAAATTCAATTTCTCATTTACATAAGTATTCATACCCTTTGCTTTAACGTATTTTTAAAGTATCATATTTCATATTTGGTTGCATATCCTTTACATGCTGTTACTTCCTGAAGTCTGTGACCATCAACATCAAAAAAACTGTCGATATCTTATTTTCAGGTACTGTTACAAGCGATACTATAACCTCTCTGCATTTGAATGGATCTCTATGGAAATTTGGGGGTGAGACTAGATTCAGCTGTAAATTACACTGGTACAGTATGGAACACATGGCTGGCTAAATGGCTGTAAGTTATCAAGGGTCTGAGCTATCAAACAAGCCCCAAACCATCACTCTTTTGCCAGATATGGAGTAGATGTGGATGGATCACTTTAAGAGTTGTTTCTCCTGACTTTTTTCCCCATAGAGTTCTATAGGAAAATGAGTCCGGAGAAATAACCCTTACAGTGATCCATCCACATCTACTCCATATCTGGCAACAGAGTGATGGTTTGGGGCTCGTTTGATAGCTCAGACCCTTGATAACTTACAGCCATTTAGCCAGCCATGTGTTCCATACTGTACCAGTGTAATTTACAGCTGAATCTAGTCTCACCCCCCAATTTCCATAGAGATCCATTCAAATGCAGAGAGGTTATAGTATCGCTTGTAACAGTACCTGAAAATAAGATATCGACAGTTTTTTTGATGTTGATGGTCACAGACTTCAGGAAGTAACAGCATGTAAAGGATATGCGACCAAATATGAAATATGATACTTTAAAAATACGTTAAAGCAAAGGGTATGAATACTTATGTAAATGAGACATTTTTGTTTTTTATTTTTAATAAATTTGCAAAAATCTCAAAAAAACCTTTTTCACATTGTCATTATGGGGTGTTGTGTGTAGAATTTTGAGGGAAAAAATGAATTTAATCAATTTTGGAATAAGGCTGTAACAGAACAAAATGTGGAAAAAGTGAAGCGCTGTGAATATTTTCCGGATGCACTGTACCTGATATGTATTATTTTAAAATGCAAGGAAATCCTTTATGCGTTACACTCATTATTGGTATTTATCAGTCAGTGTACAATTTATTTATAATGCCATTATGGTGATGCAAAGAATAACAGCCTGTATAGTTAGTGTTTACTGCAATAATGAGTCAGCAAAGCAGGGTGCCGGGGCAGATGGGAACATATCTGAGGTTCTTTATTCAAATATGGAAATTGAATGGAGGAATATTGGATGGAATATTGCATAAATTTGCTTGGCTCAGACAAATACCTGTTCCACTTCTAAAGTACTAAGTGGTTATTGACACTTGCTACATGTTAATACAAGATGAGACCGAAGTTACAAAGTTCCATAATGATTCATTTAGCAATTAATTTTAGATGGGCAGCACATTGGCATGCTTTTATAGAATTTTATTCACCAGATTGGCTGAATCATGACTAATTCTACCATGGAATGGCTCATGATTATTTGCACATGGTAGCTTTATGTTGACTTTAGTCCTAATTTTATTTTTTTAATTTTTTTATATATATATATATATATAAAATATATATATATAGCAAATCACAAGATTTTTTTTTCCAGGGAGATGCTCGCAATGAAAACGTCTTGAAGAAAGAAAAATTCAAAGGAACAGTTTTTTTTTTCTACAATCCAAAATATAAAGCATTCTTTAAAAAAAGAGCAACTCACTCAAATGTATATAAATGGGGTCTGCACTTCTAGGCCACCGACTGTAGTGCAGAGATATAAAATAAATGCATGGGGAGTTCATGTAAATTAATTTCTCATGCAGTGAATTTTTAATTTCAGGCTGTGAATGCAGGTAAATCCATCTTCTTCCTGTACGCCCTGAAGAATTCCCCTCGCCTCACCATTCTATACCTCTACCTGTTTGATTACGCTGAAACATTCCTGCCTTTCCTGCACACCTGCTGTCCTGAGCAGAGGTCAGGGCAAGAAGATGACCTTTTCACTAAAACTGTGGTAAGAGGATCAACCATGTAACTTCAGCGCTCTTAGGCAAGTGCATATAAATGGGTACTTGTATACATTCTGTAGTCATTTTATTAATGATTCTCGGTTGGCATGTGTTTGCAACTAAGAAACCTTGTTAACCTCTGGGTTGTATGTGAACCATCAATGCCACAAACAGCAAAATATGCTTTGACCCACTGAGCTTGGAATATGTATGAGATACAATTTTACAAATCCATCCAATTCATTAATCGATGAACTGTGCTAATTAATTTGCATGTGAAACATGCAACGTACTGTTCTTTCTCAGGATTTTCTTATCCTTTCTTTCTGTTTTTCACACATCTAGTCCTACAGTTTGTATACTGCCCATACAAAATGAATGCCATATTATTCTACTATATGTGCAGATGGTTGCTATACAACATCTAAATTATACTTATTATAGATTATGAATTATTATCAATTAAAGATGCAAAAGTTTCCATTTAAAATGAATTGGGCCCATTCATTTCCTACATTACCCTCCCAACATGTCCAAATCTGATCAGTCTGATTTAGTACATGTGATGCTATTCAACCAATAGGACACATGGAAAAAACTGAAACGCTGCTTTGTTTGTTTTGCTTGTAAAGCGTGCTACCAAGCTAAATAATAATAACAAAATACTTATTAGTACTAATTTAACAATATCACAAAGGACCGACAGCATACAAACAGCGGGGGTGGTGGAGTCGGTACACAGTGTGACTCTGGCTGTTGCTGTAACCATAGCAACAGGTTATAACGGGTGATTCAGAAAACCAATAAAAATGAATAAATGCTTTTTATCCACATATTTAACCTTAACTATTGGTTTTATGAATTAACTGTTATAACCTGTTGCTATGGTTACATCAACAGCCAGAGCCTCACTGTGTACAGAGTACTGACTCCACCACCACAGCTGTTTCACGATGTTGTCCGTAGGCGTTTATTTTTCTGAATCCAGCAGTTCTAACACTCAACGCCCTTGTTAAAATGCCCAGCACTCTGAATACTGAACACAAGTGGTGTCATATGCTAAACCCCCTCACTCAACCATACATTTAATTATATTTGATTTAATTTAATAATTATTATTAAAAGTGACAATCATCAATTAAATCGCCGAATTTGTTGATATGTCAGTCGAACAGTAACCTGGTGGATAAACCAACAAGTCAAAACAGTCTAAATCAGGTCTTTAGATTGACAATTTTTCCTGTAATAGAATTATTTAGAGTAAATGGAATCGTACATTCATTAATGAACGTAGGCTCACTGCTTATATTTTACAAAAAGGAAGACATTAAAACCAGATGTTAAATTGAAATTACCAGAAAAGAGAGAGAAATCAACCAGAACTTGCCAGAATAATCCAATTTCAGCACAGGATGAATAAAAGAAATGCCAGCTATAAAACTCAGCGGTCACGAGTTTACCAAACCAAAAAAAAACTTCTCTGTTTGTGGACTCCAGGAATTCTACAGCGCTCCCCTCACAGAGCTTTCCCGCTCCACAGCCCCCAACTTAGTTTGCCAACAAGACAATAAAAACACTCCAGTAAGAAAAAGCTAAGTTCCTCCTTCGGCTTCACCCTAAATACATTTCTGCCCCCACATTGAGGGGGCCTGAGCCCTGATTGGGTGATGTGAGGTAAGATTGGAAGGAGGGCGTAGGGGGTCAGACTCCTTTCATGTCCAGGACTGCTTATCCAATAACTGACAAATTCACTTAATTAATGTGCACTTAGGTTGCTCAAAACAGGGCTAAGCATCATGAAATTATTATTAAAATATTTAACCTCTTTATAATGAGTCCCAACATCGGCATTCTAGCAGGTGATTTCACTCAACTCTTGAGTACTTCATCAGAAAGGGACGTTTGCTCCTGCTTTTAACAACAAAAGTTTAGTACAATCATTAAATCTGTGCAGTTTGTGTAATCTTCAATTTGGGCAAAATATTACCTCCATGTGAGAAGACCAGTGGTAACACCCTGGCCTATGCTTGAATCTGGAGTTGGGCCAAAAATAGATAAGCCAGCGCCTCAGCATGACTGAATTGCCTTTGTGCCTGTGGACTAAGGGGCAGAGAGAAACGCAGATCCTCGGTCAGGTCAGCAGAGCAGGCCTCTTGATAACCGAGTACTATTGAATAGGCTATGAGCAAGTTTTCCATATCACATTATACATTCTCTATCGGAGGCCGTAATCTCAAAGCTATATACCCGACAAAACTATTATTACAGAATATGATGACAAATACATCAATAATGATGTAATGATAACAGTACTGCTACTACTAACAGCAGTAATAATAATAAACCTTTACCTGATTTATCCTCCTTACCCATGCTATAGCTACCCAACAAATTTAACCCTTAAATGACTTAAACCCACTGTCACCATGGTCGTCATGGTCTATCATTTGTCTTTCTGTAGGGAAGACCTGTTTTGCACCTTATCATACAGTACCACACACAACAATGCATGCATGTACAGTGAAATGTGAAATCGTTTCTTCTGAAACTCTACATATAGTTATGTTTGCTGTCTACTCCACCTAAAGCATGGTGACCCCAGCTGGAAGCAATGGACAGAGTTCTTGGTGAAGTACTTGCTCCTGCCGTACCAGCTGATTGCTGAGTTTGCCTGGGACTGGCTGTCTGTTCACTACTGGACGGCTCGTTTCATCATCGTCAATGCCGTGCTTCTGTCAGTGCTAGAGGGCTGTGCTCTCTGGAGGCTGTGGGCACGGTCAGAGCTAAGGTACATTAAATGCAGTGACGTTTAATCTTAGTGTCACCTCTTGTAATCTTGCAATTTTCCTCTGTGTCCCACCTTTGCTTAGTCCTCACTTATCACATTTTTGGACCTGTAAAGTGGCAGTTATCGTAGCCATGCACCAGAGGTTTCCAAGTATGTATTTCTGTGCCCCATGTCTGTTATTATTGGCCTCTCCTAGATTTATCCATTATATTTTAGAAAGAAACTTGGTAATTGCTTTGCCAACTCTTATGAGCTTTTTGAAAGTTTCCCCTTCCTGACTACAAAGAACTGTGATCACACAATAACATCAACAACCTCAATAGATTTGGCTAACCAAAAAACCTACCCTACAAATTTATAGACCTCAAGTGTGTGACGCCCACACACTCCCATTAAGGTCTGATCTCATGCTCACACACCCAGTTCCAAATATCTCCTGCATTTCAATGAAAGTGACCGTGCTGTCTTTTCAGTGGCACACAGTGACGCTTCATATTTTAAAAAGGATAGTTGGCTGAATTAACCACATTTGGTGTGTACCCCTGCTCCCCCAGTTTGGATTTGAAACCTTCAGGTGTATGATGTGTATGGATTTATGCTAAAACAAGGTTGTGCTGCAATGGGGGTACTCATACATTGCATCTACCTGTACAAGTAACAGCCACAACTGTGATTGTATAGATATGTTCAGTACATATCCCCCCCCCCCCCCCATTTCTATCTGCTGCCCTTTCTGCTTTCTCCATTTCAATAAAATGAAAAAATACTTGTAGTCAAAATTTGTTGTATTTTCAATTTGGTTTACTGGAAAACCCATGAAAGTTCACAAAATGGCCTACCTATTCTCAACAGAGCAGCATAGATGCAGATGCTTCAGTGGGTACGTTTACATGGACACTAATACTCTGATCTGAACCCGGTTATGGCAATACTCTGGTTACTGAAATGGTCATGTAAACACCTTTATCTGATAATGTAAGGTCATAATCAGTGTTTTCAAAACCCGATTTACACACCTGGTTTTTTGCCCAAACTTTAGATTTTTTTAGTACATGTGAACACACACTTTTCTAAACTACGCGTGTCAGACAGAAGGGGCGGTGTAACATCAAAATTGTTCCACCTGTCAACATTTGCTTGACCTGGGGTTCCTTCAGTTTTATTATTAAATGAACACATTCACCGGTGAAAATGTATTGTTTAGCGTTACTTGCTTGTGTTTGTACTAGCTAACTGGCTAGCACATTAAATAACTGAAATTATCGGGAAATTGGCCAGATTTAGAGATCGGTAAAACTAGCTAGTACAATAATATAGATCAACCACTACTAGCAATTAGCTATAAAATAACTAGCTATAATAATAATACTTCTGTTAATTTTTTACAGGCAGATCATTTTTGTCCTTACAACGGGAAGCAGTTAGTAGCTACGTTTTCCACAGAGCCGATTATGGAGAGAATCATGTAAACGTGGATTTTGGAGTAATCACATTTCTTATGTCCATGTGAATGTGTTAAGTTAAATACTGGCGTAAGCTGATAGTATACAATAATCGGATATTGCTGTGCATGTAAACGTACCCAGTGTATGTTTTGTTTCCTTGTCACTTGTTGATGTTTTCAGTCTTCTTGGCAGCATGTCGTGTGTATATTTAATCACTAAGCTAGACACTTACAGCAGAAATATCAAATTATGAAGGAAAAAAAGTAACCGGTAACATTTACAGCCCCAAAGTGCACCGTAGCTTTAACAGCCCAATGCATTGTTTTCTGTCTTCAATCTCAGGACTCTTCCTCGCAGAATGTGGAGCCATTTCTGGAAAGTGTCAACTCAAGGGTTTGCTGTTGCCATATTCTGGCCAGTCATTCCTCAGTTTGTCTGCAACTGCTTGTTTTACTGGGCCTTATACTTCAACCCCATCATAAACATTGACCTTGTGGTTCAGCAAGTGCTTCGTCCAGAAACTCAAGTGCCATAAGAAAACTTAAGTGCTGGAGGTATTCTGGTAAGGTTTAATAAGAGCGCAGCACAATGTGAAATCAATATAAAATTCAAGGTTCCACTTGATATTTCTACCTGTGCCACATTAGAAGAGAACATACAACATCAGGTTTTTATTAACTAGCTTCAAAGTGTAACATACAATGGCAGCTTTTAAAAATTAAGGTGTAAAGAAGTGAAACGTGTTGCTCATTGTAAACTGATAAAATCCGTGTTGCAAGGAGTCACCTGAAACTGTACACTTTGCTTCTTAAGAGTGGTTCTCGTGTTGAAAGTCCCCTGAGATACAAGAAAGGCTACTGTTAAGCTCTTGGTTTGGATTTCTTTTATGAAACAAGCAATAGTCTTTATTTTAAGGGCTGGCATTTTACACATTACAAGGATATGCATTTGCCTGCAATGCTCAATATAAGTGTTAGTATGACTTTGAAAACAGTTGTTCGTAGCCTGTGTGGAAAACTAACTTATCGCAATAAGCAACAAAAGATGACAATTCATCATTGTGTTGAATCCTCCATGCAATATTTTTATTGTTTTTTTTAAAAGCATTGAGAAAGTGCATTGAGTTTTAAATGTTTCTTTAACTGTCTGTGTTAATTTTATGCAATTGTTCAGCGTAAAGGCCTGTCTTATGTTTGTTCTTCAGTGTCTACCAAAAGTTGCAATTCCCATTGTCTCTCGAAATTGTTGAAGGGATGATCCAAGGTTTTCTGTTGATCTTAAATGTTCTATTAAAATCTTTTTTTTTAACATTTGATTATATTTGCACTTAAATACTGATATAACTGTGACTTATTCATGCACCTGGGTACTTTGTTTTCCAAAATGAGTAAGAGTTTGAAAATATGAATAAAAACTTGAATTTTTAGATAACTGTTTCTAATCACTTATTTGTTTACAATTGTATTTGAGAGATTGTTGTTACAAATGTGTAATTAATATTATCGAAGCAATAGTGTAAGAATTTTAACTTCATAGGTGATTTTATTGAGTAATGTAATGGATATCCTGTGTGCGTGCGTGCGTGCGTGCGTGCGTGCGTGCGTGCGCGCATGCACATAACGTTACAGTACCCTCAGAGTTTTCATTGCTCCATGATTCTGACCACATCGGATGTCCAAAGTTCAGGGAAACAATGAGATTTTTGCAATAGCTCAGAAATACTGAGGCTCTACATCCAGTGGTCAGCAGCGGGAGAGGGGAGACTACATACATTTGGGAATCTAATGATGTACTTTCAACATATTAGTATTTTCATAGTACATGGTATAGTTGCATAGTTTTTTTCATGATAATATAATGGGGAGTACTTCCACATATATTCAGCAATTCACTTTAATTATTCTAATGTATACAAGGGCACTTCAATTATTTGATTTACATAAATATCCATATATTGTTTTTAAAATCCATAAACAGTTGGGTAGAAGATAAAGATACCGATACACTACATTGAGAATAAATTATTTCCTTTAATGATTAAATCAAAGCTGCACTTCAGGTACAAACTGAGCAAAAAAATACATTTCTCATCTATGCATTTAATTTTATGAAGTAAAATTAAGGAGCCACATTTATTGAATAATTCTAATGTCTTTAATGGTTTATTTACTGAATCAGTAATAATTGCATGTTGGATATTCAGATCCACAGAGGAAGTCTGGCCACACAGCATATTTTGGTATGAATGGTGCCTTTCGCAAACACCTGGCTGCTGCTTTGTCGCATTTGCAAAGCCTTTTCTCACATTTGTCCTTCAATGTATCTAGAATAAGAGAAAATATTAGGATAGTTAGATCCTGCAATGACCATTGGTGTGAATAGACTTATATTTTTGTCATATAACTCATTTAATCTGACATACTGGGTGGATGCAGGGGTTTTTATAATTATTATTTTTCTTTGTGAAGAGAAAATACCTCTGAATCTGGCTTACTGGTGGTTCTTTCTCATTAAATCATCTACTATAATATAAGAAGGGAGTGGGGGGGGGGGGGGGGGAACTAATGGTACAGTACATTGAACAGGAGGAACAATACAACCCCTGGCAAAAAATTGTGGAATCACCACACTTAGAGTATGTTCATCCAGCTTTTTTACTTCGTAGCAAATAAACATCACAGATATGAACAATTTTGTTTAATAACTGAACATTCTGGCTTTGTGAAACATACCTCAAACAAATTAAATTATTTTAATTAATGGCATATTTTTTTCCAGATAAAGTAGAGGAAAAAATCATGGAATCACTCAATGTTGAGGAAAAAATTATGGAATCACCTTGTAATTTGCATTTCTAAAACAAATACCGGCACAAGTCTAAAAATGCTAATTAGTCTGCAGTTAAAAGAGAGTGCTTACAGACCTTAACGAGCTGTTGGACTTGGCTAATTGAAAGGAAACATGGCCCCAACAAGAGAGTTGTCGACTGAAACAATGGAAAGGATTATAAAACTTCAAGAAGGAAATCCAACACGGAGTGTGGCAAAAGATGTTGGTTGTTCCCAGTCAGCTGTGTCTAGCTGTGTGCTGTGTTTATACTTTGGTGCAAGTATAAACAAAATATGAAGGTTATAAAAGGAAAACATACGGGTAGACCAAGGAAGACGTCAAAGCGTCAGGATAGAAAACTCAAAGCAATATGCCTTGAAAATAGAAAATGCACAACAAAACAAATGAAAAACAAATGGGCGGAAACAGGAGTCAATGTTTGTGACAGAACTGTAAGAAATCGGCTGAATGAATTGGGATTTACGTAAAGAAAAGCCAAACGAAAACCAGCACTAACACCTAAACAGAAGAAAACAAGGTTACAATGGGCTAAAGAGAAGCAATCATGGAGTGTGGATGATTGGATGAAAGTGATATTCACTGATGAATTACGAATCTGCATTGGCTAAGGAGATGATGCTAGAACTTTTGTCTGGTGCCGTTCTAATGAAACATATAAAGATGACTGCCTGAAGAAAACAATCAAATTTCCCCAGTCATTTATGATATGGGGTTGCATGTCAGGTAAATGACCAGGGGAGATGGCAGTCATTACCTCAACAGTCAATGCACAGGTGTACATTGAAATTTTGGACACTTTTCTCATTCCATCGATAGAAAATAGATTTGGTGATGATTAAGTCATTTTTCAGGATGATAATGCATCTTGCCACAGAGCAAAGAGTGTTAAAGCTTTTCTTCAGGAAAGGCATATCAACTCAATGACATGGCCAGCAAACAGTCCAGATCTCAATCCAATTGAAAATCTATGGTGGAAATTAACAGAAATTGGTCCATGACAAGGCTCCATCCTGTAAAGCTGATCTGTCAACCGCTATTCGAGAAAGTTGGACCCAGCTTGATGGAGAATATTGTTTTTCATTAGTGAAGTCCATGCCTCAAAGAATTCAGGCCATCATAAAAGCCTGAGGAGGAGCAACAAAGTACTAATTGTGATTTTTTTTCATCCATAATTTTTTCCTCAACATTGAGTGATTCCATAATTTTCTCCAATACTTGATCTGTAAAAAAATATGCCATTAATTAAAATAATTTAATTAAATTAGTTTGAGGTGTGTTTCACCGAAGCCAGAATGTTCAGCTATTAAACAAAAATAGTTTTGTGTCATATCTGTGATTTGTTAATTTGCTACGAAGTAAAAAAGCTGGGTGAACATACTCTAAGTGTGGTGATTCCATAATTTTTGCCAGGGGTTGTACAAAACAAGCACGCTTTAGCTGAGATACTTGCCATTTTTGACTATGCCTTATGATCTAGGTACTAGGTATATTATGTATGTTCCACTGCAGTATCTTTATCTTCACAGTCTGTTATTTTATATAGTCTGCAGTTTATGTAACATGGAATTAAATGTGTCCTTGTGAACTCTTCTGCACTACAATGGAAAGACAAATAAAGTAGCATTTGATATGTAACCATGCAAATAATGTTCTGATAAAAATGCAGCACTTTTTCCCTGTGATGTACATACCACAGTTTGTCTCCGTTCCTTCACACGACCACTGGTACTTGTCTGTCTTTGTTTGACAACCTGCATCTTCAGCTTTTTCATAGCAACAGTCATGTTTATGACAACACCTTCAGATGGAAAAGAAAAAGGTTTTTTTCTGTTAAGTGTATCAGACATAAAGATGCTCACCACCAGTATTATTGTAAGAAACTACAGAATTTATATTCCTTCTCATCACTGTTTCAGTGCTTTGCACTGGGGAATTTAATTTTTTACCTCACTTGCTGTTTTTTTTTTGTCTTTCCCAATTTTCAGCAATTTCCAAATTTTTGTGATACTGTCTCTGTAAAACGTTCCATACAAATAAAACTTAAACTCATTTGAATCATACAAAAAATAAAACTAGAATCTCTAATAAGAACACTATATTTGAAAGCTAGCAAAGAAGGTATTCTCACTTCACTTCATTGCTTATTTGATGTCCTTAACTTGTTATTGTGTTTTATGTTTTAGTGAAAACAGTTATAACTGAAAATACATGTAATATCATGCATTAAACTGTCTGAATTATTACATTCAGTGGCCACTTTAAACTTGGGTTTATTTCAAATAAGAAGAAGGACTATAATCAAAACATTTCTAGTGCTGTTAAGAAATATTTATCCAACCCAGAGAGAATACTATTTAATCCACCACAGGCACCATAACTACTACTATGCCATCAGTTTGTGTTTCATTCCACTCTGCCAGCAGAGACCTGCCATACTAGTCTGCAATCACTCCAGCAGAGACGGTGTACATTAGCACAAGACCCAGTCATTAGAAGCAAAGCCTGAGACTGTGGTTGTGCATAAGAGAGAGTAGGAACAAAGGCCAATGACCAGAGCTTAACTTTCAGTCTAGTCTCTCAGCCACACATCTCAAGTGAACCTGGACTCCACAGCTCAGGAATAGGGTAAACTCAGAAAAACTAACATTATGTTGGATTCTTCTGATGTAATTAAGTGCATTACCCTTTCTGAGAGGAATCTGTTCAGTACAGATTAACATATTACATTGCATTAATTTAGCAGAAGCTCTTATCCAGAGCAATTTAGGAGTGCATTCACCTGATAAATATATGCAATATTGCCAGATCTGGCAATCAACATTTCCAGACCAGCAAGTAAAGATGCAAGATCACTGAAGTGCTAGCGCAAGTAGCTTTGCTACATATGATTAGAATCTATATGATGAAAGGATTTCACAAAGCAAATGATAAAAGGTATTAAACAGAAAGGAACAAGTGAAAAGGATCCAATTTCACTTTAATGCACTTTGTACGTTTAGAAAATATTGCTTTTTTAAATTATTACGTAGCATTATTAACTCAGTGGTTGATGTGTGTAACTCAAATAAAATGCCTTACTCAAAGTTCAGGACAAAGTGCACTGCAATTGAAGACATTCCACTCTTCAGGACTAAAAGAACTACTGACTAAGCTAAAGGGTGTGGATATAGGGAGTGTCTGTTGTACTTCTTCCAATTGTGAGATGTGAATCCTCACAGGCACCTGAAAATGTGATGTACACTGTTGCTTTACATTCATTCCATCCTGCTCATAAATGCAAGGAAACCTTTTGTGCTGCAAACATTACTTATTTCCAGTATGTGGTACATGACAAATAGTTGTGAAGTTTAAAGAAGCTTGGAGACCCATTACCTCATCCAAGCACACACACCCATGTTCTGTTTGTAGTGAATAAGGCAAGTTTCAGGTGGTTGTGAACTTGTGAAAAGTCTATGAAGACAGCTGAGGGTCCCACCACTTACATACCAGTCTGCTTTATCCCTGGGCCAGCCCTGACCACCCAGGCCACAGTAGCATCCATACATCATATAGGCAAGAGCGTGCCTCCCTGTGCTGCACTTTATGAGTCCAGCCAGTTCCAGCAGGCCTCTCTTACTCCGATGGGACTTCTCTGGAGCTAAGGAAGCCATGGGTACTGCAGAACAGAGAAAAGTTCAACCAAAATTGCTATCAATATATGCTAGGGGTCTATCCAAATCCAAAGAAGCCATTCAGTCATGCACAGATGATGGAAAGATAATGCAATACAGTTGTGGACATCCCATGTTAAAGAACTTATGATATGCACAAACAAGTGAGCATTTTAAAAAAATCACACTTTCCAATGATAAGAAAAACACATGGAAATACACATCTCACTCTATAAGTGTGTGTTGGATCCATCTAAAGTAAGCTTAAAAATGGCTCCCGGTTAAACACAGGATTGACTACAAAATACTGCTCATCACCTACAAAGCCCTAAATAACCTGGCCCCTCCCTACCTCTCTGACCTCCTCCCCCATCACACTCCTTCCCGTCGCCTCAGGTCCGCTGACACGAACAATCTGACAATCCCCAGGACCAAGCTCCGGACCTGGGGCGACAGGGCCTTTTCAGTTGCTGCACCCTCCCTCTGGAATGCCCTCCCCATCCACATCCGTCTGGCAACCACCCTACCATCCTTCAAACAGGCTCTCAAAACCCACCTCTTCAAACTGGCTTTCCCCTGTTAAACATCCTCCCCTCTATCCCATGACTGAAATTTTTAATTATACTCCTTCTTTTTATCTGTCTTAATTATTTTATTTTATTCTATTTTATTTATTTATTTTTTATTTTTATTTTATTTATTTTTTTTATTATTATTTTTTTAAATTTTTTATGTTTTATTTTTTATTATTATTATTTTTATTAACTACTTATTAAATAATTTTACTGTGTGTAATTTTAAACTGTAAAGCACTTTGAGTACCTAGAAAAGCGCTATAGAAATTGAATGCATTATTATTATTATTATTATTAAAAATGAAGTAAACAATGGCAATGTGCAAAATAAAACATGTATTTTAATCTACATGCAGTGCTAATAACAGTTTAAGTTGAGCTGGGTTGTCAGAAACCTCCTTCATGTCCGCAGACTGGTGCTCACCATTACATGTGTATTATGGCAGGACAAGAATCATCTCTAACTTGCTTTGAACTCACAATTCACCTGTGTATCCTTCTTGTACTTTTCTTGGTTAATAGGTTTCAGTTTCTCTGTAATCAACATATAAGCACTTTTTTTCTGACATTAATAAAGCCTACAGTTCGTAATGTTTTAATTTTTGAGAATTCAAGAAGGGTGGAATTTTTTTTTCTGTCACCTATAGGCCAATCTTTATGAGAGCCCATTTCAGCTTGTTTGATTATTAGTTATTAGCATATAAAATTATATATATATATATATAAATATATATATATATATATATATATATATATATATATATCCTATATATATAGTGTGAAAAATTTGAACCTGTGTAAAGAAATAAAACAAGAGTAATGCAAGTAGCCATTCCATTTGATGATTCAAATTAAAATTTGTGTAATTTGACTTCCAAAATTATGAACACACACAACCGTAGTGCAGAAATCGACACGTTAATTTACACTATTATGTCTTTCATTGCTACCAAAATTTAAAAACAGCTTCGGTAAACACTTTAATATCAGTTGTGTTTTGCTGCCCACTTTGCCATACTCTTGTCTTGAAACCATCCACATCTAGCAGAAACATCATTTGCGGGAGGAAATGTGAGGGAGAATAGTAGTTTTCATTTTCAACGATTTCAAGTGTATCATTGAATTTCAAAGATCTCTAATGACTAAATTCACATTATATAATTTCAAAGAATGTAAACATTTATGTAGCCTACTTTAAATGTATGCTACATGAAATTACTAGAACTGAGAAATTAGCTTTTCAATTCACTTTTGTAGTATTAGTAGAAAATATGTAATATAAGTGTCATGCTATGGACAGAAATCATTATATATGGGCCATAATGCTATGCAAATTATTTGAAATGTATTTGGGACAAAAATACTTTTTGAAATAGCATTTGGGAAGTAGGCTACTTTAAATACAATTACAGTTGCAAATGTTTTTGGCCCAGGTCTTCACTGAACACGCTTAAAACATAAACTCTTCCCTAATAAACTATTAGAATTACCCAAGCCCAAAAGAAAATACATAGACATACAGTTTACACAATTACCTTTAAATCTGGTGTGAGATATCTTTCATTCATTTTTCATTATTTGATAGCTGTCCATCATATAGGCTACATCAGGTGTGCAGAGTTCATGTAAAATCTCAAAATACTTTATTTTGCAGACTCGGAGATAAAGTTGGCTATGTCTATATTTTACATTATTGACTTGCAATGCTGTGCTTTTTCTTAGGCAAAATAAATGTAATAATGTCGACACACATATAGTGAATGTCCAAATATATTTGGATGCACAACTCGTTTTGTGTTCATCTGGAACTTAAAATTTAAAATAAGACGGCTCATCAATTGGGCTACTTACCGCAACAAAGAAGAAGTAAGAGATACAGCGGGGTCATACTCATGCAAAATGCAAGGCGCTCGCAGAGAAACTAACTGGTTTAGTCTACGACCGGCTGAAGTTGGCACTCTGTGAAGTTGGTAAGCTATTGACGCTCTTGGGCATCACTCCCTTTATAACTGCCCCGATACGTCAAAAACAAATTAAGTCCAGTGACGTCTGCCAGAACTGGTCCACAGGCTGCAAAATATCACACTTGCGCAAAAGGAAAAAAATGTATGTGTATGTGAAAGGTATTGAAAAACAGAGTAGTTAAGGCTACAACGATGTAGCCTACCTGAACGTGATGCAATTGTACTACAGTCCAGTTTAGTATGTCACCAGTTTTCCACAACTTAATGTTTGCGTTTTTTGCGTTTATCTATTCACAGAGGATTGCAGTGAATTCCCATTGTAAGAATGCGAGGGGAAAAAACGGAACCTTAAATTCCATACAGGCTGAGATTCAATAGGCTAGTTAGACGACTACAAGATAGTTTTCATGTATTCAAGACATGACAGTAAAATTGGAAAATCCCGAAAAAGCCTAGCCTATAGCAGTGCTTTCCAGCACACACTGCTTTTCAAAATTGTGCTTTACCGTATGTTACGAGCTATCATTCTCTGGAATTAAGTGGGAATGAGTCAAGAGCTGCATCACCAGCACCAAGCTTGTTTTACTGCTCCTAACACAGAAGAACATTCATGTCTCCACTGAAGCATTGTTCATTCACACTTTCCAGCCACACTTTCCAACTCTTTTACCACCATCCTTAGAATACGGAACCTTAAAATCCATACAGGCTGAGATTCAATAGGCTAGTTAGTCGACTACAAGATAGTTTTTATGTATTCAAGACATGACAGTAAAATTGTAAAATCCCGAAAAAGCCTAGCCTATAGCAGTGCTTTCCAGCACACTGCTTTTCAAAATTGTGCTTTACCGTATGTTACGAGCTATCATTCTCTGGAATTAAGTGGGAATGAGTCAAGAGCTGCATCACCAGCACCAAGCTTGTTTTACTGCTCGTAACACAGAAGAACATTCATGTCTCCACTGAAGCATTGTTTATTCACACTTTCCAGCCACACTTTCCAACTCTTTTACCACCATCCTTAGAATACGCATTGATGTCATACCAGTTACTGTGCAGTTTTTAATTTCACAGCACTGTCTGTGTTCAGTGTCTTTACTCAAAGCATATAAATGGAAATACTATAGAAAAAGACACAACAGAAAAAGAAATTAAGAAACAATGCTGATGAAACCTTTGTTTCACATTGTTTGAACACCTGAGTGCACTTTCAATATATAATTAGTGTAGTGTAGTATAATGGTTAAGGAACTGGGCTTGTAACCGAAAGGTTGCAGGTTCAATTCCCAGGTAGGACACTGCTGTTGTACCCTTGAGCAAGGTACTTCACCTGCATTGGCTTCACTATATATCCAGCTGTAGAAATGGATACTATGTAAATGCTGTGTAAGTGCTGTAATGTAATGTATAATTAGACCCCTTTCGTATTTTCAATCTCATCTCCAATGACAATCGACAGATTTAGTTTGCCGGCTATCTATTGCAAAATGCTTTTATAAAACCAATGTGATCTTCTGAACATCAGGATGGTCTCTACTCTGCAATCTTCAGTTCTCTTGAGGCTGATTTGTCTATAGCAAATAGCTATGCATGCTATGAAGAATAAAAATCCCATGTTCACATTGTGCTTATTGTGCTATATTACAAAAGAATTTATTAAATTCTTAATTATTTACTAAATTCTTACTTTTAGTGGCCATGTGTCCACACTTTCACCAATTATCTATTTCTGGCATAATGTGGTTTACGAGGTAAATAAAATTCTGGGATTGCAATTGTGGTTGGAACGAAAACCAGCATACACAGGGGTCCCCAGGACAGAGGTTGGGAACCACAGGTCTATACTCAGTAAAATATTCAGTGTTAAATCAACTCTTATAGAGTGCATGGTCCCTATTGGACTCATTTTGTACTCTGTTAGAGTTTAATTAACACTGGACGTTTCATTGTGTATTTTTTAGGCTGTAAAATATCTCAAACATTGCACAGGGGAAACTATTCTGTGTGTTCGGGCCAAAATTTTGTGAGTATTGCCCTTGCTAAAGGTGGAACTTATCACATTCCTTATGTAACTAGTTAGCAAAGGTACACTGTACAGGACACTTGTATCATGTTATCCTGGTGAAAATTATGGGACAAAGTTCACCAAACCAAGTATCTAGATTTCTTCAATAACAGGTAAGCCCGTTTCTCTAAATATCTACCTTGTGCTTTCATCCATTAGTATTTGTGTCCATCCATTCTTACTTAGTTATGAGCTAAACGCTTATGGGCTAGATAGAAATGTTTTGCAAAATGATTCTAGTTGTTGGCATTCAGTTTGTTTTTTTTGTTTGGTTGCAAGCCTGGAAAACATGTACTGTGAAGATGGATAGCCAGTCACCAATTGCCCTTGTTTTTGGAAACATGTTTTATTAGAGAGAATGGTAGGCTACTTAAAATACAACCCATATATAAAATACAACCCATATCAATTGCCCTTTTGTGAGAATAATCATGTCACACAATTACCATGAATGTACTTCCTTATCAATACTCCAGCAGATAGTCTCTCTCTCTGTGTGTGTGTGTGTGTGTGTGTGTGTGTGTGTGTGTGTGTGTGTGTGTGTGTGTGTGTGTGTGTGTGTGTGTGTGTGTGTGTGTGTGTGTGTGTGTGTTTGTATTTTTATGACTGTTTTTAGTTACCCTCAGTGGTGGCATACATAAACGCCTCCCACAGTGCAGTCAACATGTGACCCCTGTCTGCAGAGCGACTGTAACACTGTGTTACATGTGTACCGGGCTAACCACCTTGCACATCTGCCTCATTCTTGGACTGCTGATGGCCATTTATGGGATCTATGCCAAGATTGTATCAGCACAATACTGATGATTTGTTGGGAACTGTGACCCTATTACATGTGTGAAGTCCATCCATCCATCCATTATCTAACCCACTTATTCCTGGTCAGGGTCGCGGGGGGGGGGGGGGGGGGGGGGGCTGGACCCTATACCAGTATGTCTTTGGACAGTGTGAAGAAACCAGAGTACCCGGAGGAAACCCATGCAGTGGGCGTGCAAAGGTGTGTACGTACAGTGCACTCCAAAAGTGTTGGGACAGTGACACATTTTTTGTTGTTTTGGCTCTGTACTCCAGCACATTGGATTTTAAATGGAACAGTGGCTATGAGGTTAAAGTGCAGAACTTCAGCTTTAATTTGTGGGTTTTTACATCTATATTGGGTGAACCATGTAGCAATTTTAGCCATTTTTACATATAGTCCCCACCATTTTAGGGCACCAAAAGTAATTGGACAAATTAACATAAACTTAAATAAAGTCATATTTAATATTTGGTTACATATCCTTTCCATGCCATGACTTCCAGATGTCTGTGACCCAACAACATCAAAAGACTCTTCTTGATATCTTATTTTCAGGTACTCTTACAAGCAATACTATAACCTCTCTGCATTTGAATAGATCTCTATGGGAATTGGGGGGTGGTACTAGATTAAGGTGGAAATTACACAGGAATAGTATGGAACACATGGTTGGATAAATGGCTGTAAGTCATCAAGGGTCTGAGGTATCAAACAAGCCCATACCATCACACTGCGGCCAGATATGCATTAGATATGGATTTATAACTTTAAGGGTGGTTTCTCCTGATTCATTTTCCTATTGAACTCTATGGAAAAATAAGTGAGGAGAAACCACCCTTAAAGTGATCCATCCATCTCTACTGCATATCTGGCAGCAGAGTGATGGTTTGTGGCTCGTTTGATACCTCAGACCCTTGATGACTAACTAACTAGCTAGTGAGGAAAGAGTCCTTGCCACAACTAAGTGAAATCAAAATGCCTTATAAACACAAAAGTGGATCTCAAAAGAGAAAATGGACCAGGAGAAAAAGGTAGCTAAGTTGCCAAAGTGTATGGCTTTTTTAAAAAGCAACTGCCAAACCTGTGACTCTACCATGTCAAAACGTCTTTTTGATCACTACAGTAGGGATATATCAATATAACGTTAACCTTCCATACTCAACTGTTGTCATTCAGCACCTGTTCAGATCGCTCATAACACAGCTCAGTCTCCCAACTCGTGAAAATGCTTATTGTGGAACACAATCCGGTAACCTTCTGTGAGGTGTTTATGACATTGCATGTACAGTTGCAACAGCTGAGCCCCCATTTTCTAAATTTAAATTATTCAAGAATTACCTGAGGAGCAGGGCAGGAGAGACTGGATGGAGTGGTTATACTTTCTGGATTTGAAGAAGATTGCTCATGATGAAAGCAAGGCTCGTGAGATGCCCTTAAAATGAGCGAGTAGACAAATTTGTTTTATAGTTTGTGTTTTTGATTTGTGTGAGCTATAGGCCTAGCTAGTTGGGATGTTGTTTGTTTTGGGATGCTGTTTGATCGTTTGTTTTAGTTTCCGCCAGCCTGTGACCGAGCACTTTCCGGGCTAAGCACTGTTCATGGTTCTAAAGTCTACCCTGACCTACTTTCCCAATAGTCTAACCGAACCCTGAAATTATCTACTGTAAAATAATCTAGGCCTAATGGTGCAGTGTGTGTGTGTGTGTGTGTGTGTGCATGCGTCTGAGGGTGAGAGGGGGCCTGTAAAAAATCTTGTACAGGGGCCCGTCAAAACTAGCTTCCGCCACTGATTATGACTGAAGACTTTATGACTTTTTAAAAAGTCTTGCACTTTGTATTTCTTTAGCTACTTTTTCCATTTTGTGTTTTGCACTTTTCTTGTGTCTGTAGGCCTAATATGCCTTGATACATTTTCCCCTTGTATAACAAAACCGTTGTTTACTTTTTGAAATAAAAATGTAGAAATTAATTCAGTTGTGTCATTCTTTATTTCAAGAAAATAGTTTTGCAACATATAGTTTCACAGTCTTCACTTGAAATATGAGTTTCAATAACAGCCCAATAACTTCTTGAATCTCCAGTATAAACAAACTTTAAAACATCTGCTTTTAATAGCGGTGCAACGCGACAACCCTGTCCAGCAGGGTTGTATACGGAAGTATACTTGCGGATCCGGGTATTGGTGTTAATTGCGACGACCCGGGACCATAGTACGGTGTGAATGGGTCAAAACGGTGGAACCCGTGTTCAATATCCCATGTCATTCCCGGGTTATGTGTGTGAAATGGATATGAGAGGTGGCTGCTGCAGCACAGTTGGACAGTGAGTTGTTCTCTGCGCCAGATTATCACTGGTACTATGATACAAAAGCCATTGGAGAAGATCAGGGTGAACTGTTGGACAGAGCGGCTCCCTCAGGACCTCCTGTGGTAAATCCAAACTTTTTTTGTTTTATAACAGGGTACAGTCTACTAAGGGAATACATTCTATCAGCAAAGGCTTAGTGAGGGTAATGGAATAAGATGAGTATGTTGACAAAATTATAGTGGATTTCAGAATATTCTGCTAAGTGAAAGGAATTTTTGAATTTATTTATTTTAAATTGTAGTTACTGTGATTAGGGCCATGCAATTTAGATGGCCAACTCTTTCCACTAGGTGGAGCAATGGCATTCCCAGGTATTTCTAGGCAGCTGACAAATGCAAACTTTCATTGATGACTCTCCACTCCTTTATAGTCGGACCACCTAGCCAACTAACATGAGCAGCGCTTGTCACATCATTCAGAACATTCAATTATGGCATTCTAAACAAACTGTTTTGTGTAATACACTACGCTGAGTATGACAAGTGATTGTAGTTTTAATAGATTAGACATTTCCTTCTCATGTGCCTGATTAAGCGGTAATTGAATGATTAACTGAGACAATTGCCCCAGTTAATTTAATGATTGTTTGACTCCTGACTTGAAATGGCCTTGGTGTTGGAAAATTCATGCCATTATTTCAACGCAATTATTTCTCCAAGCCATTGTCATGATGTAGCATGTAGTAACCTCTACATTCATCACAGTATATTTCTTTGTTTTAGGCCATTCCCACAATGAAAGAGCCAATACCAGCAAGTTTACTCACTGATAATTCCATGTCCAGTCCTTTGTCCATGTCAGATTATGCCAAACATCAGTTTGCATCACCATCTTCTGATATGGATTCATTGGATAGTCTCTCAGTTTTTCACTCTGAGAAAGGTATGTGTGCTTCCTAGTACAATTGTCAATCTTTAGAGTCAATAACATAACAATTTACCAGTTAACAGTTTGTTTCCCTGTGTGTATTTTTGACTCACAATTATGTTCATCATGAGTTAAGTAAAGTTAATCGTAGTACAGTGGCAGTAACATAATATTGCACAATTAGTTGTATCCCTTACATTGCAAGATATTAAAAGCATGGAAAACCTCCATAATGGAGTTATTTAGAGCTAGTTATTTCTCAAATGCCAAACACATTTTTGTGGTGTATGCACAATTGCTGATGGCTCAGAGGCCCTGCTCAAGGCTGATAGGCATGTGGACAAACGGGTTAGTTGTGCAGGTTTCTGTGTGCTGACATTTAATGCTTTGCTGTCAACTTGCAATTCTTTACATGCTTATCATAGCAGACAAATGACATTTTTAGGTGTGGTGGTAAATGTGATTCTAGGATCCAATTACCTATAATAAAACAGTTGTTATTTATAGTTTTAACTCTCAAACACAAAATTTAATTTTTATAATGAACTTAAGCTTGTTTTCATTGTACATAAAACACTTGTGGGTGGGATGGGCGGCACTGTATCCCTGCAAATATGAACAGATTTGTTTTCAGAGCAGTTCCTAACATGATATACCTCATTGCATACTTCTGAAGAACGTTCTCTTTCTCTTTTCAAATAAAAATTATTACATTTTCAATTGGACACATATGGTATGGAAAGCTTCCAATATGTAAGTGTGTTTCTGACTATAATTAGTCCTCTAGAAATATGCACTGCAATGTGCTGTAGATACTGTAATTCTAAATATTTGTCAAATTCACAGTTGCAAGTGACACATTCTTGCAAGTGTGAACATTCTGAGAAATATGGCGGATCATTTTTAAAGAACAGTTTAAGTAATCAATCATGTAATTTTCTTGTATTGCATCTGTGGAAACAACAATCCATGTGGGTCTCCAAAGGGGTGTACTACGAAGCGAGATTAAGGGGATAGCGAGCTAAATTAAGCTTCAACCCTGGGTTTTCTGTATCACGAAAGCGACTCACTTTTAATTGGGGTATATTGCCACGGCAATTTACTCTGCACGGCTAACTTGCTCCGGGGCAGGCTATGTTCAGGATAACAGATTGAAACATATAAAAGCACCGCCCTGTGTTGCAGGAATCAAATTTGGAATTAGTGTATATTTACAAAAATCAATACAGTTGATAAGGTAAAACATTACATATCTTTTCTTTGTACTGTTTTCAATTAAATATATGTAAAAGAGAATTTTTTTTACAAATCACTGCTTTCTGCTTTTATGTGAATTTTACATACTGTCACAACTTTTTTGGATTGGGGTTTGTATAAAAATGGCTAAAATTGCTACATGGTTCACCCGATATGGATGTAAAAATCCTCAAATTAAAGCTGAAAGTCTGCACTTTAACCTCATAGTCACTGTTCCATTTCAAATCCAATGTGCTGGAGTACAGAGCCAAAACAACAAAAATTGTGTGACTGTCCAAATACTTACTGACTGCACTGTATTTCTGCAAATTGTAATGAACAATTATTTTTTATTGAATTTAATAGTAAAAATAAATAAATAAGACACCACTGTATCTTGGTTTTTGTTGCAGTCAATTTCTTCAGTTAAGATGGTCACAACCATGTGCTCTTTAAGTTAATTAAGAACAATTCACAGCCTGTTACTCTTCAGGTGCAGGGCCCAGAGAAATACTTGGGCCCTAATAACCCCAGGCAGCACACCAATTTCAGGACCTCCCATTCTATTCTGTACAATCACCTCTACTTTGTCATATTCAATTACTGAATTCGACTTTGAAAGGCTTACAGTAACTCACCGTGCAAATAAAACCGTTTATATTTTGCACATTTATTCTCACGTGTGGTTTACGCAGCGATTCCCCCACTTATAACGGTGTTCATTTCAGATGACTTGTCATGACGGCAACGAACAATAACCTGTTAAGGGTGAATCTGTAAGTAATGACAAAATAACCACAATAGCTACGTTCACTTGTAGTTATAAACAAACGTTACTGTTTCTTTTATTTTTTAGTACTTTGCGACAGTCCCTTAACACGGTTATGCCGCTTGCTTTGAAAGCGGAAGTGTTCAGAGTACGTGGCGAAGGAGGGTTGCTTAGTGTGTATTTCAAAGCGCACATCAAGTGGGTCAGTTGAAACTCTGCCATTTATGACAAGGCTCTGATTCCCACCCCACTGGTCGAGTGTATGTTTGCTGTGTAAACCTGGGAATATAAATGGGAGGGACAGGATAGCATCTGTAATGCTGCGCCGGTTACGGGCGTCTCTCCGGCAGGTGGTGAATCAGATGGCCCGGAGACCTGATCTTCTGTGTGGAGCCGTAGTGCTGAGTTGCCTCCTTATCCTTGCTATCAAATTAACCTGCAGGTAATCCCATTCACATTGCCGTTTGTGTTGCTAAAATGACATTATCAGCTAAGCCCAAACAGTTTAGCTAGCCAGCTATTGCTAGCTAGCGTTCTGTGCAGACAATTTACCTAACGTTACATTAAGTTAAGTTAGCTTGCAAGCTAGCTATGGTAGTTAGCCTAACTTGAATGCTGTAACGTTAGCTAACGTTAACAGTAAAACCCGTGTAGCGTTACAGCTAACGCTAGGTATTTTCAAGAGTGAATGTTTTTTTTAAAGAAGCACAATAGAATGACAGTTTGCTAGCTAGCCTTTCGGTTTGGACAGCAGTGGTGTAGCTTGTACAACTAGCTAACAAGCTACATTTACAACTGGAGCACACTTTCGTTTGAATTAGAATATGCAGCTAACGTTAACAGAAACCAGTGCTTGTTTTTTTTACAGTTCGATCAATAAACAAATTCTACCTTTTTACTCAGATTAGTTCACCTTAGCTGTACAAGAGAACGAATAAATGAACCGATATACCTTACCTAGCTAGGCGCTAGGTCTGAACTTGAACTTTTCCAAAATTGTAACAGTACTTTATTATGAAGTGCTATTTGACTGACGTGTCGTTTTCAGGCGGTTCACTGTAGATGTATGCCTTTCACTCATTTGAACGGCAGTCTTCATCAGTTAGCTAGAATAACACGTTTTGCGTAATGTTGGCAAAATAAATGGCGCTTAAATGCATGCGATAGTTTATAACTTATTATAGCTTCTCCGCTCTCTGAGTGAATGCAGCCAGACGTAATTAAATGAAAGTATTTCGCTAGAAGGGAATCAGTCTTTGGTGATCATTCTAAGGTATTGCATAATGTTGTTACCTCCGCAGCCGTGCAAAGAATGTGGTTGCCCCAGCACGACCTCCTGTCCGCTTCTTTTCCCCTGATGCCCCAGTGGTGGACCTCTTCCTGGGCCAGCTGGAGCAGGTGGAGAGGCTGCGGAGCATGGCTGAGGTCTCCCTCATCTTCCTATATGCCCCTTGGTGTGCCCATTCTATCACTGCCAGAGAAGAGGTCCAGCAAGTTGCCAGGAGGCTGTCCAAAGAGGTATACTGGGGCTGCATTAGGAAAGGCAACAGAACAGGGGATGTAAGATGGGGGGTTTATATGCCATATATGAATGTGAATGAACTCGTAATTTTTTTAAATAAATGTAATATTAAAAATTAAAAATGAATAAATTCAGTCATGAACGTCCCCTGTGGCACACTGAGTTTCATGCACAGTTGACCATTGCTTTTCCCAGGGAGGAAGGGTTTCAGACTGGAGTATTTTCCTGCCTCTTCATGCAAGAGCAGCTCTTCTGTTGGATCATGCACATGAACCTGAACATGAACTTTAGTACTCCTGTGTAATGACGCAATGACTCCTGTTTAAGAATGGAGATATTTTGGAACTGACATGCTCTTAACTTTGAAAGTGAAGTCAAAATACACTTTGAATCATGTATTAAAATCTCGCTAACAGTTCACAGATTTTAGATGTATCCAACACCCATTACAGGAGAGGTGTAGACTATTTCCAGTTTTTTTAATCAATGCAAAGTGGCTAATTTCTAATTTGATTCTCACCTTTTATTCAGTAGGTAGTAATAACAAAGAGAATCTATCGGTAGTGTATAATAAGGAGCTTGAAATGGTGCAATTGCTGATTCTACTTACGGATTCATAACCTGTTCACTTGACCGGTCAGTCCGTAACTCTGAGGTTTGTATCTCTGAGGTACTATTATTTATTAAACAAACCAATATGACTCTCTGCTCTATGTATTTCAGGTGCAATTTATTGCTGTCAACTGCTGGTGGCATCATGGTAAATGCAGGAAACAGCAAAACCTCTATCAGTACCCAGTTATACACCTGTTTTACAGAAGGTAAATGACTAATAAAGGGATTTTAGTCTGTCATATGATCACAGTATAAGCATTGCAAAAAATAGTGATTTTGACATTGC
Source organism: Synaphobranchus kaupii (assembly GCA_029718625.1). NCBI lineage: Eukaryota > Metazoa > Chordata > Actinopteri > Anguilliformes > Synaphobranchidae > Synaphobranchus > Synaphobranchus kaupii. The sequence goes on from CM056379.1 coordinate 39,556,694, forward strand.
ATTATTCCTTATCTGGCAAAATGTTTGCTGACATCTAGATGGGGAGTAAGTTTCATTCTGTTTTGTATCGGCACCAGATTGTAAGACTGGTTTAGTGAATATACTGTATGTCCAATTTGGTATTGATGGCTCATTAAACTGGTAATGTTAGGGGCTATTTGCTATGTGTTTCTTACGTAGACTGGAACTAGCCTATGGCTGGCCAACGTTCAGAGAGGTGATAGGATTTCAATAGGTTGGTATAATTCTTATTTATGATCAGGAGTTAAGGAAGACCTTCACTTTGGAATAATATCATTGGTCTTTTCATTGATCTGTCCTTATTTCAGTTTAAAAGATCAGGGAGACATTTTTTCAAGTATGAATCAGGGCCATGTACCATGTATAGTTAAGTACTAGGTCAATTTAATTTTTTTCTGGTGTCACTTGTTAATGGCTTTTTTTTGTGTATTTGCTTATATTGTAATGTCTAAATTCTGAAAGTCCTGCAACAAACACATAAGAGTATTTATGGGCATCCCCATACATTGATTGATGTTACTTGTATCATATTTTTAAAAAAAATGATTTATGTGAAAATAAATAGGGCTGACCATAAACACTCACCTGGTAAAATAAAGGAGAAATAAAAAATTAATTAATTAATTAATAAAGATCCACACGCACTGTATTAACCACTGTGTCTTTCTCCCTTTGCAGATTTGGGCCAATTGATTACAAGGGGCCCTTCACAGCAGCATATCTAGAGAGGTTTATCCAGAAAGTCATCACCCCACTCACTTACCTTCCATCTCGAGCCATACTACGAGACTTCCTGTCCTATCATGAGGTACTGGTAGCAAGCGGCTTCAATGCCAATTACTGGTGTTTAACAAGATTGATTATTTAAGGAGAACAAATCCACAGCATGACTGGATACTATAGTGAATATCTATTTAATCTTTATGAGAAGGGACCAGGTGAGCACCTGTCTCAGGTTGTGAATGAACTTGATGTCTTAGTCAGACCATCCAAATCTTCCAAAGTAAATCATTCAGATGTGTCTCCCTAAATAATGACTCACTGACATTGCATCCGTGTGACCTGAAGGAAACCTATTCTGCTTCATGAACTTGCTCAGGGCTGTCTGGTAATGGCTGAAATGCGGTTCAGCAGAAACTTTAAACCTTTTTTACGCTCTAGTTTTCTGTTGCCTCCAAGTGGCATCAGTTTGAATGACATCAAATGCATCTTAGGCCCAGATTACATTACATTATAGGCATTTTAGCAGACGCTCTTACCCAGAGCGACTTACACAACATTTTATCATTTTTTACATATTATCCATTTATACAGCTGGATATATACTGAAGCAATTCAGGTTAAGTACCTTGCTCAAGGGTACAACGGCAGTGTCCTACCTGGGAATCGAACCTGCAACCTTTCGGTTACAAGGCCAGTTCCTTAACCATTATACTACACTGCCGCCCAGATGCTCTCAAAATGTCACATACAATGTCTTATTATGTGCTCAAATGCAGAAAAACAAGAAATGGCTTGATCCTACTGGCTGAGTGCCATGTTATTATTGGGATCTTGTTTTGTAAATAGAAATGTGAAATAGCTCTTTGATGCAGATAAAGAGTAATGATATTAGAGTGATGTGAGGCTACAGTGGAAATTATGCGAGATCAGTTTTTGAACATTAGATTGGGCCTTCTAAATAAATAATCCTATTGCATTATCATTTTGGATGGGATACACATCTAAGTTAACTCTTAAGAAAGCAATAATCACATAGGATACAAAATAAATACATAAGATATTTATTCATACATATTTTATAATTGTATTACAAATTTACTTTGTATTTACAGTGTTTGAAGCAGCAAGGGCAGAATAACTTTTTTTCCTCTAACAGCTATTTACTGTATGTAGTATTACACTCAACTACATAAATATTTTTGTCTTATCGCACTTGTCTTACTTTTCTCAGTGAAACCCGACAAGGCAAGACTAATTTATGCCTTTTCTTCAGCTGCCGAAGCCAACATTGTATAAATGATGTTATTGTGCATAGGCGTCGCTCTGCTAGATTATTGCTAAATGTGAGCCAGCATCAGTCTTCCACATACCAGATGAGGGCTGTAATTGGTTGAGCTCCCGTCTTGCAACTGCTGTATCAGCAGTGAAGCAGAGTGGATGAAAGGTGTACCCTATCAACACTTCCAGTTATTGTGGTCTTATAGTTAGGTCTTTACTGTATGAGCAAACACAGCCTAACTTAGGTAGCTGAATAAATTATATGAACGTTAGCAAGCTATATAATCTCACTTGCATTACATTCATCAGTTTAGCCAATTCCCCCTTTCACATTTTAAAACAATTGTAGAGAGAGAGAGGGAGAGGGGGTATCTAAGAGCCAAATCTATTTTATTTAGTATTCACATTCCATTTATGCATTTGTTATACTGAGATTACTGAGTTTGGAATTAATTGTACTAGCCTAATCTATATTTGACAAACAATATTAAAGTGAAATATTCCTGGGGAGACTACATGCCACAGCCCGTAGGGTGGCCGACTCAACCCATGTACAATCTCTTTATTTGGCCGGAGGTTCGATTCCTTGCCGTGGCATTTTCTGTACTGCAGGCCCATCTCTGTCTGTGACCCTCTCTGCTTTATTTCTGTCTGAATAAAGTGAGAAAAAAAATACATAAGGAGGGCTATCTGATGTCCTTTAATAAATATGTGTATATGTGTGTGTATATATATATATATATATATATATATATATATATACAGATCCTTTCCAAAAAATTAGAATATCATGGAAAAGTTTTTTTTTTTTCCATAATTCCATTCAAAAAGTGAAACTTTCATAGATTATAGATTCATTACACACAAAGTGAAATATTTCTAGCCTTTATTTGTTTCATTTTTCATAATTTTGGCTTACAGCTCCAGAAAACCCCCAAAACAGTATTTCAAGAAATTAGAATAGTGTGTCGAAAATCAGCATTTTCGACACACCCCATCAGTTTGCTCTGACATGCACTGTCAACTGTGGGACCTTATATAGGCAGGTGTTGGCAATTTATCACAGGTGGACTCCAATTAAGTTGTAGAAACATCTCAAGCAGTATCAGTGGAAACAAAATGCACCTCAGCTCACTTTTGGGTGTCATATCAACGTATGATATTTTACATTTAGATTTTTAATAAATTAGCACAAATGTCTAAAAACCTGTTTTCACTTTGTCATTATGGCCTATTTTGTGTAGAATTTTGAGACAAAAAATGAACTCAATCTATTGTAGAATATGTCTGTAACGTAATAAAATGTGGAGAAGGTGAAAGGGGTGTGCAGACTTTCCGGCTTGACTGTATATACACAGGTTATCTCCCATACATCTGTTACTTGGCTATAGCATACTGCCCAGTTACAGTACTGATTTGTTTAGTGTCTTCAGTGCCCTGAAAATTCTGAAGTGACCATTAAGTAATAGTTTACAGAAAGCAACTTCAACATTTAACCAGCAGATGTCTCTGTTCCTGAAAGTTTATATTCATTTTCAGGAAAATTGATTATTAATTGTAAAATTAATTTTCAAATATGGTGTATACATTAAGTGTGACATAATTGGTCCAAGTAAATGGTATTAAAACACAGCAATCATACTGTGTATTTAGGAAATCAAAATCTGGCTACTAATTGATAAGCTGGGCAGCGATATTTCAAACTAAGTGTTGGCCCCTGGGACCTACAAAGTAACATGCACCAAATGGTTTTGATGCATACTTGGCGAGTATGTGTCGGCTGTTGGTCTCAAAAGACATTTCATGGCATGACCATTCAACCAGATTTGTAGTAAGTTATATGCTAAAAAAAGGAAATACAGAAGATTTCAGTCTGCTAACTATAATACCTCACTAATCTTGGTGTTTCTGCCACTTATAGAGCAATATATATTGTGTCGCACATAGGGTTGCAAAGGGGAAAATTTACCATGGGAAGTTAAGCTTGGAAATTTTGGAAATTATAACCAATTATTTATTTATTTTTTGCAAAAGTTAGTCTATAACATGGAACTTAAATTTAGTTGGAAAATACACAACTACAATTCTAGATCTTGCAGCATGCTTTGGTTAAAACAACCCAATTTAATCCGAATTCAGTTGAATTTCAACCCTGCACTGTGCATTCTTCCATAGAGTACTCAAGTGACTACATCACACTGGTTTTGGAAGTGACTTCCCCATTCATTTAGACCATAGACATGAACTAAAACTTACTTTTAAACAATTTCTAGTGATTATGTCTTACCATCAATTTCCTGGATTGTTCAATATAACAAAATATGTCGTTTTTCTGGACGAGCTTCAAGTATATTTTACGATTTAGTATTTTTTTGTGAATATACCAGCGCTGGTACTGTTTAAAAACTCGACGTCCCCTAATTCCCTCCGGACGGTTCAATTAAGTAAAATGGCCGAATTAGCAAGGTGGTATGCACTGCCAAAAATGTCCAGACGAGATTATATCTGATTGGTCGAGAACCGCCTGTGCGTTGCAGCAATGGATATGCAGTTTGTTAAAGTGGACTACAAATCATTAATCATTCATTAAAAAAAAAAAAAATTGGAACATGACATGTATGCTCTATATCCTTATACCACAATCCATTAATTCCCATGGAAAGTTTCCACCTTTGAATATTCCAGGAATTGTGCAACCCTAGTCGCACATCTAACAATGCATCACAGACATACGTGTCATACTGTCAGCCCCTGTGTGAATACCCATGTCATGTATCTGATGTAGTCCCCCCCCCCTCTCTCTCTTTCTCTTTCTCTCTCCCTCTCCCTCTCCAGCCTGGAGTAATAGGGTATTTTGAGTTCAATGCTTCACCACAACCTCCTGGATATATGATATTCCTCACTTCAGCTCTGCAGGCCCTGAAGTGGGGTAAGCCAAATCACTGGACCTGACCAAGGGAGCTTGGATGCTACTTACTGTGTGCTGGGAAATTATGAGAAACACAATGATGAGTATTAATTGAGAACAGGCCTTTGTGCAAGATACTTATCTTGACGGTTTCCAATTTAATAGGGAGTCATTTCATAACAACATAACAGCATTTCATACACCATAGCTGCCTAATGCATTCCAAAAATATGAGACCTAATTTCTGAGTTTAACCTTTTGGTTAATTTAATTATATTTGTCATCAGACATATAGCTTATAAATATAGTACAGGATGAGGATAGATTTGTGACAACCTGAGATGATTTATTCTGCAGTAATCCATTGATAATTTTGTAACTTCAGACTCTATACTGGTAATCACTGTGCTTCCATATTCACAAGAGGGATTAACTATTTAGAAATTAATCCTCTCAGACAAAGGATGAAAAATCAGCTAAATTGAAAAAGCGACAGGATTATATGTAATTTATCTATTTGTTCGACTCAGTCTCACATATGAATGAATGAAATACTTCTAAGCACTAAATATAGAACAGAGGTTGACAGAAATATCCCAGGAAGGAAGCTGGTGATTAGAGTGATGAATTGAAGGGAAATGCATAGTCAAGGCTCTGTCCAGTGGTGAAATGCTATCTCCAGGCATGCTCTAAAATAAGCAATATGAGAGGAAAGTCAAGTCAATTTTCTTTACTGGCTTTCATCTAAAGTTTTATTATACACAGATAATACATTTTGATCCTTTCATCATTATCAGTTAAGTTTATCTAGTGCTTTTAAATTTCATGTTTAATTTCAGGAGGCAATGTGACACAATACTTTTTAGTTTATAACATTGTCTAATGTTTAAAAAATCTACCATTCATGTTTCAGGCCAGGCACATGATTTGTCTTGCTTCTGTGTAATGCGGGACTAACGGCAGGCACAATGAGGGGGACAATAGATACAATTTTAATTATCAGTTCATTATCAATTTACTACTCAATAGTTATACTCTGATGAAACATCTTCAGAATATGTTGGTCACAATGAGCGAGTTAAATTGAATGCAACCAGCAAGTAAATACTAATTTCTTCCTTATACAATACAATGAGAGACAACGGCTAATAATGTGTGAAGAAGAGTGTGTGTATCAATGCCATAATTTTTTAAACCTCCAAAATGAAGATTTATGAAGCTTCTTCATACAGCTCAGGTTAATTTTGTGTTATAAAAAAAAGTGTCAGCACCTGCTTTTCAGAATGTGTACAATTTCAGTGAAAATGCATAATGTTCGCACACTGTCTGTGTTCACCATTTGTGTGTGCGAGTGTGTGTGAGCAGTTAATTGTCATAAAGCATGCTTTCATGGCTACTTCCAACTGTGAAATTGTGTACTGTGCACAGATTACCTAGGCAGCGTTAGATTTGGAGTGATAACCAACAGGCATGTGGCGGAAGCAATCTCACTGCAGGAGGATGAGACGGTCTACATGCACAGACACTTCAACAAGTCTCTGGTGAGTGTGCAACTCGCATCACGCTGCTGGTTTTTCACTGGCAGCAGGGCAAGCTCTGGCTATCGCTGACATTTTTATTTTGAAGTTCAAACGCATTAGATTGTCAGTAGCTAATAAAGATGCAATTTTTGAGAGATGGCAGCATTCAACCAAGTTCAAACAAGACAAAAGCCTTCAAAATATATGTATCATTTTAGGTTGGTCTTTTGTTTATAAAGCAACCAATGCTCATTCTTGTGTTAAATATTGGTTGCAGGTTGAAATGTTTCCCTGGTTCCTTGCAGATTTTCCCACGGGCAGAGCGAAACTTTACGTCAGAGAACATCTGTGGCTGGGTGTACGAGCACGGGGAGAGCGTATTGCGCTGGCTGCAGCCGCATGGGGCCAAGAGCAGGCTGATGGAGCAGGAGCTGAGCAAGGGTGCCGCCCTACTCCTCTTCTTGCCCTTTGACCCCTTGGCCCCAAGTCAGCCCCTCCTCCAGCAGGTCAGTTGGCGTCCTATTGGGCTTTCACCAGGTCCACAGTCCATCCCTTTCATCAGTCCCTTAAAGTACGAAACAGCCAGAGCAGGAATCTTTAATAAAGAGCAAGGATGTAGCCTGCTCCCCAAACTACTCTGTTGTATATAAAGCACACATGTTGTGCTCACGTATAAATATATTGGTGGCTACCAGTTCTCAGGCCACTTTGTGGCTATTGTTTATGATGACTGCAACATATGCATCATATTTCCATATAATAACATAATGCAAGCGTTTTTTAGGACTTCTGGTAGTATGCCCGGATTGAATTGTTGTTATAAGGGCAGAGTGATTAAGTAGCTAGGTAAATTATTCCATGGTGTCACCCAGTTAGGTGTGTGCAATGTAATAATATTATCTAAATAATTTAGATGGTAATATTATATTAGATATTTCTAAACCCTGTAGAACTTGCCAGCCAAAACGCATCATGCCAAGAAAAGCCATGTGTTCAGAATGAGTGTCTGATGCTGCGGAAGGCCTGTTAGAGCTCCACTGAATGTCTATTCTTGGGGTATGTGTCTTATTTTGTGATAATAGTTTACCTAGTATAGTTCAACTCTGGTTTGTGTCTCGGAGCCATTACCCATGGAACAAACCATCTTAAGAACATTAACATTGTGCCACCAGAATAATTAGTCGCACTTTTGACCTGGAATAGTGGCGCACTACAGTTATTGTCAAACGTGTCACATTTCTTTGTTGTACATCTATGCAAAGTTAATTAGATATTTTCTACACATTAATTGCTAATATCCCAAAGCTCAGTAGAACTCTTTTACCTGAATATATTGGTTGTGGACACCAGTCTCACATATATAATTGCTGAAGACATGCCATTTTGAAGCCCCAGTATATATGAGTTTTAGTGCAGCTTTTTTTTTTTACCAAGGTGAAACCTGCCAATATTGCATGGAACAAACTGCTAAGCTAAAAATATCAGCCCGTCTTCTGGGACACAGTGTGGGTAGCTGTCGCTCTGAAGTTAATCGCATGCATTTCTTCTGCAGCCGTGCTGTTACCTGCAGTGTCTGCACATGACTTTGCAGTTTTTCACAGTGCATTCTCAGACTTGAAGCCAAGCCAACTTAGTAGAGCTCTACAACACGTAGAGCTTGTCTAGGGCCACCAGTTTGTCTACTCAAATTTACTTCAGTCCCATGTCAGTATATAGTGTGTGTACAATGTGCATGCTGATATAAAAACAAGCCTTTTATTCAGGTATGTTTATACATCACATTCTGCCCTTGGATGCTACCAAATTTTATTTATTTATTTATTTATTTATTTATTTATTTATTTATTTATTTATTTAAACAAAAATATTGATGCGGACAAGGGCATGAACCATTTTTTATAGCCATCCCTGTCATAATTGTAAAATGTTCACAAATATAATTTTATTCTGCCAGTTGAATTCTATCATGGTCTCCTGTTCTCAGATAGCGGATATTGCAGTGCAGTACCACACCTGCAATGAGAGCGAATGGTGGGAAAGTGGAAAGAGTCGGGATGGCTGGGATGACTTGTGGCAGATGAGCGGAAAGCTGCCCTTCACCAGCACCCTCTGCTGCAACACGGTGGTCCTTCCCCGCCTGGACTCCTTCTCACGCACACACAACGTGTGCGAGCTGTGCCTCAACCGGTCCGTAAGAGTGCAGCCCGGCGCCGTCCAGTCCCCGCGCTGCCCCTTCCACCAGATGGCGGCTGCACTTGACTCCTTCTACCTCAAACAGAACACCTTCTCCCGCCTGCTGGCCCACAGCACGGCCTGCTGCAACGTAGTCAACACCTACAGTCCCTTCAGCCACTTCAGCGCCTGCTGTAAGACCCTCAGACCCAGGGTCACCGCCTCCCCACCCCCTCAACGGCCTCCTCCTCAGGCCGCAGGCAACCAGGCCGCCAATATCACAGGGCTTCAGTGCAGGACTAATAAGACCTTGAGGTTTTACCTGTTAGACTCAAACCTACACTGGGTATTTGCAGTGAGGCTAGGGGCACAAGACAGTGTCCGCCATGATGTGTTTGCTACTATAGTAAATCTGCCGGATGAAGTGCACTACATTCTTGACCACAGGGAAAGTCTCAAAGATACTTTGGGTAGGTCTTTTGTTGTAACTGATTTTGTAGCTGTATGGTGGGTTTTTTGTAAGGATCATTATCCTATTGCAGTTTAATTGCACTGTGTTTGTGTATAACATTTAGTAGTGTCTAATGATATCATAAAGAGTCTTGCGTTCATGATGTGATATGGGTCATTTGTGTTGGAATGTGCGCAAGGTCATATGTGTGCAGCTAATATAATCCCCAAATGCTGAACTGGAGGTTATGTTCTGGCGTATGAGGCCACTCAGTGGTGTATATGCATTTTGACAAGCGGCGAACCTCTTTTCTTTCTCACTCCCCTTTTTAATTTCAGAGCAATTCATCTGGAACTATAGTGTTCCGTATAGTCCTCTGAAGAGGCACCTGGTTGGTGCTTCTGTGCCAAAGTCCCCGGACTCCTTAATCAGAGAAGTGACGACGGCCTCGTTCCTCAGCACAGTCATGGACCCTGAGAAGGTGATCCATCCCTGTCCGTGTCCCATGTCTCAACGTCAGGTTTCTCTCTCTGGTGTATATTATAGTACACATCATGTCATCACAGTTATTCATCTGACTGCTCCCAAAGAATGATTTCCATTGTAGAAAAAAAAAAAAAACGGTTTTGCAAAAACCGTAATTTCCGTCACCATGACAATTTATTCCATTGCACATGCAGTTGTTTCCTAACTAGATACTGTGGTGCCGCACATCCTATGACTCTTGTGAAGGGGTCAGTTGTGTAATGTAACATGGTGTGCATTGCGAAAGATGTGAGCATGATGGAAAGTAAATAGTGTAATGAAGACTGACAGAACAGGATTGCCTAGACAATAGTTGTAGATGACCCCATTTAGGCTGTCATTGTTTTATGTAACCAGGTGATTTTTGTACTTACATCAGTAAATTGAGTGCTGCAACTACACTAAAACACGAAACAAAGCAGCAAGTGCTACTTTTGCTTTGTCTCAAGCTGTATAGGACCCTGTGTGAAATTGCAATGGGGTGCTGTTGTTAAAGGGCATCAAACTAGCCACTCATTCCCAAGGATATCTATGCTGTTTTTGGTTGTTTTTTGTTTTGTCTTGTAGCTCGGATTGACATCTTTTTCAGTGGTATGCTCTGGGTGGATGGGGGTTTGCTGCACATAATGGCTGCCTTGTCCTGCTTTAATGTTAAGAGTTTTAACATTGCAGCTTCTGGAATGAGATTTTCTGGCACCAACCTATCCTACCCTGATACTTTTCAGATTTCATGAAAATAAGTAGGGAAACGACTGTCTTTGCCTTTGCAAGCAAAGAAAATGTGATTTTGTACTCAATCCTTGTTTATGGAGACCCATTACTAATCTTTTAAGACTGGTTCATTCTATCAGAACATAAGCATTTGCTTTTCAGGCTTCAGGTTCTTGCCTATGACCCACTCAATGCAGTGGCACTGTTCTCTTGATTTGCATTCCTCATGGACTGACATGAGATCAGAGAAATAGATGCTGGGGGCCTTCCTTTGCTCTGACTCAGCAGTCGAGGAAGGTGTGTGTCTGTGTGTAACATTATTTGATAGTCCCTCATAAATATTATTTCAACAAAAGTATGCATTTATATCACATGATAATAAAATGTGTGAAATGGTCTTTCATAATCCCCTTTAGAGGAAACTCTAATCTAATCTAATCTGGTGCATGTTCTCCCTGTGCTTCTCAGGATGTCCTGCTCTTCTACTACACACACTGGTGTGGGTTTTGCACAGTCCTCAACCATATCATCATTCAGATCGCTCGGCTTTTCCAGGGGAACGGCAAGCTCACTGTTGCCCGGTAAGTAGTGTGCATCAGGATTTTGTAGGACCATAAATATTCAGTCTGGTTTTAAAGCTACAATTTACAGGTCAGTCATTTGGAATATGCTTTTAGCCAAAGCGACTTACAAAAAGCTAGTGAGAGATGTAAGGGACAGCCTGATAGTACAGCCTGTTAATACCTATGCTGCTTGGTTAGAACTTGAATGGGGGACCTCCTGGGAAAACCAGGTTGTTATAGGAACTGATGTTAGTGAGATGGCAGCAGAACTCTTCCTTCTGGACTTAGTAAGTGTACTGTGCTGTAGGCCGTCCTGTGGTATAATCTCATGGCATTTTTTAAGAGAAGGGGTGGTGACCTTGCATCCTTGGAAAATCCATACAGGATTGCGATTTTAAAGCCTGTACTGACTTTCTCAATCATGCCAGATAATCATCCACCCAACAGAAAGTCGATTGCCCACAGAATCCTGTTACCTTCCTTCCTTCACTGTAAAAGGCAGATTCATTCTCTGATGGACATCTAGGTTAAATTAAAAAAAAAGGAAATAAATAGGTAATATGAATGCATGTATTGATAAATAAAGATTAGTTTAGACATCTCAGTTTCATAACAGGGCCAGTATGGATTGAATGACGAGGAAAGCACTTTAAGAATGGTCTCAAAGCCTGATTTAGGAGTGAATGCGCTCACCTGAAAGTTCTACATAAGCCATTCTTATCACGGCAACAGGACAAATTTGGTGAGGAATAAGAGTGCATTTTAGGAGTAGTTTTAGTCATAATCGTCCAGGAGAAAAGGTCGGCCTGCAAAGAGCATGCCATTCTCGCATTTTATGGAGGAGTGAAAAAAGTCAAGTCAGGACAAAGAGATTTGCCAGGGCGAGGCAGCAGGTACTAATGCTGCTGTACTTAAATATTGTGTTTCTGAGAGGAGAGTGAGCAGCACTAATACAATGTCTCCCTGAAGAAGGTCTGGAGATCGCTACCTTAAAGAAAGCAGCTAACACCAAAGAGAGCTGTCAGATATACAATGTATTTAATTAGATTCTACTTAAGCAATATATTGGAATGAAATTTGACATGACCAAACTGACTTATTTTAAGTATTACTTAATTGTAATGGTTAATTACACATCAAGAAAAAATCTTTTCAGTGATTACGTCATTGTGCAAATCCAAAACATTATTTGTCTCAAAATTAAGACTTTACAGGTTTGCCCTGTCTATCCTGCTACCACGGTGATCTGACAGCAACTGTTATCCTGTTATGAGCGTTAATGAGGAGGACACCTGAATAACTGACATGTTGGAAATATTAATGATTGATTTTATTCTTGCACTTATTCATAGGACAAAATTGCCACAAATTAATTTCTTCACACTGAAGACCTATTTCTCACTATTTTTTTTTGTATTTTTCACATTTTCAGTATTGGTGCATTCTCAGATGAAATCCCAAAGTGATAAAGATAATTTTTCTATAATGCCTCTCTCTTCTAGGGTTAATGCTGCCCGGAATGATCTACCATGGGAATTCATGGTTGACCACTTCCCCACACTTCTCTTTTTTCCCAGGGACAGGTAAGGCTCTCCAGAGTGAAGTTAGATTTTGTGATGTTTCATTAGTTTCATACACTCTCTAGACAAGGGCTTTGATTAATTTTTTTGTGGCTAGATTGGGTACGTCCTCATAGTAGAATCTTGTCATACAAAAGAGGCAGCTGTATATGTGGATAAATGTCAGGTTTTTAGAAGTCTTTCTCCTTTAACCAAAGTGTCTGACTGTTGTGTACTTATAGGGCTCAGTGTGTGGCTGTTCTAAAGTGAAGACCTTAATGAGCTGTCCTATTCCTTTTAGAGGTAGTGGAAAGGGTGTTGCCATGGCAGGGACAGCGCAACGTCTCGTCATGCAGTCATCATTTCCTGTGCCAAGCCAGTATATCCTGTAAAAGGCTATATCTGCTATAATTATAAGATACCAATTAAATTCTATGGTTAGCTTTTGAAGTATTAAATGCACAATCAATTTCAGGACAGTTTGTGCTCAAGTTTGCTTTGAATGTTTTCTTAATTAACCTGCCTGGTTAATTAAAGGTAAAACAGATTAAAAATAAAAGGTTCATGGAACAATTGGTGACTGCCAAGCCTGATTCAGTACATGTTTCTAGGAAAGGAGACACTAAGACTTTCTGGGAATGTTGCTTTTGGATTGAATTGCTTGGGGGGGAATGGCATTATAATAAACAAAATCGGAATTTCTTAAATCTAAAACTGATTGTAAAGTAAAAAAGAATCTTGAGCAGTTAATGCTACACTGGCCAAAATAGTAATGTTCACTTTTCTAGATTTTAATATACTTTATTTTTCCTGTGATGCTAAGAAACAGATGCCCGTGGTGTGAGTGTGAAGGGAGGGGGAGGAGTAAGGAAATTAACTGGTGAAATGTGTGATTTTGTAACATTTGAGAATCTGAGTCAGTTCTGTTTGGTCAAAATGGAACATGCATTTTTCCGTTCCATCATTTGAGGGTAGGATTACAAAATAAGCTCTGAAATGTAGTTGTGTCAGGTGGCCAGGTTCCAAGTGACTGAGTGCATGGTGGTGAATGGCAGTACAAGAGGCTGGCCCCATGGACAGAGTAATGAATTGCACACCTGTGTCTGTGCCATGTGCATACTTCTCAGAGGATGAGGGTACACTGATGTCACAATGAGCCCTGTGTAGTTCACTTCCCCATGGTAGCTATTGATTTATACAAAATGAGATACTTTATTAGAAAATGGAAAGTATACTTAATGTTCAAAATCTAATCATGAGCCAGGAGGTTGCATTTTCACTCATCGCTCTTTCTCTTACATAAAGCCATTTGTGTGTGATGTCTGTAATGGAATATTGCATATTTGCTTGGGGGAGAACTGAATTTAATTTGAATTCACTGTCCTTGTTGCGCAGGAAGCACTCGAGCGTGAAGTTTCCCGAGGATCTTCCCGTCACCCTGCCGAATCTTGTGCGCTTCATCCTGCGGCACTCCAGCGTCCTGCAGCGTGACGGGACGCGGGCGGGGCTCCTGGAGGAGGAGCTGCGGCGGCTGCAGGTGGAGGTGCGTCTGCTCCAGCGTGCCCGGGAGCAGCTGTCGCAGCAGCTCTCCCAGCTGTGGCAGGAGAAGCGCCGGCTCTCCCTCCACACGCAAACGCTGGAGTCGAGCAATGCCCAACTGCAGCAGCAGGGCCAGCGCCTGGAGGTGCTCTATCAGGAGAAGAACCAGCAGCTGCTGGACACGGTCAGCAAGCTTCAGGCCCTGGCTGATGCCTCTGAGAACCTGCTTACGGAGAACACGCTGCTCAAAATCCTGCTGGCTTCCACCCAGGAGAAGCCCCACCCAGAGCCCGGCACAGAGCGGGACTTCACACCGGAGAGGGCTGAGCAAGACCATGGCCACTCCTGAAGGCCACTGGACAAATTTACTTTTTCATGACGGGCTTTTGACACCCAAGATGTACATTTAGAAAAATGTTTGTCCGTTTGATTGTGAGTCGTTTCCTTCTGAGAAGCTTTTGAATGTTTTTTTTGTTTGTTTGTTAAATTAACAATCTATTTTTACAAAAATCTTCAGAAATTACTAAGCATATGTTCTTATGCGAGTATTCAGGTATGAAGAACAAAAAGATGCTGCATTGTTTACAAAAATAATATTGCACAGATTTTTACTGATTAAACTGTGTTTAATTTACATCCGAGTTATTTGTTGAAGTGAATCTGCATAGGTGTAAGACAGAAATTAAGCTCAATTTATGCAGGCATTTAAGAATAATGTCTGAAGATTATGGCCAAATGATCACACAAGGTGGTTCTCATCACTTAATTTTAGGGAAAGTAAATTATTGTCCAGTTTATTAATACCCACTACACCATGAAACTGGGGATCACATGAACATTATACATACACTTTTGCAACAAAATCCATTTTTAGCATATAGAAAAAGGGAACTTTGGATGATGTCAGCTGCAAGGCAGTTATTGGCACATAGAAAACACGTTAATAAATATGCTGGCTTCCAGGGGGGTATTTCAAAAACAGGATTGCTGATTTAACTGAATAACTTCACAGCGCAGTTATCCAGCCAACTGAGAAATCCTGCTTTGTGAAATACCCCCCAGGAGTGAAATGGCAATGAAAATCTGCTTTGCAGCTTCTACCAGCCATGCAGCATCACACCGTAGCAGTGCCCTAAATGTTAAATTATGTCATGTACCCATTAATGTATAAACCTGGTAGGTGATTTTTTTTAAAAGAAAAGTGATTAGTTTTAAGTTTTAGATTTGGTCGCGTTCTTTCAGTATCGCAAGGATTTGCGTGGGGGTACATAGGCATGGAATAAATGGGCAATGTTACATAGCGCCGTATAAAAATGAATTTCCTCATCAAACAGCCATCATTAGCTTACAAATGGAAAGTAACCAAGAAAGTAATAAATACATAACCCTGTGAGCAATTCATTTTAGATATAACAAAGCAATACTATGAGAATAACTGTACAGTTAAAATGAAAAATAATGAAATTATCAATTTTCTTGTTAATTGAGAGGAATAAATAACATGTAAAAAAAGAAAAAAATCACACTTCAAATTCTTATGGCATTAAAACATCTTTGTTACCAAATATAAACCAGCTCAGCTTCAGCAAATGACAGACCTGAATATTTCTGCACTGCTTAAAACAGCAAATCCATCATAAGCTCGTCCTTTATTTGTGTCTTCTGGAGAAGTGTCAGCTATTGGCCAACAAATGGCAGCTATTGTTGTACATGTAAAACATCTATCTCTTCGATTAACATTTGGTCTCCCAATACATTTTATCAACATATCTAAAAACCTAGAATGAGCCATGTGGAGTCAATCCAAACATGATGTGCCTGTTACCGTAATAACATAACAAACAAAAAATGTGTTCACACCATCACAGAGACCACCATAATAGCCTTACAATGACCTTCATATAGTCAAGGTTGTGCAACTTCAAATTCTGACCTCTGCTTCTTTAAAGGGTAATTCCACCCACAAACAACATTAACCTTTTTTAACAGATCAAGGCGCAACAAATTAAGTCTTTCTGGCCAAAAAAAAGTTGAGTTATTTGAATATAAAGTTTGGTAGATTGACGTCATTTTGACGTATACCTCTACCACTTCCTCGTTTTTGAAAGACTACAGTGTTTTCAAGTGGGCGTGTAAATTACATAACAAGTAGGCTGAAAGTTTTGGCTTTGCTAGCAAGCATAGCTAAAACGGCTAACAAGTATCCTACAACAATGACGTTTTAACTTTTAATTGTATATGTTTAACATTCTGTAACAGCATGTTGGTCAAAAGCATTTCATACTGAAAAATGGGAGATCGGGGTTGATTTTCTGACATGGAACCGGGGTGCGTAGCCTAGCTAAGTGTTACAGACTTTTGGCTAGGCTGGCTAATGTTTTCACGATACCAAACGTAGATAAATGAAGGGCCGTATTTCCCCCATTTTTCTGGAGACTGAGCTAAAGATGGTGGTATTTTCTCAGTATAACTGTTACATTAGTGGCTAACTTGCCAGCGAGTTACGTGGCCTCTCTAGTCTCTAAGAAACGCTGCAGACAGACAGGCACTACACTAGCAGTAATGCCCAGCCCCTTGGCCTCCGCTTCTCTAACATTCAGTGGGTCTGGTAACCTGAACTGTAAGTACCTTAGCCGTTGTAGTTTATCGTAAATACCTGGTACATCCACAGTAGTTTTGGGCTATATCTCTGCTCTCACAACATGTAGAAAGTTGGCTGAGAGCTCATTTTAATCAGGAGGAGAGCTACTTTCCTACAAACCAAACCGTACTTTTAGGTGGAATTACCCTTTAAATTGATTACATGTCAATGTGGAGCTCTGGGCATAGCAACACAAGTTGCAGAATTCACATAATTTCATTAGCTGAAAATGTGTTCAACTAAAGATTTAATTTACAGAGATACATTAGAGCTTCATATTATGACAAATTATAAAATGTAAAATTATAAAATAAAAGAAACGATGAATACAAAGGTCTGATTGTTAAGTATAGGGTTGCTCAGTGCATGCAGTTGCAGCATTGATTCTAAGTTGAGAGGCACTTCTACCTCAAGTGTGAGATCTGAAAAAAGCAACTTACGGACACATTAGTGCTGCTCACTGTAAAACACTTATACATACAAAGTACCTGAGAGGACTGTTTACAATGAAATATTGGAAAGCAGTTCTTACTGTGGGCCCATGTGGAAAAGGCCAGATTGGGTTAACTGTGGCTTTCAGTGCCACTGGGAGTGAGCTTGGTCTTGTGTTCCACCCGTGGGCCCTTGGCAGAGTACTGTACCAACAGGAAGGGCTCCTTAGTTTCACCTTCTCCCACAATGCTCTCCTCATCCTCCGATTGGCCGATTCGCTGCAGGCGAAGGTAGCACCAGCACCCAAGGATGAGAGCACCCAGGGCAGCAATGGCAATGAGTATGACGATGACCGTCACCACCCCAGTAGTGGCGCTGTGGTCCATAATAGACATGGCTGGATAGATACAGAGGGCTTAGGCAGGCTGGGATGAGATGGATTTCTTAGTGTGGATCGTGTGGTCTCAAAGGGCTTTCTAAATCTGACTCTTGCTTCTTACAGGTCCTGCAGTGAAGCCTACAACACATAGAAGAAAACCCACATTAGCTGAAATCCACAATTTCACTGCGTCCAACAGTGGGGGACAGTGGGGTACACTTCAAAGGCAGGATGATGTCACGTGAGATCAGTGTTTACGTTTGTTCATTACGCAAGTTAGCTGGCTAGTTACTGGAAAGCTCACAGAGGCTTAAAAACATCAGATACACTATTCCAGTGTATTAAATAATTAAAATTAATTTTTAAATATAACTACAACAAATTCTGGAGTTTACTGCATATTCAGACTGTAAAATACCGCACCAAATACCACATTGTTGTTTTCGGCCACCATTAATTTAACGGAAGTGAGAACCCTGAAGTAATCACAAAGACTTATGGGATATGATACCCAGAGAAGGCTACATGCGATGCTGCCTTCTAAACGGTAAAGCCGCACAGAAAGCGGTGTGGAGCGGATTTCTCGTGCGAGGCCATTCCTCGTGTCTGGAAGGCACGTTGGGATTGCTTGCGATGTGAGGCGACGAGACGGGGAACGTGGCGCAATAACCAATCAGATTAAAGATTGTGGGAGACGAGAGCAATGGTATGCGATGTCACCACTTTCTGTGGGGCCTTACGGTAAGGTAGGTTCTCACCAAATCCGGCAAGGTGCATCGGTTGGACGCATTATATTTTCTATGGAATCATGCGTGGTGCATGATGGTTGTAGCACGGCATCTATGTGGTACGTTCGCCGGTTCTGAATTTGAATAATATAGTTTCCAACCTACTTTATGCAAATGAATGCGTCCGCCATTGCTCGCGAACCTCGGATCAAACCGGAACAAACGGTCAAAGTAGGCATTTTAGATCAAATATGAATCAAGATTTAGCAACTGCATAGACAATTTCTCGCCTCAAATGTTTTCATGAACGTATTTTAGTGGCAAAATATGTCTAACCAATCAGGTGCCGTTAATGTTCCCTGGTAGGCTACTGAACCTGTCTATTAGCACCGCCCATCAAACGCACAGTTTGGGGATACTGCGCGTCCCCATGCGTCGTCACCGGATTTGGTGAGAATCCACTTTAAGCTGGGGACACATTACACAATTTTTTGCCCGATTTGGCAACAATTTGAGGTCGAGTCTGTGTAGTCCAGGGCAGTCCAGGCTAGTCACACTGTAAAGTCATAGCTATAATCATTATGTGTGTGGAAGTGAAAGACTGTAGTCTGTCTCCTACGATCCCAGTCGGGATCACCATGATTTTATGAAACGTTTGATTTTATCAGGCTTAGTCATTCCATAATGTTGTGGTTTGCGCTGGCCAAAATCGCTACGGGAATTTTCAATAGCCAATGAAAAGTGAGTTTGCGACAGAGGAAGGAAGAGGTGGAAAAGGACAGAAAGTAAACATCAAATGCAATGATTTGTGGATTTTGGCAGATGAGTGTGTCTGTCTGTTCAATGTCAACTCTGCAAGTTACCACAACAATACTGACAAAGTTGCAAGTTGTATGGGCTCCATGTTTGTTTTGGTTTCAACCAAAACTCTACCACGAGAAATCACGTTCATGTGAGAGAACTGCATCCGTCTGCGTCTAGTCTCTGTCATTTAGATTTGTGCTCCTCAAAAACAGCCGTCGTTATGTGTGTGCAACATAAGACACTGAAAAACTGCATATGGCAGTTGTTAAATGTGTGCTACTCATTATTTTCATTGTCGCTTACAATTGGAAAAGTCGTATAATGTGGCTCCAGCTTTAATAGCACCGCCCATCAAACGCACAGTTTGGGGTCCGGTGCATCCCCATGCGTCAGAAAGCTGTGTGGAGCGGATTTCTCGTGCGATTACATCACCTCCATTCATTTTCAATGAGGCGATTGCTCATGTCTGCAAGGCATTTTGGGACTGCTTGCGATGCGAGGCATCCAGACGAGATGAGGAACGTGGTGTCGTGGCGGAATAACCAATCATGTTAAAGATCCGACTTATAAATTCAATTTAATTTATTAAATTGTTCCCCTTTTCAAATTTTATTTCCTCACTTCAAATTCTGTCATGGCAAATTATTGTTAATTATTGCTGTGTGGGGATTTCCCATAGAATCCGATCAATATAATTGAACAAATACAGTGTTTTAAAAATAGAACACATGCCCAGAAGCAACCAATTGTGAGAGGCGAGTGCGATGCCAGGAGATTTCATTGTTTTCTGTGTGGCTTTACCGTTAGTGCAATATGTTTTGATAGGTTCGTATAATTCAATGCGCAACGCCCCACGCCTGTCAATCATTATTAGCTACTCCGCCCATACCGGAAAAACAAACCAGGGCTGTGTCCAAATCAGAGCCCTATCTATGTCTCTGTAGCACGTGACGTGCAGTCTGCAAAAAATATCAGCCACACTATTTTCCAACCGTGCTAGTAGTGGAAATTACGAATCACTTTACTGATTCAAATCGTTCAGTTCAGTACAAAGATTCTAGTCACTGACTATGTGATTCGTTCACTGATGGGGTCATTTGTGCACAGGAATATTCCAACAGCACATTCAGTTCACTATACTCATCGTTCAGTTGGCCTACCATTCGTAGGTATTGTGCAAATATTTCAGTCATAAGCACTACAAGTAAAAGTAGGCTATAAACCCGTCATATTTATGTGACCAAAATGTTTGTGTACTTCTTGAAAAGTGTGCTCCCGAATGTACTCAGCAAAACCCTGGAAGTAAGTGTGTCATACGGGGGTTTATACTATATAATACACTGCCTGGCCAAAAAAAAAGTTGCTGTTGCACCCGTCATGCATAGTGCCCACTGTACAAACCTCTGGAGGTAGTGTTAAGATCTGGGGTTGCTTCAATTGGTCAGGTCTAGGCTCAGAAACGTTATGCAGCAATAAAATGAAGTCAGCTGAGTACCTGAATGTACTGACCAGGTTATCCCATCAATGGGCATATTCCAGGAAGACAATGCCAAGATTCATCAGGCTCAAATTGTGAAAGAGCGGTTCAGGGAGCATGAGGAATCATTTTCACACATGAATTGGCCACCAGAGTCCTGACCTTAACCCCATTGAAAGTCTTTGGGGTGTGCTGGAGAAGACGTTACGGAGTGGTTCGACTCTCCCGTCGTCAATACAAGATCTCGGCCAAAAATTAATGCAACTCTGGACGGAAATAAATGTTGTGACGTTGCATAAGGTTGTCGAAACAGTGCCACGACGAATGCGCGCCATAATCAAGGCTATAGGCGGTCCAACTAAATATTAGAGTGTGCGACTTTTTTTTTGGCCAGGCAGTGTATTTAGAGAACATTTCACCTACTTCAATAATATTTTTTTATTGCTGAGATTTTATTGCGGTCTGTGGGCTACGTGATTGACAATAAGTTATAACAACAGCAAATGTGTCTATTACTCTATGTTATATTATAATTGGGATGGCAGGTATGCCATCCGCCAAGTTACGGCTTGGCAGGGCATGCCCCATACCTATACAGCACCGAGAGTTTGGCACTTTTCAGGGTTTCCTACAGAAGTAACCACAATGACCATAGACTCTCAGCCCTTAAAAACATTAACTTCTGTATGTTCTGACCTCATGTAATCACACAGCATTCAGATACAACTTCACACATCCACACAATAAAGACCCAAACTTGGGTTATTTTGCCGTTTTTCTCCTTCCTCTTCCGCTTCTTCTTCTTCTTCCCATTTCCCTGCCAAACTTCCTGCCTCCGTCACGATGTTATCCAATGGGGAGAATTATTATTTGAGGGTATGGTCCATATACCTGCTCATCAAGCTTATCGTCCAATAAAAACGCTTCATACTAATGTTTTTTAATGTTAATGTAGCTAATGGCTTCATGCTTTCCAAGAAGCTACTGTGGCTTAGTGGTTAAAACTGCAGTCTCTCACACAGTGGATTGTGGGTTCGAGCCCAGCAGGGCACGTGCATTTTCCACAAAAACAATGTGCAACTGTTAAGTACTTTTCATTTCTTAGACTGTTATTATTTTCACATTGACACATTAACATATTTTTATTGCAAAGGCAAAAGAGTTTTACAATATTAACTGTTCAATGTTTCACTTGTATTTCACTTGCACTTAGGGTGGCCATTTCCATAACACCAAAAAGGAGGACACTTTGCAGGATTCAGTGAAGCCAGGATAAAAACTGAAAAATAGATAAAGTGCATTAGATAAAGTATAAAATAGGGATGATCTCAAAAGGAGGACAAATGACCGTCCGGCTCAAGGCTACGCTGGTAGACGGACACGGTATTTCAAAACCGGACTGTCCGACCTAAAACCGGACGGATGGCCACCCTACTTGCACTATATCACACCCTCCCCAAACCGGACGCTCGCTTTTGTCTGGTTTGGGTAGGGTGTTACGCTCTGCTCTTGCGGTCATGACTGACTGACTGTGGAAACCCCTTGCCTCGGCCAACATTTCTTTATTCATTAATTCCTTCACTTCAGGTCTGTTCACTTTATCCTTTTCACACATAACACAAGGTCACCATAAAATGAACTACTAGAAAAATTAAGAATTTACGATTATAATAGCCTACATTAAGAATTGAGGATAGCCTCTTTTAAGCTGCAAGCCTTTAAGCGATCGGATTTATAAACCGCCAATTCCCCAAACATATCTGATTCATGGTTAGTCACTTATAAATAAATAGATAGCCTCCGAATGTGGCTCTAGTCTATGCTACTCTGCTGAAAATGTAGCTTACTGCAAACACTTTTAATTATAATAATTATAATAATAATAATCTCTGGTATGTACTTTCTTAGTAGTATCTACTGTTTTCTTTCTGGCTAAGATTCCTGGGAAATATGCGTTATCCAATTAAGCTTGTTCGCCAACGTTACTTCCTGCTTCTCGTCAGGAAGCAGAAACAAGCTAGGCTACTACGAAGCGAATCAACATGCATTACAGCCTACATTCATTGCACTACAGAAAACTAAACTAAACCTAGCTGTCCGGTACCAAAACATTTCCCGCAGGTAACATTCTACACTACCGGAAAAAAAAACTGCAGTGCAGAAACTCACTAGCTCGCTCACTAGCTCGTAGCCCACACATGGAAGGTTGGAGTTACGCATCCGGCAATCCAGTGTTGAATAGCCTAACTGCTGTGCTTATGAACTCACTAGCTCGCTCGCTAGCTCGTAGCCCACACATGGAAGGTTGGAGTTACGCATCCGGCAATCCAGTGTTGAATAGCCTAACTGCTGTGCTTATGAACTCACTAGCTCGCTCGCTGGCTCGTAGCCCACACATGGAAGGTTGGAGTTACGCACCCGGCAATCCAGTGTTGAATAGCCTAACATTAAATGTATTTCATAGAATACTAATAGCCCTATTTTAAAACTGTATTTCCATATTTTACTGATGCAAACTATTTAGGCTGTACTAGCTATTTAGGCTGTATGTCTTTCAGCTGGAATGTGTTTGCGTCTAGCTCATTGTGCATGTATGTCTCCATGTAGACTTGGTTCATTAATTTACATGCTTCTTTATGATCCATAGCTCAGGTGGTGCTGTTCATTGCATTTCATTACACATTAAATACTGCTCATCTACAAACTCTTTTAATGTAATTGTGTGCTGTCTGTAATAGGATAACTGTTCTCATTCTTGTCAATAGAGGGCGTTATGGTTAAGCGAATGTCTGCATACATTTCTTTGGAATGCATGTCTCTCTCCGTGTTTATCTTCATGCATTATTCATCATTAGTTGGCTATAAAAAATAAGTGATATCAGATCAAAAACGTCTACGACGTTAAAAAAAAAGCCAAGTTACTCACGCATAGCCTACATAGCGCTGTCCTATTCCTATTCCTATTGGAATTAAGAACATAGCTACAGGTTCTTAATTCCAACTTGCATTACATTACATTACATTTATTTAGCAGACGCTTTTATCCAAAGCGACGTACAGTAAGTGCGTACAGAGACATCATCATCATTACAGAACAGACGAGGCAAAGCACATCCTTTGCATAATGTAGCAGCTATCCCTAGCAATGAACGTTGACTGTAGTTCACAGTAAGCTGTGGGCAAATCAGCAACACCACACTTCCATTCCAAATACTATTATAAACTATACTATTATCAACCATTCCAAATACTATTATAAACTATGCTATTATAAACCATTCCAAATACTATTATAAACTATACTATGATAAAACATTCCAAATACTATTATAAACTATAATAAACAGACAGGAAAACACAGGGAACAGGGAACTGATATTCCTAGGTGAGGATATCAGTCAAGGTGGAGTCTGAAGAGGTGTGTCTTCAGGCCTCGACGGAATGCAGGCAGGGTTGGAGTAGAACGTAGGGGAATGGGAAGTTCATTCCACCACTGAGGTGCTAATGTGGAAAAACTATGCAAAAACTAGGCCTGCCTTTAAAAGTCTTGATATCAAAATGTGGCCAAGTTACAACTAACAATATTGCCTATCGTAGCTCACACTAAATAAACTAGCTCTATTCCAAAGCAATGCTATCCAAACTTTCCTAAATTATTTAATGCAACTTGGCCCTGTGTTTCTTCATCTTACCATCTCAAGAGAATGTGGTCAATGAAACTGTATGTGCCACATCAAACTGCAAAATGAAAATAATTTATAGTGGAAATACTCTGATTCAGATGTGTTGCACTTAGAAATTAAACAGAAAAATTACTACACTATAGGGCATGTTTGAACAATTGTCTGCACCACTGCTTTGGGTCTATGAAAAGCACAGAATGAATAAAATGTATTATTATTATTATATTTATTATTATGTATTTATTTATTTGGATTTCTATCAAAACCTGTGTGGTCCTACAGAGCATAGATATCCTTGTGTTCACAAAATTCTGTTTGCAAATATCATAAATACTATTATGTTAAGAAAATTGGTACTATTACTTATTTGCCACCATCTGACCCACAAACATGTCTGGATACGTTTGTAAAAATGCTTTATGTACGCTATTTTCTAGGTAAAAATATTACTCATTTTTATCTGCATTTATTTATTCATCACCCCTTTCTCTATTGTGCATGATGTTTCTTCATATAAATGTCTGTTTGTGAATTGTAAAGAATGCTGTAGCAGCAGTTAACATTTTAAAAACCTGTACATTTTCTAAAGTAAACTTGCCAACAAAGTACAACCATATCCTTTCTGGAGTGTAATTATTCATCAACTGTTAAAAACATTCATTGAAATCATATGTTGTTCCATGAGGCACAATCTCTTCACATCCAAAGATGAAGAAACACAGGGCCAAGTTGCATTAAATAATTTAGGAAAGTTTGGATAGCATTGCTTTGGAATAGAGCTAGTTTATTTAGTGTGAGCTACGATAGGCAATATTGTTAGTTGTAACTTGGCCACATTTTGATATCAAGACTTTTAAAGGCAGGCCTAGTTTTTGCAAGTTGGAATTAAGAACTTATGGACAGCGCTATGTAGGCTATGCGTGAGTAACTTGGCTTTTTTTAACGTCGTAGACGTTTTTGATCTGATACACTTATACAACAGTAGTACCGTTACCTCCGACAAGAAAATGGAAGTTACTGGCCTGGCTAGTACTTCATTAAGTTGTGTTAAGGTCATTTTATAAGTGATACAAATCGCTTGTTTTCTTTTATATAGGCAACTCGTATTTCACATCCACCAAATCACACAGGCTCACGTAGGCTAAATTATTTTTACTGGCTAAAGAAAAACAGACTTGGAATATTTTTAGCATGCTTTAAACAGCATCCTAAAAAGCTGCTCTGTACAGACAACTAGGATATCAATAGTTAATTTATAGAACAAACATAAGTGCAAACAATATTTTAAGTGTCACTGACACAGGGTGTTCGTGTTATTTATGGAAATCAAATTAGCTAAACATCATGAGTTAAAATGTGTACCATTTATAATCGGCTATGCCAGTGAAAATTAGAATGCTGACAAACATATTGGCTACATCACATATTTTACAAAAGAGTTGGATATGGAAATTATTTCGCCTCGATGCGTTAACAGGAACTTGCCAAAGTATTATAGCATTAGATTCTTCCGTCACTGTTATTCTTACAGTTGGGCTACTAGCCAGCGAATCAGACATGGCACGCTCTCTACATAAATATGAAACACTTACAAAGTTTACATTTACAATGCATTGAATGGCACTCCCTTGATTGAATGTAACACAGAATTGCAGTTGCAACACTACCGAAATGTAGGCTATACTGTCAGTGTCAAAGGCTTCGTGAATATGGACATCAACGTAGTAGCCACCAAATGATAATTAGCAAGCAAAATGGAATATCACATAGCCCTACTGTTAATGATAGATTCAATGTTAGTACCTGCAGCATCTGACGAAATACAAAGAAATGAAAAGCTAAAGGAAGTAATTTTCTGCAATAACTCGCAGCTGAAAATGAAATGCTCACCATGTTTCGGGTTTCTTTTTTGTACCAGAAGAGTGCTGCTTGGGAAAAGGTTTTTACCAAATACTGTTATATTTCCCTCGCATATGCTTGTAGGCTAATGGCTTATCTAGTTATGCAATTCGTTGTATTTTATAGATCCATTATGTTGTTGGCTGATTGCAATCCATAAAATAGCATACGTTTCTCTAGTCAACGCTTTTGCAGTAAGTAGGCTACCTTCATGCCTTGCCTTCTCCGATCAACAATTCGCCCCCTAGTCTGGCGTCGAAGCGTGATATTGCGGCAAGTGTAGCAGTAGTGCGTTAACATAGGGTCTATGACAGGAAATGAGATGACGTATACATTCGAGCCAATGGCCAATTAAATTTTAGGGATCAATTGACGACAAAATATGGCAGAAGAGCGTGGAGGATAGGCTACTGTATGTGAAGTATCTTGTAAAATTATGAATTGGGATGCTATAGCCTATATCCGTCAAGTTGCGGCGGGACATGCCCCTATAGGCTACAGCACCGAGAAACAGAAATAACCACAATGATCACCGACTCGCAGCCCTAACATTAATGTCTGTTCTCTGTACCTTCTCACCCCATGTAAACACACATAATTCAGAATTCAATAAAGCCACAAACTTGTTTTTTTATAATTATTTTTTATTGAATATTTAACATACAGTACAAAATAATATTTATTGCTTTTTCATTTTCAAGCCAGTCAAATCCTTATGAAAAGGTACAGGAAGCTATATACAACACACACGTGGCGAGCAGGGTTTAACAATACGTAAAAGATAATCAGGAGAATACATTCTTTACAAGGGGACCCTACATTTTACAGCAGTAGGATCGGAGTGATGAGTAATACATTTTAAAATCTTTGAGGAAAATAATCAAATTTTGGGATAGGCTACTATTAGACCATTTGTATTTATGGATGAAATATTTGCATAAAAGTATAAAGAGATACAGTTGAAGTCGGAAGTTTACATACACTTAGGTTGAAGTCATTAAAACTCATTTTTAACCACTCCACAGATTTCATGTTAGCGAAACACACACACACACACACACACACACACACACACACACACACACACACACACACACACACACACACACACACACACACCACACCACACACACACATCAAAGAAAAGGTCCTGAGCTCATTATCTGTCTATGCGATCTAAGAGGGCACCAGACTGTAATAACCTTATTATCTCGCAGAACAGGAAGGTATTTAGGGCCCAGCGCGAGCATAGAATAGCTTTCCTTTTTGATTTTATGTTTGAATGCCCATCTCTGAAATTTAATCGAAATAATTAATTGAAATTTAAATGTCTAGGCAGATGATGTGCAGGGGCCTGCCCGTTTGTAATTTGCCTTTTTTTTCGCCAGATAAAATCAGATACCAGCGGTGGTAGGCTACCACTGGTATTGTCACATGGACGGTAATATGTTTGCCCAAATCTAATGATTGTACAACAATAATTCACCTTCTATTGTTAAAGGCAGGCACAAAATGTTTTCTTTCGTAGAGGTTTTCAGTTATTTGAGTTGTTGTCTGAACCCAGGGTTGCTTGGTCTTGCTACAAAGGTGTTAAAACCCTGGACCCT
The DNA here is from genome assembly GCA_029718625.1 of Synaphobranchus kaupii. Classification (NCBI taxonomy): domain Eukaryota; kingdom Metazoa; phylum Chordata; class Actinopteri; order Anguilliformes; family Synaphobranchidae; genus Synaphobranchus; species Synaphobranchus kaupii. The sequence continues at coordinate 39,584,314 of CM056379.1, forward strand.
GTATAATAATAATATTATGGGGTTATGAATAACATGAGACAGTCTATTTCTTAAAGTTTCCGCTTTCAGATGAGCCAGTCTTGCCATAAAAGATGCCCCCCCCCCCCCCCCCCCCCCCCCCCCTTCACACCTTACTTAGGGGGGAGGTCCGAAGGAATGTTTTTAGTCAGTGTCATAGGCGGCGAATGTATAAGGCTTGGAGAGGCTTAGCCTCCCCAAATGCCTAATAAATTAATTAAATACATTAAAATTGGCCGAGTATTCATTGACGAACGGACTTTTGGGTCTGGCCGATAGAGCCAACAAGCACAGCAAACAGCCAACAGCGCAGCGCTGCGCTTGTTACAATGTAACAAATGTATCATTTTGATCCAACCGTAGCACGTGCCACCAGCCCCCTGCGGTGACGTGCCGTCTAGACTTGGCTGCTAGCTAGCTAGCGTGTATGAAGGTGGAAGGGAGTGTGTGTGTGTGTGTGTGTGTGTGATCTCTGAAATACAATAAAATGTAATCTTGTCTATACATGAGTGTGTGTGTGTGTGATTTGCTACTTTTCGCCAATGCATAGGCTAGCCTACAAATTGCACATCTAGCAATAACGAAACTGAAATAGGCTAAGGCGTATCTACCAATCTGTCTGCACAAATCAATGCATGCATAGGCTATAATAAACAAACGTTAAATGCAAGATGCATGATTTCTGCAGAATGATTGCACCCATCCACGTTGCTGTATTGTCTTGCACAACCACGTTGTTTAGCCTACTAGGCTACAGTATAGGCAGTGGCGGCTCCTGAGCTGAAAATTGGGGGTAGCGGAAAACTTCCCTTTAAACTGATTATTGGTCTTAATAATTTTTTATTTAAGTTTCCTTGATTAACAATAGGCTATATCAACGTTTAATTCACCAATTACTCAATGCCATCAAATTTAGCCGGTTCTCCTAAATTAGGCTATTAGGCAAGTAATAAAATTATTTTAACTTGCGTCGCAAAATTGTGCACATTTTAATCAACATCATAATTGTGGATACATGTGCTCTTCGTTCTCCGCACTCTTAATTCCGAAAATATTAATGGAAATTAAACGATCTTAAAGCTCAGCTTTTGTTAGATTATTTTTTTTATTTAGCACAACCTGCACTGAGTATAGGTTACACATAGCTCACAGTGTCTGGAGTTATTTCATTAATAATGGATATTAGGAAGTTTTTCTTGGTCGCGAACAAAACGGAAAATTATGTTTCACCGGAGAAGACCGGGGAAGTGGCGGGGGCAGTTTTGCAATCGCCAGAGATTGTGTCCGAGAAGGACGAGGGGAGAGTTTTAAACCCGCCGTTACCCACATGCTACACGGAGACTGTGTCCGAGGACGAGGGGAGACCGCCGCCGCCTGCATGCACACCCTCAACGGACTGCACCGCTGCTAAAGTCCCCTCCGACCTGGGAAGGTTGTTGGTATTATTAATTAATGCTCAGGTTGGCTGCCATGCCACTTTGCCCTGTACCTCGGAAACTAATGGGTGCATTATACAGCCAGCAGTTGGATGCGCGTTGTGTGTGTGTGTGTGTGTGTGTGTGTGTGCGCGCACGCGCGTGTGTGCGTTGGGAAGTGGGAGGGGGTTGTGGGTGTGTTTGGCAGTGCAGTCAAACGATCGTTCCTGTTTTTTTTGCTTAGACTACGAGCAGGCCTAGCTACTACTAGCGACAATGATCTTGTGATCTGTGTGTTTTATGGCTGATTGTCAGTTTTGAGTTGGTGTAACTAGGCTACTTTTGATTGATCACTCACTGATGTGGTTGGTCTAAAATGGAATGTTGCATATCATAAGCAGACCGTTCTCACTCAGCATTTGATGGCAGTTGTTCAGTCGCAGTCTGTCCGTAATCTGTGATGTGTGTGTGTGTTGATGTAATGGACTACTCTCAGTGTGTAAATCAATGGAATAACTGAATCATTGTAAATTCCAATGTTTAACATAATCTGTTTATTAACTGAAGTACTTTAGATCGCCTTATAGGTTGCTATTATATTTGTGCATATTTGATCGTTTCTATATGCCCTAATTTATACCAGTTTCAAGGCAGAAAACCCACTACACTTCCGCGACGCTCCTAGGCCTCTCAATAGAGGGAAAGTGATACATTTCGGATACAAATGTAGCAGCGCCACGTCCACGCTGCATTCCAAAACTGCAACATTGTATCGCTCGCCCAATTCAAGCGCAAAATTATCACTGAAACTCTCCTTGCAAGCGACTCACTGTCATGCTAAATCATAGTTTTCTGAGCACTTTTTCCAGCACATACCTACAGCGTCAGCATGAAGTGCTGTAATTTTATGACACATGAACCCGCGATAAAAAAAAAAATTTAAATCCCGTCTCACTGGCCCCCCTCTCACGCAGTTTCCCTTTAAAAAGTAATTAGAATTCACTTATTTCAAAGCTGTTCTGTAAAAAAAAAAGTTTGTTTGCTATGGGCGCAAGTTCACTTGTTATTTCAACAACGTGAGCGCTGGATGCTAAAATGACACCTGCGCTGGTCTGAAACTAGCGAAGACACTTGTGTTTGGGTTACCGCCGCTTAGTGTTGAGTGTAAGATAGGGCCCAAGGTCTCACACTTCATTATTTTGAATTCTTGCAGACATTTAGCTATCCTGTAACTGCAAAATAATTTGCTATAGTGATGAATGCTGTGCCTTCCAACCTGTTTCATTTCTGCAAAATGTCTTTACACCTAGAACCAAGTCTACACAACAATTTGCTTGTTAATTGTGTGACTTTACAGAATAAAAGATGCAACAAAATATTTTTAAAGAAATTTCCTTGTTAATTTAGACCAGTCTCGCCCAGTTGTCTGTACCTTTTGGAATTCCACGTTCAAGAATAAGATTAAGTGGAAAACTGTTTGGCGGTTAGCTAATAAATACCCTCTTCTAACTAAGATGAGAGATGTGCACTATAATATTTTACATAGAATTTATCCAGTAAAATCATTAGCAGATTTTTTCCTGATACTGAATGGACTTGCTCCTTTTGCATTCACCAAAGTGAAACTGTGGAATATCTAGTTTTTAACTGTCCATTGTCCCATGATTTCTGGAGAGAAATTACTTTCTGGGTTTTTAGTCTTTTCAAAACTCTAATAAACCTGAATTTGCAAGACATCATCTGTGTTTACAAGAATACTGATTTAGACAAATCTATAGTATTTCGTATGTACACTTGAAGTCGGAAGTTTACATACACTCAGGTTGAAGTAATTAAAACTAATTTTTAACCAGTCCACAAATTTCATGTTAGCAAACTATAGTGTTGGCAAGTCAGTTAGGACATCTACTTTGTGCATGACACAAGTAATTTTTCCAACAATTTTTTACAGACAGATTACTTCACTTTTAATTCACTATATCACAATTCCAGTGGGTCAGAAGTTTACATATTACACTAAGTTAACTGTGCCTTAGATTTTTTTGCATATTTGCAATTTTTTTATATTTTGTTGCATATCCTTTGCATGCCATGACTTCCTGATGTCTGTGACCCAACAACATCAAAAGACTCTTGATATCTTATTTTTGTACTCTTACAAGCGATACTATAACGTCTCTACATTTGAATGGATCTCTATGGGAATTGGGGGGTGGGACTAGATTTAGCTGTAAATTACACGGGAACAGTATGTAAACTTATGGTTGGCTAAATGGCTCTAGGTCATCAAGGGTCTGACGTATCAAACAAGCCTCAAACCATCACTCTGCTGCTAGATATACAGTAGATATGGATGGATCACTTTAAGGGTTGCTTCTCCTGACTCATTTTCCTATTGAACTCTATGGAAAAATAAGTCAGGAGAAACAACCCTTCAAGTGATCCATCCATATCTACTGCATATCTGGCAGCAGAGTGACGGTTTGAGGCTCGTTTGAAACCGCAGACTCTTGATGATTTACAGCCATTTAGCCAACCATGGTTTCCATACTATTCCCGTGTAATTTACAGCTTAATCTAGCCCCACCCCCCAATTCCCATAGAGATCCATTAAAATGCATAGAGGTTATAGTATCACTGGTAAGAGTATAAGATATCAAGTCTTTTGATATCCTTTTATACCCAGTCATGATAGCATCACCTGTGTATCTGTGGAATGTCCCAAACAGGTGTTTTTTTGAACTTCCCAGTCTTTTTTTTGCCCCTGTCCAAACTTTTTTGGAACGTGTTGCAGGCATCAAATTCGGAATTAGCGTATATTTACAAAAATCTATAAAATTGATAAGGTAAAATATTAAATATCTTTTCTTTGTACTGTTTTCAATTAAATATATCTAAAAGAGAATTTACAAATCACTTTTATGCGCATTTTACATACTGTCCCAACTATTTTGGAATTGGGGTTTGTATCAGGATGTGAACATGTGATGCTTTTGGACATATAAGGATGTGATGCTATGTCACCCAATGGAACATGCCATAGAACATTTTTCAAAACTTTGTCAACGCCATCCGTTTTGTGTAGAAGCTGGCTTGCTAATAACTGCCAAGAAATTAAAACTATTTTACAGCTGTAATGTTTGTGGGAAGCTCATTTCTACTTATGAAATGTGTTCTCATTTCACATGCAAATCCCACTTAATATCATTTCATTACTCAAAACAGCTACCTGATTACAAGGTAGGCCATAAATCGTCACTAAATTTGTAACTGTTAACCCCAGACAACACACTGAGCACAGCTCAGTCTGTGGGAGATAGGTGCTTCATCTATGTGAGATGGTTGCTACCACACAGCTTCAGTAAGCAGCTGCATGCCTAGTTAGCTTGCTAACTGCAGCTGAGTTCAGTTAAAATTAAACATGAAACTAGCTAGCTAGCCAGCACTGGCATATGGCATATGGCTGATTTGAGTATTGATGGCATTAGGATGGAGAGTGTTTAATTCAGCCACAAGGCTACTTGGCCTGTGGGTGCAGGCAGACCTACTATGGGACATGCAGGTGAATGCAACCACACAAAAAAGCAACCCAACGCATGTTCATCCTGAAAAGACTGAGAAAGTTTGGCACTCCAACAGCTGACCTAAAAATTGTGTATACCACATACATACATCCAATTGTGGAGTATGCTGCTGCATATTCAGTTTTCTTTATTGTAAACTACCAGAGTGCATTTGATGGGCACATGTATTTAAATGTGTAAATAAAAACCCATTTATATTTTATCATCATTAACGTTAGCTGGGCGGGGTAACTAATGGCAAAAAAAAGCTGATTGAGGCAGGGTAACTGGTAGCAGAAAAAACCTGCATACACGCCTGGGGCCACACGTATAAAACTCTGAGTAAAGGAATGCGTAAAAGAACACTCAGGGTGAAAGTTGGAACTCTGCTTAAAAAAGGTTTAGCATTTTCTACCTCCGCCTTTCGGTCACTATGTTGCCATATCATACTGACGCCAAACATTGCGTAGGCGACATATGGTGTCCAGCATGTGCAGAGGTACGGAGACATGTTATTTTATAACTGAATTTCTGTGTGGAAACTCCCTTACGTGACTTTCTGAGGGTATTTTTCTGCTGAGCACTGTTTATACATGAGGCCCCTGGAGTTGCCCATCCCTAGCTAGCTAGAACAGCTGTACACAGAACTGCTGTATCGATAGCAGAAAGAAAACTGAATTTCTGGCTCAGTCACTCTTCTGAGTAGCCTAAACTTCCACAGTAGATTTACTAGGCAACACAAGCGCGTATGGCAACCTTGAACATATCGCAACGTTACACGCAGCGATCAAAATGATCAAGCATAGAGGCAAGAAAAGTGTTAAAATTGACCGTTCATGCCCATTTAAGTGAGTGTTTATAACTTTATGCAATATTGATATTCAAATTATATCAAAATGTTCAATACATTGGCCTACATATGTTTAGGAAAAGTCACAAAGGATGAGCCGTATGGATTTCAAGACAGCAGATTTATTGATTTTGTTAGTGACAACGGTCAAATTGACACGCTGTCGCATTCCAACTGTTACCTTGACTACTTTAACTAGGCTACTGTAGTTACCTTGCAAACGCCCAGTTTTTAAAATAAAATAAATGTTTAGCCCTATAGATCATCTACCGACATACAGACTATAAGTAGGTCTACCGTATACAATAACCCATTAAAAACACGGTGGGGGAGAATCGTCGTGTACAAGCAGCCCCGGATGAGTTGGAACCACAGTCAGGAGGCCGGAGGAGTCGCACCCTGAAGACGACGCGGCCAGAGACCCTCATCTCTGACGTGGCGCCCCTACTACCAGCTGACGGGGTTGTGTCGCAGCGAATTCTCAAGCGGTTGCTACACGGGGCATGCTGGGATAGGCTCCATTCGGGAACAAACTGCAGACAAAACATTCTGAATAGTCTTTTTAAATATTTTTTATTTTTGCAAATCGGCAATCAATAAGCCCAAAATGTGCTAGGCCATACATTTATTAACACTGGCACATTCAGATGCTTAGTAGTAGAACCAGATCTGTTCTATAAGGTGTCATCGGTATATGAAGTGAGCGCAGTGCACACCGGTGACAAGTGAGGCGGGTCTTATGATAACCGAGCCACCTACCCGACCAATCAGCGGCCGCCACTGATCTAACCACAAAAAATCTTAATTTACTGGCTAATAAGCTACTAACACAGATAATTAGATCAGATCAAAAACGTCTACGACGTAAAAAAGCCAAGTTACTCACGCATAGCCTACATAGCGCTGTCTATAAGTTCTTAATTCCAACTTGCAAAAAACTAGGCCTGCCTTTAAAAGTCTTGATATCAAAATGTGACCAAATTACAACTAACAATATTGCCTATCGTAGCTCACACTAAATAAACTAGCTCTATTCCAAAGCAATGCTATCCAAACTTTCCTAAATTATTTAATGCAACTTGGCCCTGTGTTTCTTCATCTTTGCATGTGAAGAGATTGTGCCTCATGGAACAACATATGATTTCAGTGAATGTTTTTAACAGTTGATGAATAATTACACTCCAGAAAGGATATGGTTGTACTTTGTTGGCAAGTTTACTTTCGAAAATGTACAGGTTTTAAAATGTTAACTGCTGCTACAGCATTCTTTACAATTCACAAACAGACATTTATATGAAGAAACATCATGTACAATAGAGAAAGGGGTGGATGAATAAATAAATGCAGATAAAAATGAGTAATTTTTACCCAGAAAATAACGTACATAAAGCATTTTTACAAACGTATCCAGACATGTTTGTGGGTCAGATGGTGGCAAATAAGTAATAGTACCTAATTTTCTTAACATAATAGTATTTATGATATTTGCAAACAGAATTTTGTGAACACAAGTATATCCAACCTTCCATGTGTGGGCTATGAGCTAACAACCGAGCTAGTGAGTTTCTGCACAGCAGAGTTTTTTTTCCGGTAGTGTAGAACGTTACCTGCGGGAAATGTTTTGGTACTGGACAGCAAGGTTTAGTTTAGTTTTCTGTAGTGCAATGAATGTAGGCTATAATGCATGTTGATTCGCTTCGTAGTAGCCTAGCTTGTATCTGCTTCCTGACGAGAAGCAGGAAGTAACGTTGGCGAACAAGCTTAATTGGACAACGCATATTTCCCAGGAATCTTAGCCAGAAAGAAAAACAATAGATACTACTAAGAAAGTACATACCAGAGATTATTCTTCTTCTTCTTCTTCTTCTTCTTCTTCTTCTCTTCTTCTTCTTCTTCTTCTTCTTCTTCTTCTTCTTCTTCTTCTTCTTCTTCTTCTTATTATTATTATTATTATTATAATAATAAATAAAAGTGTTTGCAGTAAGCTACATTATCAGCAGAGTAGCGTAGACTAGAGCCACATTCGGAGGCTATCTATTTATTTATAAGTGACTAACCATGAATCAGATATGTTTGGGGAATTGGCGGTTTATAAATCCGAATCGCTTAAAGGCTGTGCATCTTAAAAGAGGCTATCCTCAATTCTTAATGTAGGCTATTATCGTAAATTCTTAATTTTCCTAGTAGTTCATTTTATGGTGACCTTGTGTTATGTGTGAAAAGGATAGTGAACAGAGCTGAAGTGAAGAAATGAATGAATAAAGAAATGTTGGCTGAGGCAAGGGGTTTCCACAGTCATTCAGTCATGACCGCAAGAGCAGAGCGTAACACCCTCCCCAAACCAGACAAAAGAGAGCGTCCGGTTTGGGGGAGGGTGTGATATAGTACAAGTGAAATACAAGTGAAACATTGAACAGTTAATATTGGAAACCTCTTTTGCCTTTGCAATAAAAATACGTTAATGTGTCAATGTGAAAATAATAACAGTCTAAGAAATGAAAAGTACTTAACAGTTGCACATTGTTTTTGTGGAAAATACACGTGCCCTGCTGGGCTCAAACCCACAATCCACTGTGTGAGAGACTGCAGTTCTAACCACAAGACCACAGTAGCTTCTTGGAAAGCATGAAGCCATTAGCTACATTAACATTAAAAAACATTAGTATGAAGCGTTTTTATTGGACGATAAGCTTGATAAGCAGGGTATACGGACCCTACCCTCAAATAATAATTCTCCCCATTGGATAACATCGCGATGGAGGCATGCAGTTTGGCAGGAAAAATGGGAAGAAGAAGAAGGAAGAAAAACGGCAAAATAACCCAAGTTTGGGGGCTTTATTGTGTGGATGTGTGAAGTTGTATCTGAATGCTGTGTGGTTTACATGAGGTCAGAACATACAGAAGTTAATGTTTTTAAAGGCTGAGAGAGTCTATGGTCCATTGTGGTTATTTCTGTAGGAAACCCTGAAAAGTGCCAAACTCTCGGTGGAGTATAGGTATGGGGCATGCCCCACCAAGCCGTAACTTGGCGGATGGCATACCTGCCATCCCAATATCAACTAACAACTGAGATAGTTAGAGTTTCACAAGAGTTTCTTCCTTACCTGGATCATCCCGACGCCGTGTCTGCGTTTTCGTTTTCTCAGTAGAAAAATAATAAGTTACAATAACAGACACGGCAATTCGCCGTCTGGATGTTCCAAGTTGCCGGTTCCGGTTCCGTATTGTTAATTGATAAACTATTGTTTAATGACAAAACTAATTATCTGCGTAAGTTGCTGGCTGATGCAGGTTTAGGTAGAGCTACATTAGCAGCTGGTATTGTCCAGTATTGTTGCCAATATTGTTTAGACAACGCTAAACACAAGTAGGCTACACAACGTCAGATCATTCACATTGTCTCAGCTTCAGTAACTTGATATCGCTGCCGTTTCCTCTAATTAATGTTATTCAAATCGGAGTGTGAGGGCTTTTTACACGGGACACGAGAGTCGGTTGGGTCTCCATTCATTGCCATACCTACAGACCAAACTTCCCTGAGCTCAATTAGAATGTAAACAAAGTGGAGTGATAATAAGACTACTTTGCAATTTAAAATGATTTTCTATACATGGTAAAGGCCCAATTAGCTATTTCTCCATGACATTATAAACAGTAAATATGGCCAGATTGTCCTCAATTACTGCATCCAAACAACTTTAAAACTATGACACATTGGGTCCTATCTTACACCTGGCGCAAAGCGGCGCTAACCCAAACGCAAGTGTCTTTGCTATCTTACACCCGGCGCTAGGTTCATTATAACGCCTAATGCTTACGTCCTTTAACTAGCATGTATTCTTGCGCCCATTACAAGTGAACTGGGCGTGTTGGTCTTAAGATGAGGAGTGGCCAGGATTCTTTTTGGCGTATTGCTATCTTGAGCCAGCAGAAAGCGCTTGCGCTAGAACCACCACAAACCTGGTCTAAAGTCATGTCGCAGTTGTTTACATGCTATTTTAACGGCGCATATAAGTGCGTCTACATAGGCGTGTGCACAACGCGCATACCCTCCTGTCTGTTACACACAGGGGCGTGCACAGGCATGACTAAAATATCTAGATCACAATGTGAAATATTATTATTGTGTAGGCTATATCAAAAATGCATAATAATAAAAGGTTCCATAGGTCCACATACCTTTCCCTCAGCGAAGGGAAACAATGCCACATTACATTGCTCTCAGCCCACTCCATCAACATCCAGGCGATGTGCGATGGTACGGGACAATGGCTATCCATTAAAAAGGAGCTGATAACACCTATAGCTATCAAGCCTAATGCGCGAATTGTCTTTGCACCTAATGCGTGAATTGTCATTCAATGAAAACTCGCGCACGACAATAGACGGGACATTTAAGTTCTGAAAATGTGCTTCAGATGTCATTACAATACAGCTCTGTTTATCTATGAATACAGCCTGTAAGTAAATAGAATTGTTTATGACTGAAAAAAGTTCAAAACCTTGTCCAGTGAATATTGCATTTATTGTTTTTCAAATAGCCTAGGCTACAGCGAATTCGCTGTGCATAAGGTTTTTTTCGATAGCCTATGGTTAAAAAACGGAGATGTCACCATGTTAACTAAATTGTAACCTTAGCTATTCTTCGTCCTTCATATTTTTTTAAATTACAGTGACCAGGTTTCCATACTCTCACCGTTTAAAACCCAGCTGATTTCACCCGTTATTCCTTAACTGAACAAAACGATTTTAAAGAGAACTAAGCGTCTAATTAGAAACTAAAACAAATTTGCAGCACGTTACACAATTAATTCACAATTAATTTTAATGCCATTCTCTGCACGTGAGCTGCATGTTCTGTTTCCCCTGCTGTAAGTCGCACGTTTAACGGTCTTCCTGGGAAAGTGGATTGTTTGAAAGGATTACGCTACGAGTAAAACAGGTTGGTCACATTTCCATAAACAGGACATTATTAAACAAGGGGAAATATGCGTGAACTTATGGGTTGCGAACCTGACAGCTTTATTCTATGGCTATTTAGTGTCATCATTAAGGCAAAATAACGGTATGTATGTTATTAATCAATATTAGCCTAATGAACTTTGGATGAAGCTTGAACTTCGAGAACTCCATGAGAACAGCCTCTTGGAATTGATGTTTGACACTTTCATTGCATAATCAAATGAAATTCGCTGAACAAGCAGGCTAATTTGGCGTTTTCTAAGGTGAGACTGAAGCCATTGATAGCTTATTCTCAGCTGTTGCAGGTCCTTTTAACGAAATTTAACCGCACATATTTTGTAAAATAACAGCCCTGTCTGGAATTACCGGGAACTCATAGGCTAATGGTTAGTCCGAATAATATTGATCATACTCCATTTAGCCTATTCCTTGATCACACTAAACACGCACGAGCATGTCTGTTTCGCTATCATAAGCAATCCGCCAAGGTGGAAAAGCAGGCTTTTAAAGGGAATGGGATATAACATTTTGATTGGTTTATTGCATGTCACGCCCAAGACACACCTATAATTAATGAAGAGACTAGGTTCAGCCCAGTTGCACCTTGCGCTGTGCTTAGTGCCCAAAAAACACGCCGTTAAAATAGCAAAAGTGGACTTGGACACGCCCTAAATGGACTTCGCGCCATGCGCTTAGACCAAGCGCCAAGATCGCCAAGATAGGGCCCCTTGGGCTCTATTTTAATAAACCAAACGCAATGGTGAACGCAAGAGTAATCGCTTGGCGGTATCGCTCTGAGCTAGGGCGTGTCGGCGAGAAATTTGGTAATTTCATGACGGCAATCTTGGCGCACCTTATGGCGGTATTGCTAAAAGGCTGGGTTTAAATGTCCAAGGTGTGTCTCTATGGTAGCCAATCAAATTGTTGTTCTCATGCTTTAAAAATGCCAGTTGGAACACAATCGCTCCATGCAATTTCATAATGAGCAACCCAAACGCACTGGACCGTCAACTTGGATGTGTGTATGATTCTACGTGGGAACATGCATTGAAATGTTCATTTTAAAAGCTGATCCGATACTTACCATTTATCTAGCCCTATTAAACCGCTCAGCCAGTTGATTTCTCTTTGCTCTGGCTGTGATGGGGACCGCGACCACTGGTGCAGGTGGGGCAAGCTAATTTTGTCGCATGTCACCTGGACATTGATGGAATGTGTTCCTTTGCGATTGACGAAAACTATTGCATGCTCGGGTGGTGCGCGGATTTGTATGTGCATGCAGTCGATAGCACCAAGCACCCCGGGGAACCCACACTTGAGAAAAAATGCGAGTTTTTACTTTTTACTGCATTCATTGTCCGTATAGTTGAGGAAGGACACCCGCTGAAAGTATCCCAGATAGCAAGCGAACGTTGAATCGACGTAGATTCAATGTGGAATTCCGACGTTGATTCAACATCAATTTGCTCATCGAGGTCACGTTTAATCAACGTCAGAATACCGACAAATATTGAATAATAATGTAAATTGATTATTTTTTCGCCCACAGTACACTCACTGCAATGAAGTTGTATTTTTATCAATTTTATTACGTGTTCAGTAATTAATGTCTAGGCCTACCAAATAGCTGGCAAAGCAATATGACGTTAGGCGAATTATTTAGGCTACAGTTACTGACATTATCGGCTACTAACTAGTTCAGTTAGCTAATGGAGTGAGTCAGTGATGGCGACAAACGTTACAACTTTTAAACATCACGTTTAGCTATATTTAACCTTGATTATTCAATATTTGTCGGTATTCTGACGTTGATTCAACGTGATCTCCATGAGCAAATTGATGTTGAATCAACGTCGGTATTCCACATTGAATCTAAGTCGATTCAACGTTCACTTGCTATCTGGGATATCCTTTCTGTGTATTGTGTAGTGGTAGGCTTATGATTCAACTGTGCCAATGTGTAATTTATATATTATAGGCTATTGGCCTACATGATCGCAAGTTTCTTGTAAGCTGTCCTGTTTTATTCTAGTAGTTTAAATTAAAATG